>JAYESA010000009.1:2197677-2687677 GCA_036927795.1 Iris macrosiphon
CCTAGGGACACACGTTATCCGAGGTTGACTATAAAACAAGTATTGGAGAGGGTTAAGGGAAGATCATACCTATGAAAATGGAACAGCATTTGGATGAGCGAGTCGACGGGAAATCACGCCGGAGCGAAGGTGCCTCGAGTGGAAAACTGCAGTTCGCGAGGTCGGCGTCGACGGGATGGTTGGATGGCTTGGGGAGGCTTCTCTGGCTGCGGTGACGGCTCTAGATGGGAAGAGGAAGTCTGGAGTTCTAGGTTAGGGTTTTGGGGAGCTAATATATATATATATATATATATATATATATATATATATATATATATATATATATATATATATATATATATATATATATATATATATATATATATATATATATTAAGAGAGAGGGGGAAGGTGGATCGCGGGTTTTGGGAGCCGCTGAAGCAATTAAGTTGCTAGCGGGCTCCCTGGGTGTTTGCTCGGTTATGCAAGGTGCTAAAGGGATAGCATAGAATGCTAAGCTGTTGCAAGTGAAATCCTAAGTAGCTAATGGTATTATTACTATTATTATCATTATTGTTATTATTATTAGTATTCTTATTATATTAATAAATTCTTTTCCTTTCTTTCTTTTCAAATATATATATACACATATATATTTGTATATATATATATATATATTCACACATAAGAAAATTTATATAGTAGGATATTGCACATCGTTAGGCTAGCAACTGCTCAAGGGGTCCCCTACATGGAATAAATTTCGAAAAATTTCTGATGGTCCCATAAGTCCTCTAAGTGCCCGAACACCTAACATAAAAATATTAAAAATCTATTTCTCCTATTTGGACCTAATTACTATAATTTAATTAATAATTAATAAATAAATAAAGGGTATATACGATTTTCTAGGAAGGGGGTTTTACAATATCCCCTACTTCGGTCTCCAAGGTTTGATACGAAATGCAAAATCCTAAGAACGAAAGCAATGAAATCCATTAAAACCGTTCAAGAAAACGCAAGTCATAAAACCAACAAGAAAGCAACCAAGCGGCACGAAAACGGGCAAGAAAATAACGCAACGGAAAGGCCCCTCTCGACTCTGCCGCTGAGTCCATCCTTGAGGCACGATCCGTTGAATATGGGACCTGATTCCGAAAAAACCAATCCATAACGAGGAAAGGATCTTTATTCAATCTGTCCCGCACGGACGGTCGTAAGTATTTCTTGGCCGCGCTCCCCGAATAGGGGGAACGGGGTATTACAATCATCACAGCCGTCCTCTAGATCATCGTGCAGTACTTTTGTCAGATGTCAGATTCACTGAATTGTCTGACAAATTCATCCGAGGAATACGAAGAGTTCCTCGTCCAACTTTACGCTGCAACATATTTTAGACTTTACGTGCAGATCTCTTTACGCGCGAAAACTTTTTACGCAGACATTACGCAGGAAGACTTTTTACGCAGACTTTACGCGGCAACCTTTTACGCAGACTCTACGCAGGAAACCTTTACGCAGATTTTTACGCAGACTTTACGCACGCAAATTTTACGCGCAGACCTTTTTCGCAAATTTTACGCTGACAGATTTTTACGCAAACTTTACGCAGCAATCTTTTACGCGCAGAACTTTTACGCAGACTTTTACCCAGATAGTTTTTCTCTGTTTTACGCGGACAATTTTGAAGCCATGTTTTACGCCGACAGTTTTGTATCTCTGTTTTACGCAGACAACCCTGAAACCCTACTTTACGCCAAACTTTCTTGACTCTCTATTTTATGCGGACAGTTCTGAAGCTCTGTTTTATGCCAAAACTTTATTGATTCTCTGCTTTACGCGGACAATTCTGAAGCTTTACTTTACGCTTCTCTATTTTACGCGGACAACTCTGAAGTCTTACTTTACGCCAAAAAAAAATTTCTTGAATCTCTGTTTTACGCCAACAGTTTTGAATCTCTATTTTACGCGGATAACTCTGAAGTCTTACTTTACGCCCAAAAAAAAAAATCTTGAATCTCTGTTTTACGCCAACAGTTTTTAATCTCTGCTTTACGCGAACAACTCTGAAGTCTTACTTTACGCCAAAACTTTCTTGAACCTCTGTTTTACGCTGACTACTTTGAATCTCTGTTTTACGCGGACAGCTCAGCAACCTGTTTTACAACCTTAAAGCCCTGTTTTACGCAGGGAGGGACTTCATGTATGTTGGGGGTTTTTTACTGTAAAAATATGCAGAAAATTCTCCAGCATATTTTATGCTTCTACATTCTATTTAATAATTGCATCCTGCTTGATTCTTGTACCTTCCTAATAGTTCCTTGAGTATAGTCCCTCATAGAATATAGAAGTCCCTGTTGTTAGATACTAAGTAGGGTAACCTTCCTATTAAGAATACAACTAGAGTATTGACACATCACTGAGTTCAGAACACTTGATGAACCCTATCGTTCCCTACATATAGATTGGTTTACCATTATCCCTTGATATATTTATGAAAACTTGAGAGTAGTATAGACACTACTAGAGTTAGTTAGAAGTTTGGCCATATTGTTTGACCCTAGTATTGAGGAACCAATAGAAATCCAAGGTTGAATATTAGAACTAACCTAGCTTTTCATTGTGAGATAGTACTAGAGCACTACAAACTTTAGCTTCTTGACTTGATATTAGCAGAACAGTATCTTAGGAAGCCAAAGGGAATGACTAGAATATTTCTCTTGATCATACCTCGAACATAGAGATTAACAACCACCTTCCCTCAAGAAACAATGACATTATCTAGAGTCTTTCTATCTTTATGACTTGTTCCTCTGAACCCTTAGCGCTCGCTAGTTGTGCGACAACTAATTATGTTCTTCTATTCTTCATCTTTTAACTCATGCCACTGACACTTCTGATTGTAGACCGAGTGATTTTATTCTATGTTAGGATATCTAGTTTGCTAAGATTATAGTTGTTACTCTTGAATTTTGAATATGTGATCGGTAGTTAGAACTTGACAGTTTAAGTTATCCTTGTAGATTGTGACCTGATGATTATCTCTTAGTTTTAAATCACGTAACTTGTACCACACCTCGATACAAGTTACATTCTCTTTCTCCTTAAAAGCCAGTAACCTTTCCATTCTCACTATTAACACATGTTCTATGAGCACTATGATTAAGACTTAAGATGACCATTACCTATATAATGCAATAGGAGACCTTAATGAGTACCAAGATCTTTACCTTGTGTACCCTAATAAGAGTTTCTACTTTATTTGCAAGTACAAGGTTATTTTGAAGAATCCCCTCAAGGCAATTACAGTATTAGTTTATTGTTATAAGTTGGGTAGTATATCTCACAATCTAGTATCACATAGTCCTTGTGATCCATTGATGAAGTGTAACTGAATGACATTAACTATATGCTAGCATAAGACAATAGTGTTTATTCAGACTGTAGAACTTGGAGGCACATACCCTAATTGGTCGACTAGAGACTTAGACAAGGAGTTATATGACAACTGTAGAGATTGTAGAGTCTTATCTCTTTGTGGATTGAATTATTTTGTAACTTCTCTCATCATAATCCAGCGTTATATTTTCTGCGCTACCTCGAATTATGCTGCTATTATAGCCTAGTTTTGCAAGCTCATTCTTTATCAAGCTTGTTCATGGCATATGTATTATTGGAGCGCTACACTAATACATTTCAGAATCAGTGTATTAAGGTCTAGCTAGCCTTAAGTGCGCTTGGTTCGCCCTTCACAATACTACTTTACGTGGATTGAGATATATAGTTGACCAGTAGACAAATATACTTGCCCTCTGGATATGTCAGAGCATATCATATCAAGCACATAACTGTATTGATGTGAGCATGCGAATAAGAATTTACCAAATAAAATTTTAATCCACAACTGCCTTGACAATTCCCGTAGAATTCTTTAAATCACCTTGATCTCCATACTTCTATTCTAGTACCTTTTCCTTGAACTCTTTATCATTGTTTTCCGTCTTCCCTTATTTCGGAAAGACGAAACCTCATGCTTGGTATAAGTTGATACATTGACAGTACTAGATATACCCCATAGACCAATCACATTATTTGATGATTACTTCCCAAAATTAAGGATATATCATAGGTGATATATTTTGTGTAATCTTTGAGGATTGAATAACATGATTAAATAATTTGAGGAATAGTTTTCTTAAATGTATAGCCTTAAGTGATAGATGGATAAATTCTAAGTTGGGTAGAAATTGCATTATTAAATTTGAGATGAATTCTTTTAGATTGTGATCAAGAGAGATTAGATAGAGAGATCCTACCATATTTTAATTTTGAGGACAAATTTTTTATAAGTTGGATAGAATGTAAGACCCCTAATTTTATAAACCGTATTAATTATTTAATTATAGTAGTTATGAGCTAAATAGAGAAAATAGATTTTATTTAATTTATTTGAGGTGTTTGTGCATTTAGGGGATTTATGGAGCCATTATAAATTTTTCCTAATTTATTCCATGTAGGAGACCCTTTGGACAGTTGCTAGCTTAATGGTATACACAAAAAAATTCCTATTGGATCTCAACCCGAAACCCAAACCCTCTATCCTAAACCCACTACCCGTGTAGTCCCTACCCGGATCCGTTAGGAGAAGGAAAATATTAACAACAGTAGTAGCAAAAACCAACTTTGCTTTCCCTTCTCCGCGCGTGTGAAGAAAAATATCAGCAGCAACACCACCGCCTCATTCCACCGCCTCTTACCTCTATTATTACTAAACTCTCCTCAACTAAACTCTCCTCAACCGAAACCCAAAATAAAAAAAGAAAGAAACAGCAGCAGTAGTAGTTTTGTGGAACCACTAAATTACCCCCACCGCCTCTTATTCTCTCTATATATTACAACTCTCCCCAAACCCTAAACCCCACTTCTTTCACTAAACATAACACCGTTTTGAATGCTTGCACTATATAGAATTCTTGCTCGGCAAGTATACCTTGCCATCGTACTATTATTTATATTCCATATGATGTCTGCATAGTTTATTTCTGCTTATTTAGTTCATTTATTTTAATTGCTATATAAACTCCGCGTCCAAGGAAACTTAGGTGCAAAGACGATATCATCGTATTCTGTTTTATTTATGTAATTGCATTGGACCTACTTTATGAGACCACCCCATTATTATGGAGCATCATTAGGTTCATTGGCCGTGACACAGATGCTACACGATTTGTGAGTCTCATATAGATCACGGACTGCGTGACAGGTCTGGCCTCCTGTACGTATGAGCCGTGCGTTAGGAATGACTGCTGATAGAAACTTTGTATGCTAGAAGACTTAGCAGTTATTAGAGGTCCATGGACATAGTCTATTGTAGTACGGTGGTCCAATCCTTGTCTTTGTTTGGTTGTAGGATTGGGCTAGGGTACTAAGGATAGGCTATGAATCAGATCGTGTCATGGATGTGACATGCTTAGAGCATGGGGTGGGGAAAACAACAAGGCATTTGGGATCCTTTGCACTTTTTCCCTTGTCACCCTACGCTCCATCGGAGATACGCGGTCATGATGACCCTATATATTGCAGGCGGCCTCTGCCGTTCAAAAGACGACATGCTTGTAGGCCCCTGATTCTCCGAAAGAATCATGCCAATCCCACTATATGGCCAGATAGCCCACTTAGTGGAAAATTGTTCTCAAACTGCATTCACTTAGACGGTTAGGCGATCCATTGGATGTTTATTTTTCAGTACTTATTGGCATGTTATTATGTATCTTGTTACGTCCCTCTGAGGACCTGGTCCCTTTTCAGATATGGACGAGCAGGAGTATCCACAGGAGTACGGACCTGGACCTGACTCTACTTACCTGACTGAGGAGGTCTTACCCTCGGAGTATCTGTGATTTTATTATCGTTGTTTAGAGATCCATGTTACTACTTCAGTATAGTCGTTTGTAGTATATTTGTTTTCACCCGACTATCAGACTAGATACTCATCTTGATATTCAGATATTACTCAACTCCTTATTTCTACTTATTATTTGTGTTGTGGATGAGATATAGATTCTGTGTGACTTGTTGTGACAGTATATTACCACTGGTGGATTGGATATTCATAAACAACGTACGTGTGTATATGATTTCCATATATTGGAGTTCGTATACATACGGCTGGACGTGTTACGTATTTCTAGTCCTACGTATTTTGGGACTGGGGCGTGACAGTATCTTGGAGAATTAAGTTAGTAATCTCTTATAGCCACTTTAGGAGCCTATAAGAGAGACCCTTCCCTCGTTCATTCCAATTACATTTTATTATATTGTCTTTGAGAGATAATAGGAAGAAGGCTTCTGGAAAGAATGCTCGTGCGAAGAGACAAAGCGATTAGGAGATCTTTCAACGGAATGAGTAGACAATTAGGAGATCGCACTTAGGAGATCTCTCGACGGAACGAGTAGACACTTAGGAGATCTCTCGATAGAACGAGTAGAAGACGCTTAGGAGATCTATTGATGGAACGAGTAAATATTTCGTAAAATAGTCAAAATAGTCAGTAGACATAGCTTCTCTTTAAAAAATTTAGGATTGAATAAAGAAATAGAAAATATTGGATTTCATATTTTTGGTAGTTGTCTTCCTAGAGAGCTTTTGTTTAAAGTTTTGGAAATACGAGATTGTTCTCCTTTTACAAGTTAGGATAATATTAGTACAAAATTAACAACTATGGAACCATGAAGTATGGACTATTAAAGAATTAAATGGTAGAAAGAATTCTTTTATAGAATATCATTTCCTTATGATGTTAACATATTATGTGGAAGAATGTTTGGAAATGAATATTATGGTTGTAAATAAGTATCATGAGAAAGAGTATTTTTTATGAGAAAGGAAGTATTATGAGACGGAAAGAAAGAAATGAGCCGGGCCTCTATGATTCACGGTAATAGCCTATGTTAACACATTGATAAATGTGTATTTTATATTAATACTACAATTAACACACTTATTAATGCACCTTTTATATTCATCAATATATATAGTTTAAGTAAAATATGCAATGATAAGTGTGTTGGTGATGTTACTAATATAAAATATGCATTCATCAATATATTAGAGCATCTCCAACCATGTTGTGAGTTTGAAAAAAATGGTTGTCATCTAGGAATCACAACTTCTTATTTCAAAGTTCCTTCTCTAATGCAAATGTGAAATAAATTGTGAAGTTGACATGGCAATAACATGTCAAAGACAATGTGAAATTGGTTGTCTAGATCTAGACAATGGACTTCACAATACTTTACTTTCACATAATCAATTATGAATAAAAATATTTATAAACAAAGATAGAAGTGAAAAAGTTGTCTTGGAAGTTAGAAAAAAAATAATTTTTATTGTCTTATCAATACTTTTGCATTGGAAAACACTTTTATATCTCAATGTCTTGTGTGAATATAATCTTGTCCCATAGGAAAGATATTATCTTGTGCATCATGCCACATAGGAATCACAACACAAAACAAGACAATAGACTCCAACCATGTTGTGAGTTTGAAAAAAATGGTTGCCACATAGGAATCACAACTTATTATTTCAAAAAAAATTCTCCAATGCAAATGTGAAATAAATTGTGAAGTTGACATGACAATATCATGTCAAAGACAATGTGAAGTTGGTTGTCTAGATCTAGACAATGGACTTCAAAATGCTTTACTTCCACATCATCAATTATTAATAAAAATATTTATAAAAAAAATGAAAAAGTGAAAAAGTTGTCTTGGAAGTTGAAAAAAAATAGTTTTTATTCCTTTCTCAATATTTTTGCATTGGAGAACACTTTTCTATCTCATTGCCTTGTGTGAATATAATCTTACCACATATGAAAGGCATTGTCTTGTGCCTCATGCCACATAGGAATCACAACACAAAACAAGACAATAGGGTTTGAGCTAGATGCTATTAACATATGCTCTTAGGACACATGTTAACAAAAGCCATAGATGACATTTATAAGGTCATTTTGGCTTTGGCAATACCCTTGTCTTAAAAAAAAAAAATTGTGATGATCTAAGACAATAAATATTGTCACTTAGACTAAATAGAAGACATCTAAAGTTTATCCAATTGTCAAGAAGTAACTAAATGATTCTTGATCAATTATTCTATAAGTGCATTACAAATTTAAAATGGAACATGGAATTGAGTGTTATTATTTTGAAGGGAAAATGCTCAATATATTTCTGCCACGTGGCTCCCAAAAAAAGTCACCAGCAAGTTCTACTTGAGTATATTTTGTATACGAAAAAAGAAATAACATTCTCCAACTTTATATAAATTAACTAGTGATAAAAGATATAAATTACACACTAACATAATTACAATTACATCCTTCTAATAAATGTTCTCCATCGAAACGTACAACGGAGCGTGGGCAGTAATAGAAATAAACTTCTAGTAGTAATATAAATATTATACCAAGTCATTGGAACCACTTAGCAGATTAATTTTGCCTATGTTTCTACCAAAACTAGGTCCATGGGAACCAAAATTAAAACCATATAAATAAAAATGTCATCAAAATATACCTATTTAACAAATAATAACATATAGGAAGCGAAATTTCTTGTCGCATAAGTAGCGACCTGTACGAATGGTGTAACGACTACCCCGCTGTCTCCGACATGGACCCGGTGAAATTAAATTCTCCGTGAAGATGCGGAGTACCAACGGCAACACTTCTAAATGCCACTTCTTCTCGTCGCATCATATAGTCACAGATTTTCACTTATTAGTGAGTGAAAGATTTGTCCCCGGATGTGATGCTCATTGCTATACCATCATTTGCTCTCTTATACTCAATGGACGAGGTAGTCGTAGATCCAGCCATTAGTATAAAAGCTATTGGACATCAATAGATAAAGTTTCGCTTTCGACGCTTTCTTAGCCACTCGCTTGCTTTGTTTTTTAGCTTGCTTTGCTTTTGATGCTTTCGACGCTCGCTTGCGCTCTCTCGCTACGCGCCAACGGAACTTAGAAGAAGGTGACTAGAAGCCTAGAAGAAGGAGGCGACTCGTGCAGCCAGCTGACTCATTTTCAATAGAAAGGAATAGCCGTCATGCTAAACCCAGCTGGTCGACCCTATCTGTTCGTTCGGGAGGAGACCTTGAACCGAACATGGGTTATCAAGAACCGGATTGGATACATTTTTTTTTAAGAATATACAAGAAACTATATACAATTGTCTAAATGTCCACGTAGTTTTATATAGCCGCATTCGTGTCTCCATTTGATTCGTTCTGCGTATGAGTTGCACGTGAGTGTATTCTTTCGGTATCACACTCATTATAAACTTCGACTAACTGGTGCCAAACTTCTGATCCCATCCAATTATGATTCATTTATTCCCCGTAGCCTAGTGCCCACTGAGGTTGCGCAGGTTGAGGTCCTTGTACCCCCTGAGGTTACGACTCGGATTGAGTTTATTTATCTTGTGGTGTTTGTTGTTCATTTTCCATGGCAGCAAAAAAAATCTAAGTATTACAAGCAATAAAAGCAATTTTTGTGATAAAAATTGTAATAAATTTGGATGAACTAAGTCATATTTAAAAAAAAAATACGGGTACCAAATAACCACCAATATCCTTATAATATAGTTGTTATAGAGATATTTTGATCATTTAAAAAAAAAATCATAATAGCCCCTGAAATGAGAGTATTTTGGTAAAAATATTTCCCAAATAATAATATGGTTGTTGGGATTATCAAAATACCCCCTATTAACCGTTAAATAAAATACTAAATTGTTTTGTTTGTATTTGGTAAAACAACCCACAAAACAACTACAAATAAAAAAAATAAATAGGAATCTCTCTGGTGACTCGCACAGTTTATACTGTTTTGTTTCGCACCGCACGTATGAAAATCCTCCTACCACCGGAAGCTTCGTATAGCGGTCATGGCCATTGTCGTACGCAAAGAAGTGCAAATTGAGGAGTCCAGGGGACAAAAGAGTATTGGTCGGTAATGGCAGAATACGAATCTCATGGTCATATTAATGGGGAACAAACACACTAAGCATTTTTTAGTTGGAAGCAAGCAAGCAAGCATTCTAAACACTTCCAAAACTTGAAGGAATATGCAGAATTACCAGGAAGATGAGCAAGGTGAGCTTTCATTCATATTATGTTGACCATCCACATCTACACCACAATGTTACTACTGCATTCCCCTCATCAAAGGAGAGAAATATCTAAAGCTCGTCATGAGCAACTTCCTTCCCCGAAGAAAGGTAACTTACAGCAAGAGATGCCTGGAGCGCAGCCCCGTATGGGAGTGCATTCTCGTTGATTTCGAAGTGTGGCGAGTGCCCAGGAAACAAGGCTCCTTCCGTTTCATTTTTCATCCCTACGAAGTAGTAGTACGTCTCCGGAACAGCATCTGAGAAGAAAGAGAAGTCTTCCGCTCCCATCAAAGGGGTCCTCTCCCTCACATTCTTTGTCCCGAGCATTTCTCCAGCTACTTTCTCAAAGCGCTCGTGGAGGGTCTTGCTGTTGACTGTCACGGGGAAGAATGGGTGTCCTTCCGTTAGGAAGTCCACAGTGGCACTGCACCTCTGCACCGATGCTTGCCCCACAATAACCTGTAGATTCCAAAACCAACACCACCAATACTTCAGCATTTGTAAATGGGAATGTCTTCATTCTACTCGCATACTTTGGATACGGACATGATAAATTCGAAATATGTCGTTTTAGAAATTATGTGGGTGCGACATGGATAAAGTTATATACACGCGATTTTTTATTTTTTTTACTAGACCTTAAGCATATTTATATTTAAGCATTTTTTGTGGTAATTAGGTTCCAGAAAATTCAGAAAAAGATTCAAATCAAAGAAATGTTACTTTCTCATATCTCAATTAGTGCTGGCACGATCATTGTTATTCCAAATCAACCTCAAACCATGTTTTGGGGTCCCTTTGGAGGCTAGGCATTGGAGAGCCACATCCAGCACATATCGAGGAAGTGTCATGTTGATTGTGTTGGTAGATTGGGATAGAGACAACAGATGTACTAGCAACTTGTTCCATTCAACACAGGAGAGCAATAGAATAAGATACTATGTCTATGTAAACTTGGGAAGTGAGCATAATTAGCAGGATGTATTCCACAATACAATACCTCCTCAATTCGCTGCTTAAGTTGGTTAAAGCTTTCTTTTGAGAAGGCTCGAAAAGTACCACCAATAATCACCGAGTCTGGAATGACATTAAATGCACCGCCTCCTTGGAACTTAGCTACTGTTACAACCTGTCGTGAGAATTTCACATCTGTTAGAAGACGAGCCAACAAAATTTTCACCAAGAAATAATTTGAGGCTTACATTAAGACCAAAAAACATAATGCAATTTACCACCACATGCAACAAAATGTGGACTCAACATATAATACAATGCTGATGATTTTCCCTACCTTAGGACAAGGCATGGGCTGAATAGTCACTAATGTGAAGTTATATAGAAATGGTGAAGTCAGCATTCAGGTGCATGGGTGGGTGAGGCACTTGCACCATCTGGATTGTGAGATTTATCGAGATATATTTTTTCATCCGGATAGAAAACATAACAAGACCAGGCCCATGGACCTCCTAGATTAAGCATTACTATCCTTTATTTCCCTCTGGGTAGTTACAATTAACAAAAGTCGCATATACTTGTTGTTTACACTCCTAAATTTTAATAATGCACTCCAACCATCATTATTACGAATGGAATGTATTTTTAGGTTTAATGGTTATTCCTCTAGGTGGAGAGGCTAACAAAAAACTCATCATATACTACTCTATACATTCCTAAACTTTTGTTGTGCCAAGTCCAGCCATCATTAGTAGCAGTGAATCTAATGGTTGCCATCTGAAGCATAATCTTGGTAGGTATAGGACACATAAAGTGTGAAAATTTTCTAGCTAACCCAACTCTCCTCCTATCAATACAACATATCCAAAAGTCTAAAGTTCCATTTTCTATCACTCCTAATTGACTCAAAACATACACAAGCATCTTTCAATTTTAATGTGAGTTTAACGGTTTCGAGGTAGTTTTGGCATCCTAACAAAGAAAAAAAATTCCAACCATTGAACCAAATGGAAAAAATTTCATCCTCCATCAGTACTATCAATCTATTATATTCCTGATACTTTCACCCTTCTTAATCTAATAAAATTAACTTATAATTCAAGATGGATCATCATATCATATAGAATAACATGTGATATTGTGAAAGCTTTTAGATATATATGAATATAATATACTTGTTGTTTTTGCTACTAGACTTTGTTTTATTTCCTAATTTTGAGAAGAAAGAGAAAATGGATCCTATACAAATGAGCAGTTTCACCTTCGTCACCACACAAACACAGCCTAAGAATGCCCACATTCGGAAAAAAAGGTTCTGGCTTTTGCCCATGTTAAGGTAGTTTAATTAAACTATTCATAAACTATGTAACCTATGTTACCTTGAAATCAATAATTTACGATCTTTGAAAATTCAGTTTTTTGGCAGGCATAGGACGCAAAAATGTTTATGGCATCGAAATCCTTGGTTTTCAAGGGCTGAAGCAGTAGTGAGTTTGCATTGTTCTATAGGAAGTTATTAAAAGATTCCCAAAATTGAAGTTGCAAACTGGAAAAGTGATCGAGGAAGGGAGGCTATTGAAAAACGTTTGAGGTTTAAATTAGTAAATGGAATAGTCAGCACTCATATAGAACAGAAAAGGACACGGTGAATTGGTGACAAAAGGCATGTTAAAAAAAGGTGAGTGACTTGATCAAAATGTAACTATAGTTTTGATGTATTATCAAAAATAAGAGGGTATAGCCTAAGCTAACATGGTATAGAGGTTTAAGGATTTAAAAGACCCTTGTGCTGCCCTTGATCTAAATACTTGGCACAAATTAGCAAGGCTGACCAAGAATATTTGAGAAAGCACGATGCTTATAAACAATATGAATATTAAGAGAAATAAGTAAGATACTTAAAATGCTTACCTGTGAGTCCAGTGGATCAGCCTCACGTGAAACAAGATGCTGCAAGCTTACAATTACATTGGATGCGGCTAAAATAGGGTCTATTGTGTGCTGAGGAATGGCTGCATGACCACCCTTACCACTGATTACAGCCTCAAAGAACCCGCTCCCTGCCATAATAGGCCCTGGTCTGCATGCTACGGCACCAATGGCTACATCTGTAGCAAGATGAAACCCAAAAATAGCATCAATACCCTTTACAGCTCCAGCATCAATCATTTTCTTTGCACCGCCGCCTCCTTCCTCAGCCGGTTGAAATAGGAGGATCACTGTTCCCTTTAACCATTACAAGAACACCACAAAGAAGATTTAGTATGCAATACAAATTTTGACCAAACGAGAAAGGAAATTGGAAATTTAGAGGCTTCAAATTTCAACCCCTTTGAGCAAGAAATGTTATTAGCGTGATAACAAGTTCAGAGAGTATTGAAGTCATACAGTTAAATGATTCAAAGAACAAAAATTATAGGTTAAAGGTTAAACAATGATGTAAAAACATGCAGAAAACACATCATTATCTTCATCCAAGATTTCTCCCATCGTAATGGTGTTGATTACGGAGTACGTGACAGCTACACAAACGAATTAACAAAGTTTTACAACTGGTTTTCAAGCTAACATCAACCCTCTGCAAATGCCATACTCCTAGCCAAGGTAACTAGGCTGGCTGGTAGGACATAAAACATGAAGAAAATATGTGTCATCATCATCATCATCCAAACCTTTCTCACCGGAATGGCGTTGACTATGTAGCATATGAAAGCTCCACAAACAAATTAAAGCTTATGACCATCTGTCAAGCTGATATCAATCCTTTGATTTGATCCCAAATTCCTAGCCTACATATCTATGAGTCAGTCAGTGTTGTTGAGAGACGTACCTTTTTGTCAATGTAAAATTTAAGCTTATGCAACCAAGGAGCACCCTCCAAGTTTACACCAGAAAAGAGAAGAACACATGATTTGCTATGGGGGATTGCATTCCTCTCTGGCAAATTAAGCCAAGAGGCCAGGGAACAGGCACAAGACAGAACATGTGTCCAACATGTATATTAATAAGATGGCGTTTTTAGTGATCCATTTTATCTCATCAAAAAATCCACCCATTATTTCACAATAATAATCAATTTTGTTTCTTCCGCAGGTGCTCACAAACAAATTTCCCAGTCTCTCGGCTTGAAGATATAAAACAACTTACTATCAGGAAAGTGGCATGCTACAATAGAGGATGAGGAAGTTTGAGAAGTTGAAGTACTCAACTCTATCAGTAATCACAGGTATCATGGTAACCGACTTTAGTTATGTGAAAAGGGAAAAGGAAGGGGTAGGTTATTGTGTTCTTGAGTTGATTTTCAACTCAAATAGAAAAACAAAAACTTCTGTCAATTTAAGAAAAAAGTAGTAAAAATGGGTGTCCCGGAGCCACGAGGTTCCCTCCAATGGGAGGTATGGATGCAGTCAAGATGTAGGTAGACTTAATCCAATTTCTACGGGGAGATTGCTTTTGCGATCCAAACCTGCATCCTTCAAGATCCAAGTTTCAAGCCTTACCGCTGTGTGAAACAACACCCTCAAAATGCATTTAATATTAGTAATCTATTCAATATTGTATTTACTATTAAACGCAATATCAAACTTAGAATAATACTGAATTTATTCTATTCAACATCTAACTCACTTAAGAGCCTTCCAGAAAGACACCAGTCACTAGAGTCTCATGACACAAAATCAAGATAAAATAAATATTTGGTCACTGTTGTTGGAAAGAAGCCTTGTTTTCATTTTCTGATTAGAGGACCTTCCCAGCTTGATAATGCTGATAGAAGTCTTACATTACTACAGAGGATGTTTACTTCCTTGCACACGTGAATGAGGCACCTTATACAACATTCATATTTAAAAGAAGAAACACAATCACACAAAAGAATTTGGAATTGTCATATTACTATATAGATGCTCACAGATGCGGAATTTTGAGATTTACATATAGAAAGCAGCTTGTCAATTTGAGATTTTCCAACAGAAATTTTTCAAAAATAAAGAGGAGACAAAACATATAGGCATAAGCTAAGAATTTATCAAATATACGTCAATGGAAAAAATTGTATTTAGAATGAAAGAAACCAGTTCAACGGACGTAGTAGTGTGGACAAATTTTGCATTTAGAATGGACGAAGTGAATAAGTTCATCAGACTAATGAAGCATCTGCTGCATTCAAGGAATGCCTCGATGCAGAACTACAAGACCCGCAAATAAGATGCACCCAAAAAACTGTTTTTAGTAACATAGTGACTATACTTGACACAAATGCTGCAATGGCTGTTGGAAAAGTCATACAAGAGTAAATTCTCAACAAGGATTGAGTTCAAATAACCAAGGTTTTATTGTAATACTACGGACACATTTACGTAATTTACAGATTTATAGCTAACAAACTCCATTTTTTTTAACTCCATA
Organism: Iris macrosiphon; assembly: GCA_036927795.1. Lineage (NCBI taxonomy): Eukaryota > Viridiplantae > Streptophyta > Magnoliopsida > Asparagales > Iridaceae > Iris > Iris macrosiphon. The sequence goes on from JAYESA010000009.1 coordinate 2,213,193, forward strand.
TGTTATGTTCTTAACCTTCTTGGATCCCTATGAAATGACTCCTTACAGAATACATGCAGATGTAGTAGTGTGGACAAATTTTGCATTTAGAATGGACGAAGTGAATTAAGTTCATCAGACTAATGTAGCATATTCTGCATTCAAGGAATGCCTCGATGCAGAACTACAAGACCAGCCAATAAGATGCACCAAAAAAACTGCTTTAGCAAACACAGTGACTATACTTGACACAAACGCTACAATGGCTGATGGAGAAGTCATACAAGAGTAAATTTTCAACAAGGAATGAGGTCAAATAACCATGGTATTATTGTAATACTACGGACACATTTACCTAATTTACAGATTTATAGCTAACAAACTCCATTTTTTTAACTCCATATGTTCTGTTCTTAATGTCTTTTCCATTGTTGGTCTCAATCCCTGACAAAGGAGGGTTGTCTTAAGTAGACGACAACCAGTGTAAACCTTCTTGGATCCCTATGAAATGACTCCTTACAGAATACATGCGGCTTACTTATAGTCTTATACCTGACAAGAATTCAAATTACATCGATCTCGGCATGATCAAATTCTCAATGAATAGCACGTCAGAGATCTGACTATTTCCTCTATTTAAGTTAGGCATCTGATTGGATGACATGTAGGAAGAATGAGTATTCAGCACACAAAGAGGTTACTTTGTCACAGAGAGATGATTTTCAGCAATTTCGATTGAGGAACTTGATTTGACTCTATGGATATGTAATATTGGCAATATGAATATCCATCAGTAATGTTCCAAACACATCAATAAACAACATAATATATATTAAGCCTGTGCAAAGACTTCTTTTTTAGATACTAAGAGCCATCCACAGTAGGAACACTCCATACCATACTCCAAATTTTGTAGAATTGTGTAAATTAATACTTTTGGAGTGTCCCATTCATATTGGCACACAATGACACACTCCAAACAACACCAAATCCATACTCAAAATTAACCTTGTTTTGTCCCTTTCTTTTTTCTCTTTCTTTTCCTTTTTACTTTTTCCTTCCTTCATTTCCCTCTTGGTGGGCCCAGTTGGGTTACTATTCACTTGCTATGACACGCTTGAAATTTTGAGTGTCTTTTAGCCTGCTAGCAATCTTTAAGTGTGAGCTCCCAAGTGCTACAAATTTTGACTAAAGTAAAAATGTAGCACTTGAAACCACTCCCACTGTGGATGCTCTAAGGACAGTCATTTTACTGTCCTCGTGGGCTTCGAGCCCAGAACTTCCCTTTCCCTGCCAAATGTCTCAATTGGGTGCCCAATATTGGTGCCTGTACATAGACATTGTTTATGGTAATATGTTGATTAGTTGTTACGGTCTTGCAACTATCTATTTGAGTTTATCAAAATGGAGTCAATGGACAAAATTATATCCCAGAGTGCATATACACAGCTTGAAGTTATACAACTAAAAGTTCATGTAGAAAAATCTAATAAACTAAGATATTTCTGATGCCAACAACAGCAATGAATTCCAGAATTTGCCACGTATAAAAAATATAGTGCTCAGATACATGGAATGCATATCACTACTTTAGCACAAAATTCTGTTAGTAAATAGTGCCAAGTAATCTGTCCTAAGCACTTAGAGACCTAAAACATATAACTTTATTGGCACAAATCCCTTGGTCTTCAGTATCATTATATATATATATATATATATATATATATATATATATATATATATATATATATATATATATAGCCAATCACCTCTAGCTCAAGTGCCTGGGGTGGGCGGCATCCTTCCCAGAAGTTGTGGGTTCTAACCAAGGGGAAGGATCAATTTAATTCCCAAGGGAATTAAATTGGTGGCTGCTCTGCAGGCCAGGGTGGGTCAGGTGAAGGCAGCGGTGGAGGGGGCCAGTGTGGGCCTGTTGCAGTAGCGGGCTAGGTGTGGGCCTTCAAGCCAGGACCCGACCTTCGGATCGATTTTGGGCCTACGGGCTGGGTTGTAGCCTATGGGCTGTGGTTGGGCCTTCGGGCCAAGTTGTAAGCCTACGGGATGAATTTGGGCCTACGGGACGAGTTGTAAGCCTACGGACATGAGACGAGAGAGTTGTAGCCCTTCGGAGTTGAGTTGTGGACCAAATGTTGGCCTATAGTTGTACCTAATTACTTTCAAGGGAATTAAATTAGTTGCTTCTCTGTGGGCCAGGTACAGACACCGGTGGAGGGGGCCAGTGTGGCCGAATTTGGACCTACGGGCCGGGTTGTAGCCTACGAGTTGTAGTTGGACCTTCGGGCCGAGTTGTAAGCCTACGTAGTAGTTTGGTCCTACGGGCCGAATTGTAAACCTCCGGACGTGAGATGAGAAAGTTGTAGCCCTTCAAGGTTGAGAGTTGAGGGTCATTCAGTGGCCAATGGTTGTACCTAGTTACCTTCTTCCATATATATACACACACACTACAAATTTATTCCAAACTTCCTTATTTTTAGTCTAGTAATAAATATTAAAGCTTTTACACATCTCTTTGCAGGTTAACTGAGAGCTATGTTGCACGGACACGCAGAAGGACATGGCAACAAGAAAACGACACCTATTTTGACGTGCTAAGTGTATTTTGAAGTGTCCGGTTTGTATCCAAAATGTGTCCCTATGTGCCCTATACATCACGGCCCACATTTTTAGAGTATATGTGCTTCCTAGACAGAGAGTATTAGATGGTTCGTAACTACCCAATCCATGAAGAATATCCTTATTATTTCATGGTGGTCCAAAAATTTCTAAACATGTTTAGCTTCATTTGATAACCAGTGCCACTGTATTAAAGTGTCTATGCAACAAAAACTGACCAAGATATTCTTGTAAAAATTACAAAGAAGCTTTCAGGTAGCTCGAAAACTTGACATTTTTCTGTATTGTACTTTAAAAGTTCACCTTATTCTGTAGTATGAGGTTTCAGCTTGAAAGCTCATAATAAAGCACACAGACTCCAAAAATTGGCAATGTTCATGCACGACATGGGAAAATCACAATTGATTTCGTGCAGTTTCACCATGTCTATATAGTGTAAGCTTGTCTCTTGTGCAATATCGGTACAACGTAACCAATGGCCTAATGATGGAATATACAAATTGATGATACGAAATGGGAGATATCAACTATCAAGGAGGTAAAATAAGATCCCTATATAGATTCCATCTTTTTATACGTATTTAATTGGATTTACCTGAAAATTAAATTTGTGATTTTTTTTTTTTTTTTTTTTTTGCGTTTTTCAGCACTTGGATGGTCCCATAGTTCAGATACTTGAAGTAACCAAATTGTAACGAGATCACCCTGTTTTATAATGTTGACAGTTTGTTGTAAAAGATGTCTTGGAAACGCTTGACAGCCATGTCAACCGCCCATGCAATTAAAACAGACACATAGATGGGTAATTGGTATTAAATGTTTGACATTAATGAATTTCATTAGAAAATAAGAGAAATCACTTTAAGTTTATTTATGAACATTTGTCTATTTGAATAATTATAATATGAAGAATTGTTGGAATAGAACATTTTGGCAGCTATACATGAACGTAGAAGAAAATTTGGAATATAAGGAAGATTTTTCTGTTTGCACTTACTTCAACATAGAAACACACTATCCAAAAGCGGTCATACATTAACCGTAGTGGACACGAGGTGGTCACAACAGACTATACTCGTGTGCATAAAGTCAATGCTTTGTCCATGCTGCGATGTCCAAACTATATTATGTTGTATCCGTGTCAGTACAACATAACACGAACTAATGTATACCCGTCAATCTCTTGCTAAAGAGAGAACAGTAAATGAAACGGAAGGGGCTCTTTAACATTTCTGCAACAAATATGAAATCTGCTAAAGCCTAAGAACCTAGAAAATAATATCCCATTTAAGAGAGAACACCTCTAATATCGCATTCTTAAAAAATTGCTCAAACTATTGCAACAACCAGAATGAAGAAATTATAATTAAGTACTTTATCTATGAAACAACCACAATTTTGACCAAACGATATAAACCAACAGTATAGTGCTGAAATTCTTAATCCAGGCAACATCGTCTCTAAAGCAACAAGAAAGAAATTCAAGTCGACATAATTATATTATGCAGCTTTATTGTACTTTGATTTTCCTTAAAGGGCATTGGCCGAAACAACACAAAACATGATAAACAGCTCACCTTTAACTCATCACGATTCTCCTGAAGAATCTTAGCCGCACCAAGCAACGCTGCAACATGTCCATCATGGCCACAGGCATGCATCTTCCCAGAAACTTTGCTTTTGTGCTCCCATTCAACACTCTCCTATCCATTTTAAGAGAATCCTAGTTTAGATAAACTAATTCACTTAAAACAAAGCAATGTGAAAATGAGCAACAACTGCATATTTACTATAATTTAGGGAATACACAAAAGGACGTGAAGAGGAACATGGTGGAATCAAAACTATAAATCAGTTATTCAAAAACTTCTCCAATGATGGTAGCTATTACATCTCACTCCATAATCAAACTATCGGAAATAACAATAATTGTGAAGTGACCCGGATGTCATCAGCAAAACAACCCATGTGCCAAGAAACCCAAAACATACCAAAACCAGCTGATCTGTTTTTTGCCATATTTTTTAATATTCTTTTTGGCCAAATCTTTCTAAAGCCGGCTGACCTATTTTGGGGCAGAATTTTGGATATATTTGACCAAATCTTTTACCATTTTTTGTATTTTCCTTTTATTGTTTTCCTAGTTTAATTATGATTAGTTTCTTAGGACTTAAGTTAGGTTTCCTATAAATATAGTTATGTAAGAGACTATTGAATTAGAGTATATCTCTTGTTGATTCTTGTGTCTGAGAATTGGGAGTATAGTCCTCGTTATCTTGGGTCGTTGGCTCCAGCGATCGGTATTTCTGTGTTGTGTCACGAAGGAATTATGTGAAATAGAATTATAGCTACATCGTGAAGTCGAGATGATATTCCCAGAAAGTATGAACTTTTTGTTGCATTTCTAAGGAAGCAATCTTCAAAAAAGGTTTATAGTCTCAAAAACCATCTGATACCAATTTCCTTTTTAAAATAACTCCTCAAATCAAACATGGATTTCTAAAAAGGCACCACTTGTTAAAGTTGCAATATCTATATTCCCAATTATATTCACTGAAAATTATAGCAGCAAAAAAGAATCTTCAATGAATAATAAATTGATTCCTACATTTCACCATGGTAGGCTACCAAAAAATATCACCATGAGTCAACTATCTACTAGTGATGCAAATTTCCTTTACTGAGGGGCTAAAAATCAAGTCTCTCATCAAGTAACGTTCACCGAGTTCCTTCTTAAAGAACCTATCAGTCATTTTATTCTATTTACATATAATAAAAAACTATAATCTTATCGTTACTAGTGAATTTATCATATTTCTCCATTGAAAATTGCAATATTAACAAATTATATATTCATAACTTTTCATATGGAAGGGAGTAATTATATATAATTGCATAGAACATGAGAAGTTTTAACAATTTGCATAAGAAGGAATAACACGTCAACTGATTTGGCGTTTTTGAGAAAATTATGGGGCGCCAAGTCAGTTAGCGTCTTCCTTAGGAAAGCGCCAACTCACTTCGCGTCCCATATTTTTTTCTAACACGCCAAGTGCGTAGGCATTCCACAAAACATGGTATTGTATGGCGTTCAATGGGCATCTTGGCTTCCCATATATGCACGGTATTCTATGGCATTCTATTTTTTTTTATATAGGATGCATGCATGGTATTCTATGGCGTTCCACCTCCTGATGCATGCATGGTTTATATATATATCAATGAACCGCTAGCCCCGTGGATATATATATATATATATATATATATATATATATATATATATATATATATATATCCTCCTGTTTGTAGGGTAGGATTTGAATCTTATAGAACATATTATATAACAGATTCGATGCACTAACCTCCTGATGCATGCATGCAATAACAGATTTGTCTTATGGAATTGAATCTCATAGAATTCGATGCACCAACCCACCCTCATAGAATTCGATGCCAAGTGTGGAACGCCTACTCACTTGGCGTGTTGGAAAAAAAATATAGGACGCCGTGGGTTAGCGCCTTCCTTAGGGAAGACGCCAATTGACTTGGTGTCCCATAATTTTTTCCCAAAATGCCAAATCAGTTGACGTGTTCTTCCTTCCTATGCAAATTGTTGAAACTTCTCCAGTTCTATGTAATTATATATAACTACTCCCCTCAATATGAAAATTTTGTCATATATTTCAGAATGAGTCAAGTTGATGCCGACCCCAAAAATTTGGCATAAAGGCTTTGTTGTTGTTGTTGTCAATTTGATGCAAATTTCCTTTACCGAGGAACTCAAAGTCCAAGCTCTAGTCTCAATTCCCCTTCTTAAATAAATATATCGGTAATTGTATTTAAGAATTGTAAATTTAGTATTTTACGTGAAAAAGAAACATTCAACAGTAGGCCACCCAAAAAGATTATAATTTCACAGAAAAGAAGCAAATTTTACTAGTAAGCTCCCAGAAAGATTTTACCTTTTACACCAAAATAAGTAAACTGTAAGAGTAAGCTCCCAAAAAGATTGTACTTTTACATCAAAGAAATCAAATTTACCAGTAAGCCCCAAAAAGATTGTCACTTTACATCAAAGGAATCAAATTTTACCATTAATCCCTCCCAAAAAAAAGTTGTAATGAGCATCAAAGAGAAGTAAACCTGCATCGCGAGGGCATCCATGTCGGCCCTCAGCGCGACGAAGGGCGGGTTCCCGCTCCCGACGAAGGCCTTGACGCCCGTCACCGCTATCGGGTGCTCGTAGCGTATCCCCATCAGATCGAGCTCGCTTCTTACGAGCCTGCTCGTCTCGAATTCCTCGTAGCCGAGCTCCGGGTTCTCATGGATCCTCCTCCTGACGCCAACCATCCACTCCAGGAACTCCGGCTCCTTCGCCCGCCGGAGGAATCTGGCGGATTCGGGTTCGGATCCCAACACAGTAGAGAACGCTACGAAGAAGAGGAGGAGGAGGAGGAGGAGAGGTACTTGTTTGGAGAAAGCCATGGCGAAGTAGATGTGAAGAAGTTGGTAGTGATTCGGGATGGGGGTTTTTAAAGGAAGGTTGATGGTGACGATATTCGTTTCGATGCAGGACCACAAGTACAATTTTAATACAACTTTCTCAAACGATAGGAGGATGCTTCCAAATATTAGTTATTGCTACTTTTTCTCTTCGAAAAGTTTAGTTCAAATTTTAGAGAGTTGAAAATATATTTTAGATTTTTTATCCTTATTTGATATTTATAGGATTAAAAATTATGGAGGATAGGAGGTACTTCATATTCTCATTATTGTGAAAAAGTAATTTTCAATGTCCACCTTGAAAATAGTTTTGCTTTCCTAGAAATGTTGTTTGAATATTTTGTTTGAACAATAACACCCCCACTTTACTTTCAAAATTTTAACTTCTATTTCAAGCATGTAAATTTAAATAATAGAAACATAAAAAATATTTATGGAAAACTAAATAAATTAACATTATTTTTCATATTTCCAACCTAATATAATTAGGATATGGGAATACTAAATTTCTTTCCCATGAAAAATGAAAAGAAAAATAAATTTCTAGGAAAACAAAACCTTGATCCTAACCAGCCCTTATGGTTATCAAGAAGTTACATAAGATCATGGCTATATGGCAAAAAGATTAGTGGATCGAGTCACGGAAGCGTATTATTCCTTCCATTTACAAATAGTGGGAGTTAGGGGACAGTGGGCCCAAAGAGAGAGCATGGCTTCTACTTTTTTTCTCTTTATATAAAACAGGAAAGATGAAAAGGCGAGGACGGTGCGGTAATTTCTACAATAGAGGAGAAAAAGAAGCGGTAACCGATCTTAATTGATTGTCACATTTTACTAAGCCAGCTGTATCATTTTCCATATTCTTCTTTTTCCAGCTAGATATAGCTTGTCCGGACCTTTCAAAGAAAAAATAAAAAAATTGATGATTACATATATACCTATATACTAGTATCCCATATTTTTAGGTCCCCTAAAAAAATGGGGTCCTAGGCAGCTGCTTCCTTTGCCTAAAGGAAGAGTCGGCCCTGATCGTGGAAGTTTCTTTTTCAAAAATGTCCTTATCTATATTTACTAATTAAAATTGTTTATTAAATTTGACATAGGTAGTTAGGTAATTACGTATTTTCAAATAATTAAGGAGGTTGTCTGCTCTTCCCAAGTGGTATACAATTAAGAAACTTTGCTCTTTTCACTTAGTAAAAAAAACTATTATTTTGTCTTCCCAAGTAGTATAAAATACGTGAAACACACGTGCATATATATACTAGTTTAGAATAATAATGACACAAATTAGCCTTCCAACTATTTGAAACACTTAAGTTGGGTTTGTTATTACTCGTTGAGTCGTCGTAGTTGCTATTGAGACTTGAAATAATAGCTTAATTTTATTAAATAAAAATTAACTGTATATACACTTACAATATGAGATTGATTTTATTTTTCAAATATTCTAAATTTAGCTAATTACCAAATCTATCGAATTTGCTGTCAATTCAAATTATATACAAATTTAAAAAGAAGCTAAGTAGATAATTTCATAAACAGAAATATCAAATTAAGAAATTAAGAAATGAATTTTTCTAATAAGATAATTTTATAAACTAAATATCCAAATAAGGAATGAATAAATTAATTCCTCTAATATCCCCTCCCCCTTCGAGATGGAGCTCATGTGGAGAGTTCAATCTTGGTCTTCAAAAGTTGAAAGCGAGTGCGCGAAATAGGCTTGGTCAAGACATGAGCTACCTGATCTTCTGATGACACATGGGTGACACGTAAAGTTTTACTTTGTACTTGTTCCCAAATAAAATGATAATATTGCGCAACATGCTTCATGCGTGAATGGGAGACATGATTGGAACAAAGATTGTTTGCTCTTCCCAACTAGTAAAAAAATTATGAAACTTAGTTAGAAGAGAAAAAATTAGTATAAAATAAGTGAAACGTACGTGCATATATACTAGTTCAAAATAATACGACACAAATTAGCCTTTCAACTATTTGAAACACTTAAGTTGGGTTTGTTATTACTTGTTGAGTCATCGTGATTGCTATTGAGATGGGAAATAATGACTTGATTTTATTAAATAAAGATGAATTATATATACACTTGTAAGATGATATTGACTTTATTTTTATAATCTATGGAATTTGTTGTCAATTAAAATTATATATAAATATAAAAGAAGCTAACTAGATAATTATATACACATAAATACATAGTTAAGAAATTAATAATTTAATTTCTCTAATAAGATAATTCCATAAAAATAACTAATTAAGGAACTAATAAATTAATTTTCTCTAATATGTCCCCTAAAGATGGAGCTCATGTGAAGAGTCCAATCTTGGTCTTTAAAAGTTGAAAGCGAGTGCGCGGAAGAGGCTTGATCAGGACATCATCTAACTGATCTTCTGATGACACAAGCGTGACACATAAAAGGTCCACTTTGTACTCGATACCGAATAAAATGATAATTAATTGCAACATGCTTCATGCGTGAATGGAACACAGTATTGGAACATAGATGAATTGCACCAACATTGTCATAATAGATAACCAGAGCAACGGGAATACAAACGCCAAACTTAGTTAGAAGAGAACAAATCCAATGTAACTCAGCAACTGTAGCAGCAATAGAACGTTATTCATCTTCTGTGGAGGAGCGTGCAACTGTGCATTAATTTTTAGAGGAGCAGGATATCGGATTGCGACCAAGATAAACAATATAAGCACTAGTGGAGATGTAATATCACGCCCCAGAACCAGAATACTGGAGAGCGGAGGCGGACAAAGCCAGCTACGTATACCAGAGTACTCAATACCCTGAAATAAGGTCACGACTGTCTAGACATGTGAGAATTTTACTCTACAATCCAACAGTCGTTCCTGGGTCAAGAATCATAGGTGTCTCAATCTCAATCAAGCAATAAGTTACAAGATGTATGATCACCAAACATATAATAGTGAGGCATCCCAAACTATACATACACAGATGATCATGAAGCTAGTTATAAAATGAAGAACTAGCAAGAGTACAATATTACATGACCAGCTTTAGCTGTCACTACCCAATTCTAGAAAATAGGGTATTTTTTTTTATTTGATAAATAGTGTATTGTATTTAATTATTTATATTTATAATTAATTAGTGCTTGTCTTATTTTTATTTTGATTATTTTAGGGTTTTGGCTAGCCTGGACCCATGTCAGACCCTAGTGGACCCATGTCCGACCCAGCCCACACCCTTATGAGAATTATTTTGGGGCTTAGAATTATTATTTTATTTTTAGGAGGTTAGTTGGAGAGATTTGGAACTAGTTGAGTGCTTTTGGAGACCCGGAACCCAAAACCGAGTTGCGGGAGGGTATTTTGGACTTTCCTTCATGTAAACCCCATTTATTTCATAGTGGCCGGCCTCTACCTACCCCCACACCCGACAGTGAGCAGCAGCCCCCCCCTTCTTTCTTCATTCCTCTTCATTCTTCACTTCTTCTTCCCTTCTTCTTCTTCTCCCACTTCTTCTTTCTTCTTCCTTCTTTCTCCAAGTAAGTCCCTCTTCCATTTTTCTTCTTTCTTTCTTCCATTCATTCTTCTTTATGCTAACCCTCACCTTGCATTTTCTTCTAACCTAGGTGTGAGGAGCTTAGATCTAGTGTGGGAGATAGATTTGGAAGCTTGGAGCTTGAGGGAGTTGATTTGGAGGGATTTGAGACTTTGGCCTTGGGATTCCAACTCCCAAGAGGTAAAACCTAACTTTCCCCTTCCTAATTATTTTTGTGTAGTGTAATTAGTGTTGTAGAACCCTCCTCCTATACCCTAACCCTACCCGTAGGAGGAAGTTGGAACTAGTTTGGGTGAGTTCTAGAGACTTTGACATTAGGTTTTGTGTCGAATTCGGTGGAATCCGAATTTGGCCCAATTTTGGGTGATGCCCTAGGTTAGATGGACCTAGGTAGACGTTTTCGGGTGTCTAGAGGGTGAGTGCGTGTCTCCGTTTGGACACGGGAAGCCGTAGTGTCGCGGAGAAACGGGCGTTTCGGGCGAAATTAGGGCTTTTCGTCGTCGCCGATTCTAAGTGCGTGTGCGTTTCCGCCACGGGCCTAGAATCGACGTGGGAGCGCATTTTCTAGGATCTAGACATCGTGTAGAGCGCGTGGGTAAATTTTAGACCGATTCCGAGTTCGTTTGGTGTGCGTTTCAGGAGATTTATCCGAGCCGCGCACCACGTGTTCGTCGAAATGACCGAACGGCCATTTCGACTTGGTTTCCTCGTTTCGGCTTTGTGCGCGCGTTGGGTTAGTATCGGGGAGTGTGTGCTAGAGTTTTCGGGCTATATTTTATATATTTTAGGGTATTGGTGAGTGTCGGGGTCGTTGGGCGTGCGAGGGGCGTGTTGTGTGCATTGTGTGGTGGTTGTGTATATGTGTCTATATATATATATAAATATATGTATATATTTATATGTATGTTTGTTTACGTATATATATTTATATATATATGAGTGTATTTATATCTATGTGCTTATGTGTGTATATGTCTATGTGTATATATATATGTATATGTGTAAGTGTGCTCGTGTGTATATGTATATATATATTTGAATATGTGTGTGTGTGTATATATCTTAGAGTGTGTGTGTATTGATATATATATATACATTTGTATGTGTGTATATATATATTAATATGTGTGTTTATATATATATTTATAGCTATGTATATATTTGTATGTGTGTGTGTTTTAGTGTGTTTGTGAGTGTGTAGGTGTGTGTGTTAGTGAGTGTGTTAGAATAGATATAAGTGTATATATATATATATATCTAGTTATATATATATAGACATATGTGTATATATATATATATAGTGGTATATATATATAAGTATATAGGCGTGTGTGTGTGTGTGCTTGTGAGAGCGAGGGGGGGGGGAGCAGCAGCCAGCGTGCGGGGGCAGAACCTGCACAGCAGCAGCAGCGTGCAGTGCGCTGCGCACTGCACTGTGCAGCAGCAATGCCAGCAGCAGCAAGCAGCAATGTAGCAGCAGCAGCAGCAATTCTTCAGCAGCAGCAGCAGCATTTTAAGTAAGCTAGCAGCAGCAGCAATGCCAGGAAGCAAGGGCAGCATGCAGTGAGGTAGTAGGGAGATAGATTGATAGGGTGTATATATATATCTAGATAGTTAGATAAATAACTAGATAGATATTAGATAATGAATAAGATTGATAGATAGGTAGTTGGATAAATAGGTAAGATAAGTTATGGATAATTAGATAGATAGATAGATAGATATTGATAGATAGATAGCTAGGTATTTAGATAGATAGATAGATAGATACTAGATAGGTAGATAACTAGATTCTTAGATATACCTATCTAAGAGATATAAATATCTATATGCCTAAGTTATATACATATATAGGTGTATAGGTAAGATATGGGTAATCGGGTAAATGTGTGTGGATATCTATATACATAGGTATATACATACTTAGATGTATATATATATGGTAGATATATATATTACCTAGCCTAGATTAATAACTAGGTATATAATTAATAGCTAGGTAGCTAGTTAGAGGGTTTTAGAGCGAAACCTCAATACCTTGAGATACCGAGGTATCTCGATACCTTGAGATATTCAAGGTATTGAGTTTCGAGCGGGGTATTTGAGCTTTAGCCTAGGAAATGCTTGGGAGTGATTTTTATATGTTTATATATATATAATTACGCGTGCTAGCATAGGTTTTAGCGGGTTTAGGCGGGGTGCGTGGCCTAGGGCGAGGTATCGGATACCGAGGGTATCCCGGTATCTCGATTAGGCGAGTTTGTGAGTTTAGTAGCTTTATGAGCTCGGTTTGACCTAGAATTTCAGGGGCACCCTAGTTTGACCTAGCTTTGACCATAATTGTCCCCGTTGACCGTAAAAGTCAACGTTTGACCTAGTTTTGACCTAGAGTTGACTTTTTGGACCCCGGGTTGACTTTTTGACCCAATTTTCACCGGTTTGACCCGTTCGACCTAGAATAGCCCTAGAAGCCTGTTTTTAATTATTTTATATCAGTTTAAATGCTTAGAACCCTGTTTAATTCTGCTTTTCGTATTAGGTCCTTGCGTCACCGGTCCGGACCTCGATCCTCATCAGTTGCTCAGGACATCAGGCGAGTACCTACCTCTGATAGTTTCTATTTCATGATAGCGTTTATATCACCTGTTCTAGAACTGTAATACTTGATTCTGACACTTTATTACACGAGCTGGTACTAGTGGATCCCGTCATGAGGTGCTATCCCCCTTACCGTGTTCAGCGGGTACTCTATCACGTGTATTTCATCATGTGCTTCGGGTATTGATTATCATGTGCTATCATGTGCTTCTTGTGCTCTCGCCTTCGTGTGCGCGAGCTATTATCATGTACGTAGCGTGTTGTGGTTGGATCCAATGGTATTAGTGGGGGAGGGGAGTAGTGAGTTGGTTATGTGATCAAAGCCAAACAGTATTCATGTGTATGTCGGTTATGCAACTCACGCATAACGGAGTTATCTTAGTGTTTTTCATGTGCAACCTAAGCCGATCACATAACGAACTTGTGCTCAAGGCACTTAGCTAGTATTCATGTTTCTCACCTGCAGTTACTTTTCCACTACTTGTATTGTTCTTCAGTTTATATTACATCTATTTATTGTGCTCCAGCATATTTATTTCCTGTGCATCTTGATTACTTTTCTATTGCTCGTCATATACACCTTACCATGCATTTGGAGTTGCTTTCAGAGTTATGTACTTCGCTCCAGTCCTGACTGGGCATATTTTTTCCAGAGGATCCTGAGGACTATTGCCCTACGTTCTACGGGCCTGGTGTTGACGACTGCTGTGACCCCGTGATCGAGGAGGAGTGCGCCGAGGAGACGCCTTTAGCACCCTAGTTAGCTAGGTGGGTTTCCTGGGTTATTTCCAGTGGTTTGTATTTTGGATGACTGTACTTATTCTTTTGTGCTTCTGTGAGATGTTGTAGCTTTTAGACTTGGACTGTATTATTTTGGATTGCCTTGCTCTCTTGGTTCTGTTTCTGGTTTATATCATATCGTGCTTATATTCTTCCTCTAGTTTTGTGATTGAGATTATTGTTATATATATATTGCGTGGTTGCCCTCCTGTTGGAGAGGATTTTATTCATATATATATATTGCGTGGTTTTGCCCTCCTTTTGGAGAGGTCATGCCGGATTTTTCTGTGAGATATAGATAGATATGGTTGACCTAGAACGGACCTTTACAGCGTTCTACCGCCGATTCTGCGGCGTAGGCTGGACGTACCCACGGCTCATGCCCGATTTTCGGGTGCGGGTCGTGACACATTTTTGGTGGTGGCCCACGCAGGTCTAGTTTTTAGGTTACCTGCAGTAGGATATAGGAGATAGGCTGAGAGAGAGTGTGCTCAATCACAACTAGGACCCCTCCTGACTTTTCTTGCTATCTTTAATTTTTCTGAAATTGTTTTCTTTTGCAATATCACTGTCCTTCTTTGATGTTATCGTTTCTTGCACTGTATTGACTTCTTTTGGTCTGTGTTCAGGATGCCTCCGAAGACCAGATCTCAGCGCACTGCCCCAGCAGCTGCCACCGAGAGGTCTGCCACCTCTCGACCTGCTCGACTTCCGGCAGCCGCTACCGCTCCACTCGCCACTCCTGCGGTTGAGGGAGCTTCAGTTTCTCTCGGAGATCCCCTTACTCCCATTGATCCGAGAGCCACCCCAGTTGTCCCGGTGGTACCTCCTCCACCACCGCCTGCGCCAGTAGATGCTGCGCAGTTGTTCGCATTCTTCCGAGAGATGATGGATGCGCAGCACCGCCAGGCAGATGTTATGAGGATGGGCATTGAGAATGCTCATCAGGTGGCTTTGACAGCGGTCGACAGAGTGGCTCAGATCCAGCCACAGCCAGAGCAGGCTCAGTATCCTAGGCCGGGTACTATCATCGATTTTCAGAGGATGCGGCCTAAGGAGTTCCGCGGCACAGAGGGCATCCTGTACGCCGACGACTGGATCGAGCATATAGAGGGCATTTTCAGGCTGGCGATGATCCCAGCCAGCATGCAGATAGAGGCAGCGGGCAGCCAGATGTTCGACCTTGCCCTCACTTGGTTCCGCACGGATACGCGGATAGCAGCTCCGGGATTGACTTGGGAGGCTTTCAAGAAGCTTTTCAAGGAGAAGTTCTTCCCGGACGTGGCTCTCAGTGCCTTAGAGAGTCAGTTCGAGGCGCTCGTCCAGGGGAGTATGCTAGTGGATGAGTATGCAGCGGAGTTCTGCCGTCTGGGCAGATTTGTTGAGGGGTTGTCAGAGGCAGCGAAGGCGCGGAAGTTCCGCAAGGGCTTGGTCATGGCGGTCAAGTCCTTGACTAGGAGCGACCGCGAGGCGACCTTCGAGCAGATTGTCAGCGACGCTCAGAGGGCTGAGGATGATTTGGAGCTGAAGACGAAGAGGGGCAGAGACACTTCCGGAGCAGGCAGCAGTGCAGGCCCGGTCAAGAGGCCATTCCAGCAGACCCAGCAGCACCAGGGTCAGGGTCGGGCGCCCTTCCGGCAGGCGCCCCAGCAGCAGAGGCAGGGTCAGCAGCAGGGCCAGAGGCAGCCCATCGTTTGCCCTTTCTGTAGGAAGCCAGGGCACGGATGGGACATATGCAGAAAGAGGCTGGGCAGATGTTTATTGTGTGGCACCGCAGACCACCAGCTGAAGGATTGTCCTTCAGCGCTTGCCCGTACAGCTCAGGGCGGAGGAGCCGCTCAGAGGGCACCAGCCAGAGCACCTGCAGCGCAGCAGAGAGGTCAGCCTTTGCAGACTCAGCAGCAGAGGTTCGCCCAGCACCAGCAGCAGCACCGAGGAGGACAGCAGGGGCGAGCTTTTGCCCTGACAGTGGACGAGGCCGAGCCAGTTGGTGATGTTATCTCAGGTTCTGTTCTCCTTGATTCCATTCCAGCACTTGCTTTATTTGATTCCGGTGCTTCCCATAGCTTTGTGTCTGTATCTTTTGCTGTTAGACACCATCTTGTTGCTGAACCTTTAGCTAGACTCTGCAAGATCACGACCGGGGGTGGTATCATCCTAGTCCGTGATGTCTGCAGAGACCGGAGAGTTACCTTGGGAGGCCGGGAGTTGAGTGTGTGCCTACTCGTAATGCCACTTCCGAGCTACGATATTGTACTCGGGATGGATTGGTTGAGTACGCATTGTGCTAGTATAGATTGTCGTGGAGGCAGAGTTTTGTTCAGTCCGCCGGGTGAGCCAGAGTTTCAGTTTGCCAGAGGAGCAGCGGAGCAGACCGAGGGAGTCTTCTGCGGAGCCCTGGTGGTAGAGCCGAGGTCGCTACATCCACTGATAGAGGAGTATATGGATGTCTTTCCGGAGGAGTTGCCAGGGTTACCTCCGGACAGAGACGTGGAGTTCTCTATAGACTTGGTGCCAGGCGCGGAGCCGATATCCCAGCACGTCTATAGAGTCAGCAACAGTGAGCTGATAGAGTTGAAGAAGCAGGTGGATGAGCTTCAGGACAAGGGATTTATCAGATCTAGTTCTTCTCCGTGGGGTGCTCCGGTACTTTTTGTGCCGAAGAAGGATGGGTCGATACGGATGTGTATCGACTACAGGGCTCTGAACAGCCTCACAATCAAGAACAAGTATCCGCTGCCGCGTATTGATGATCTATTTGACCAGTTGAGCGGAGCGAGGGTGTTTTCCAGGATTGATCTGAGGACAGGCTACCACCAGGTGAAAGTCAGGAAGGAGGATATTCCGAAGACAGCTTTTCGGACCAGATATGGACAGTATGAGTTCTTGGTGATGCCGTTTGGGTTGACTAATGCCCCGGCAGTGTTCATGAATCTGATGAACAAAGTGTTCCATCAGCATCTGGACAGGTTTGTGGTGGTGTTTATAGATGACATCTTGGTGTATTCGAAGACCCCAGAGGAGCACGATGAGCATCTGAGGATAGTGCTGGAGACTCTCAGGAAGGAGAAGCTTTATGGAAGGCTCTCGAAGTGTGAGTTCTTCCTTGACAAGGTTGAATTCCTTGGTCATGTGGTGACTGGAGAGGGTATCTCGGTGGATCCGAGAAAGATCGTGGCAGTTGAGGCATGGAGTGCTCCGAGTTCAGTAGCCGAGGTCAGAAGTTTCTTGGGACTGGCAGGCTACTACAGGAGATTTGTTCAGGATTTTTCCCGGATTGCAGAGCCGTTGTCCAGGCTGACTCGGAAGGACGTGGAGTTTGTTTGGTCAGAGGAGTGCCAGATCGCCTTTGATGAGCTGAAGAGGAGGTTGACGACAGCTCCAGTATTGACGTTGCCATCAGGTTCTGGAGGATTCACTATCTATAGTGATGCATCGGGGAAGGGACTGGGTTGTGTGTTACAGCAGAATGGGAGGGTGATTGCCTATGCTTCCAGGCAATTACGTCCTCATGAGAAGAATTACCCTACCCACGATTTGGAGTTGGCAGCGGTCATCTTTGCTCTTAAGTTGTGGAAATACTATTTATACGGAGAGCGTGTGGAGATCTTCACAGACCACAAGAGCTTGAAGTATGTGTTTACCCAAAAAGAGCTGAACATGAGGCAGAGGAGATGGTTGGAGTTGATGAAAGACTTCGACATATCATTGCAGTACCATCCAGGGAAGGCGAACGTAGTTGCGGATGCATTGAGCAGGTATCCGGTAGCTATGTGCCTGACTACAGATCGTTATCTTCTGGCAGATCTAGAGAGCTTGGGCATTGAGGTGATAGTGCCTGGAGTTAAGATGCAGATGTAGGGACTGCAGATTCAGTCAGAGTTGGTAGACCGGATCAGGGCTACACAGTTTGAGGATGAGTCCCTGAGGAGCATCAGGGAGCAGGTTCAGATGGGATTAGCATATGACTTCACCATTGCTGATGATGGTTCCTTGCGGCACGGTACCAGGTTGTGTGTGCCGAGTGGGTCGTTGCGCGAGGAGGTTCTCCAGGAGGCGCATCGATCCCAGTACTCTATGCATCCCGGTGCCAACAAGATGTATAGAGATCTGAGACAGCATGTATGGTGGTACGGGATGAAGCGAGAGGTAGCGCGCTTCGTATCCCGATGCTTAGTGTGCCAGCAGGTGAAGGCGGAGAGGCAGAGGCCAGGAGGATTACTCCAGCCGTTACCCATTCCGGAGTGGAAATGGGAGCATGTGACCATGGATTTTGTTTCTGGGCTTCCCCGTTCTCCAGGCGGGAAAGATGCGATTTGGGTCATCGTGGACAGGTTGACCAAATCGGCCCACTTTCTACCATTCAAAGTGGGTACGTCTACAGAGAGACTAGCAGAGATGTATGTGCGCCAGATAGTCAGACTGCATGGAGTTCCAGTGAGCATAGTATCAGATCGGGACAGTCGCTTTACCTCGCATTTCTGGAGGAGTCTGCAGGCTAGCTTGGGCACCCAGCTCAAGTTTAGTAGTGCGTATCACCCACAGACAGATGGTCAGTCAGAGAGGACCATTCAGACACTGGAGGACATGCTTCGGACCTGTGTTTTGGATTTCAGAGGCTCTTGGGAGGATCACTTGCACTTGGTAGAGTTTGCTTACAACAACAGCTACCAAGCCAGTATCGAGATGTCACCTTTTGAGGCGTTGTATGGACGGAGGTGTCGCACTCCGTTATCATGGGATGATGTAGGTGAGAGAGCTTTGCTTGGCCCGGAGATGGTGGTTGATGCAGCGGAGAAGGTCAAGCTCATTAGAGATAGACTTCGGGTGGCGCAGGACAGGCAGCGGCATTGGGCCGATAGCCACCGGAGACCTTTGGAGTTCGAGGTATAGCTTAGAATCTAGATTTTGTTCTTGTGTTTGCTTGTGATTGCTTGTTTTAGACTAAGTGCAGAGACCTTGTTTGTGCTAGGTTGGAGATCTGGTGTTCCTGAGGATTTCTCCGACGCGGGGCACTATTCGCTTCGGTGGAGGCGGGAAGCTTAGCCCACGTTTCGTCGGACCCTTCCGTGTTCTTGAGAGGGTCGGCGCCGTGGCGTATAGGCTTGAGTTGCCACCTACGCTGGAGGGAGTTCATGATGTATTCCACGTGTCGCAGTTGAGACGGTACGTGGCGGATCCCAGTCAAGTATTGGATCACTCGGAGATCGCAGTGGGCCCTACTCTTAGCTATCCAGAGCAGCCGGTAGAGATTCTGGATCGGCGGGAGAAGGTGTTGAGGAACCAGACTATTCCCTTGGTTCGCGTCGCGTGGAGGCATCACTCTCCAGGAGAGTCGACCTGGGAGAGGGAGGATGAAATGCGCGAGCGATACCCTTATCTCTTCGAGCCCTGAGGTATGGTTCTTTCTTTGCATTCCTGTCCTAGTTTCGTCTTTTAATTTCGAGGACGAAATTATTTTAAGGAGGGTAGACTTGTCACTACCCAATTCTAGAAAATAGGGTTTTTTTTTTATTTGATAAATAGTGTATTGTATTTAATTATTTATATTTATAATTAATTAGTGCTTGTCTTATTTTTATTTTGATTGTTTTAGGGTTTTGGCTAGCCTGGACCCATGTCAGACCCTAGTGGACCCATGTCCGACCCAGCCCACACCCTTGTGAGAATTATTTTGGGGCTTAGAATTATTATTTTATTTTTAGGAGGTTAGTTGGAGAGATTTGGAACTAGTTTGAGTGCTTTTGGAGACCCGGAACCCAAAACCGAGTTGCGGGAGGGTATTTTGGACTTTCCTTCATGTAAACCCCATTTATTTCATAGTGGCCGGCCCTACCTACCCCCACACCCGACAGTGAGCAGCAGCCCCCCCTTCTTTCTTCATTCCTCTTCATTCTTCACTTCTTCTTCCTTCTTCTTCTTCTCCACTTCTTCTTTCTTCTTCCTTCTTTCTCCAAGTAAGTCCCTCTTCCATTTTTCTTCTTTCTTTCTTCCATTCATTCTTCTTTATGCTAACCCTCACCTTGCATTTTCTCTAACCTAGGTGTGAGGAGCTTAGATCTAGTGTGGGAGATAGATTTGCAAGCTTGGAGCTTGAGGGAGTTGATTTGGAGGGATTTGAGACTTTGGCCTTGGGATTCCAACTCCCAAGAGGTAAAACCTAACTTTCCCCTTCCTAATTATTTTTGTGTAGTGTAATTAGTGTTGTAGAACCCTCCTCCTAGACCCTAACCCTACCCGTAGGAGAAAGTTGGAACTAGTTTGGGTGAGTTTAGAGACTTTGACATTAGGTTTTGTGTCGAATTCGGGTGGAATCCGAATTTGGCCCAATTTTGGGTGATGCCCTAGGTTAGATGGACCTAGGTAGACGTTGTCGGGTGTCTAGAGGGTGAGTGCGTGTCTCCGTTTGGACACGGGAAGCCGTGTCACGGAGAAACGGGCGTTTCGGGCGAAATTGGGGCTTTTCGTCGTCGCCGATTCTAAGTGCGTGTGCGTTTCCGCCACGGGCCTAGAATCGACGTGGGAGCACATTTTCTAGGATCTAGACATCGTGTAGAGCGCGTGGGTAAATTTTGGACCGATTCCGAGTTCGTTTGGTGTGCGTTTCAGGAGGTTTTCCGAGCCGCGCACCACGTGTTCGTCGAAATGACCGAACGGCCATTTCGACTTGGTTTCCTCGTTTCGGCTTTGTGCGCGCGTTGGGTTAGTATCGGGGAGTGTGTGCTAGAGTTTTCGGGCTATATTTTATATATTTTAGGGTATTGGTGAGTGTCGGGGTCGTTGGGCGTGCGAGGGGCGTGTTGTGTGCATTGTGTGGTGGTTGTGTATATGTGTCTATATATATATATAAATATATGTATATATTTATATGTATGTTTGTTTACGTATATATATTTATATATATATGAGTGTATTTATATCTATGTGCTTATGTGTGTATATGTCTATGTGTATATATATATGTATATGTGTAAGTGTGCTCGTGTGTATATGTATATATATATTTGAATATGTGTGTGTGTGTATATATCTTAGAGTGTGTGTGTATTGATATATATATATACATTTGTATGTGTGTATATATATATTAATATGTGTGTTTATATATATATTTATAGCTATGTATATATTTGTATGTGTGTGTGTTTTAGTGTGTTTGTGAGTGTGTAGGTGTGTGTGTTAGTGAGTGTGTTAGAATAGATATAAGTGTATATATATATATATCTAGTTATATATATATAGACATATGTGTATATATATATATATAGTGGTATATATATATAAGTATATAGGCGTGTGTGTGTGTGTGCTTGTGAGAGCGAGGGGGGGGGGAGCAGCAGCCAGCGTGCGGGGGCAGAACCTGCACAGCAGCAGCAGCGTGCAGTGCGCTGCGCACTGCACTGTGCAGCAGCAATGCCAGCAGCAGCAAGCAGCAATGTAGCAGCAGCAGCAGCAATTCTTCAGCAGCAGCAGCAGCATTTTAAGTAAGCTAGCAGCAGCAGCAATGCCAGGAAGCAAGGGCAGCATGCAGTGAGGTAGTAGGGAGATAGATTGATAGGGTGTATATATATATCTAGATAGTTAGATAAATAACTAGATAGATATTAGATAATGAATAAGATTGATAGATAGGTAGTTGGATAAATAGGTAAGATAAGTTATGGATAATTAGATAGATAGATAGATAGATATTGATAGATAGATAGCTAGGTATTTAGATAGATAGATAGATAGATACTAGATAGGTAGATAACTAGATTCTTAGATATACCTATCTAAGAGATATAAATATCTATATGCCTAAGTTATATACATATATAGGTGTATAGGTAAGATATGGGTAATCGGGTAAATGTGTGTGGATATCTATATACATAGGTATATACATACTTAGATGTATATATATATGGTAGATATATATATTATCTAGCCTAGATTAATAACTAGGTATATAATTAATAGCTAGGTAGCTAGTTAGAGGGTTTTAGAGCGAAACCTCAATACCTTGAGATACCGAGGTATCTCGATACCTTGAGATATTCAAGGTATTGAGTTTCGAGCGGGGTATTTGAGCTTTAGCCTAGGAAATGCTTGGGAGTGATTTTTATATGTTTATATATATATAATTACGCGTGCTAGCATAGGTTTTAGCGGGTTTAGGCGGGGTGCGTGGCCTAGGGCGAGGTATCGGATACCGAGGGTATCCCGGTATCTCGATTAGGCGAGTTTGTGAGTTTAGTAGCTTTATGAGCTCGGTTTGACCTAGAATTTCAGGGGCACCCTAGTTTGACCTAGCTTTGACCATAATTGTCCCCGTTGACCGTAAAAGTCAACGTTTGACCTAGTTTTGACCTAGAGTTGACTTTTTGGACCCCGGGTTGACTTTTTGACCCAATTTTCACCGGTTTGACCCGTTCGACCTAGAATAGCCCTAGAAGCCTGTTTTTAATTATTTTATATCAGTTTAAATGCTTAGAACCCTGTTTAATTCTGCTTTTCGCATTAGGTCCTTGCGTCACCGGTCCGGACCTCGATCCTCATCAGTTGCTCAGGACATCAAGCGAATACCTACCTCTGATAGTTTCCATTTCATGATAGCGTTTATATCACCTGTTCTAGAACTGTAATACTTGATTCTGACACTTTATTACACGAGCTGGTACTAGTGGATCCCGTTATGAGGTGTTATCCCCCTTACCGTGTTCAGCGGGTACTCTATCACGTGTATTTCATCATGTGCTTCGGGTATTGATTATCATGTGCTATCATGTGCTTCTTGTGCTCTCGCCTTCGTGTGCGCGAGCTATTATCATGTACGTAGCGTGTTGTGGTTGGATCCAATGGTATTAGTGGGGGAGGGGAGTAGTGAGTTGGTTATGTGATCAAAGCCAAACAGTATTCATGTGTATGTCGGTTATGCAACTCACGCATAACGGAGTTATCTTAGTGTTTTTCATGTGCAACCTAAGCCGATCACATAACGAACTTGTGCTCAAGGCACTTAGCTAGTATTCATGTTTCTCACCTGCAGTTACTTTTCCACTACTTGTATTATTCTCCAGTTTATATTACATCTATTTATTGTGCTCCAGCATATTTATTTCCTGTGCATCTTGATTACTTTTCTATTGCTCGTCATATACACCTTACCATGCATTTGGAGTTGCTTTCAGAGTTATGTACTTCGCTCCAGTCCTGACTGGGCATATTTTTTCCAGAGGATCCTGAGGACTATTGCCCTACGTTCTACGGGCTTGGTGTTGACGACTGCTGTGACCCCGTGATCGAGGAGGAGTGCGCCGAGGAGACGCCTTTAGCACCCTAGTTAGCTAGGTGGGTTTCCTGGGTTATTTCCAGTGGTTTGTATTTTGGATGACTGTACTTATTCTTTTGTGCTTCTGTGAGATGTTGTAGCTTTTAGACTTGGACTGTATTATTTTGGATTGCCTTGCTCTCTTGGTTCTGTTTCTGGTTTATATCATATCGTGCTTATATTCTTCCTCTAGTTTTGTGATTGAGATTATTGTTATATATATATTGCGTGGTTGCCCTCCTGTTGGAGAGGATTTTATTCATATATATATATTGCGTGGTTTTGCCCTCCTTTTGGAGAGGTCATGCCGGATTTTTCTGTGAGATATAGATAGATATGGTTGACCTAGAACGGACCTTTACAGCGTTCTACCGCCGATTCTGCGGCGTAGGCTGGACGTACCCACGGCTCATGCCCGATTTTCGGGTGCGGGTCGTGACATTAGCTATAGTCTAGAATATGCTTTACATGTAGGCCCGCAGGCTAGAATGTCAAGTTCCAAAATATGAGCTAAACACGTGCTCGGTGGCTAAATGCCTCAAAAGTAATATGTACAAGATCAAGTGGGTGATGAAAAAGAAACACACTCATGTTCTCGGGTGTTCCTGGTGTTCACCATCTTGAGATGGGAAGTACAGGAGATCCTGCGGTCCTGCTCCAAAATCTGGCCATAAAAGACCAGTGGGGTCAGACCCCAAAATAGCAAGTAACACAAGGGAGCCAAACTTATGAACTAAAACCATCATGCAGACAAATCAGTAAGAAATAGCAGTAAGATAACAGTTAAGCATTTAACTAGTAATTAAACAAGGACATCTGGAATCAGTACTCCGGTTACCATTTTCGGATCAGTTGTTAATAAAATCAGGACATGACTAGACTAGACTGAAAATCAAGCGATCACGGTCAATCATGCCCTACGGCTTGCTATCATTGACTAACTAGGGTTATCACAGACCTAGTTACTAACACATGCAGTTTGAGATTTGTCACGCCTCGCTTCCCAAGATACAGTGAGCCGGATACTAATTACATCTCCAGGTTACGCTCCATACGAATACAACTGTACCCGTATCAACGATTGTCGTATGTAATACTTTAGGATGGGATGCAAGTCATACTAAAACACTTTTATTACTACAAACCATAATTATACAATATGATTGAAGTACAACTGAACGAGTCTTTTACAACAAAACCATTAATATACATATTTTCAGCTACAAAATGTTATTTGCTATATTCCCTGAAAATCACTTGAAGATTACTTCTCAACTTCGTCCACATCATATAGAGGTAGCATTTCACCAGGAACTTCGACTTTCCCTAGTAAACAATACTAGGTCGTCAGAACGACAGCAAGTTCTCGGTCAAGAATGATATAAAAAATAAAAATATGATGTGATAATATAATATAAGAAAAGAAAATGGCATAACTTTTGCATAGGAGTTAGGGGAATAAGTGTTATGTCGTTACTATGACTCTAATTAAATTCCTAAGCAAAAGACCTTATAGTGTCTAACGAAGCAACAATACAATCCTATTTCACTACCACAAACACAGACAAGTTTTCTAAATGATGATACAAATTGGAGAACAACTCTTGAATAACCATAATAACTAGTTTTCCAACAATAATCCCGTTACCAGGGATCAGGCTGTGGCAGGCAGGGTGGCACGGTGCTTAGATTTCGGCCCTCTCACATTCAGTGAGTAAAACATGATATAATATTAATTTTACCTAATCGATATTTTTAATCGAAATAGGTTTATAATTACAGGAACATGTATAAACACATGACAGATAAGTGAGCTAAGCCTCACACACTCAATTCGCAAGGCCTTACGAAATAGCTTAATTGCTGATCAGCCTTTGTTGTTTTTATTATATTGCAGGATTTCGTAGGTGAAATTCAAGTTGTTCTCCCCCGTCCAATGCTCTCTAACCTAAAGCTACAAACAACCACATTTTATTATTTTATTAATTCTCTTCTCTATATTTTTTTTATGTATTAACAGTATGCAATAATGCATTTCCAAAGTATATCAGGATACAGGTTTACCATCTCTTTACTATTTCCATGAAACATATATCAGGGTTAAAGTCCTTCTAATTTCAGGATAAGTATTAGGACACATAATTCCAAGAAATATTATTTCTTCTAATTTTATACAGAGCCGGCAATAACAGGGGTTTAAACTTTTAAGTTGTAGTTACGTGGCTCGTGTCCGTGACCTACGAGTCCTAGACTCTGGATAATCGTCCCTAGTTAAATAAAATATTCTAAGATTGAGGGTTAAAAATATTTGTAATATTTTCAGATTTTGAATTTTGGTTAACTCCCAAAATTCTTAAAAATTTTGGCAGAGTTTACTTTATATTTCAGGCTCCAAAAAATTTAACAGTTTTAAAAAAATATGAGACCCGATGCAACCCTCCGTAGTATTCCCCGGGTTCGTCGACCCCTTCGGTGGAGCAACTCTCAACACCGGATCGCAATATAATATATATACAAGAATTCAAGTAAAACTTTTCTTACTTGGCAAGTTAGCAAGTTTGCATTTAACATTTATAGGCACTAATCAAGTCAAAGGACATATTTTGTAAGAAATATGATATCCAAGTCTAAGTTCTAATAAAATTAAGCTACTTAACAATTGTAGGGTATTAGTCCTAGAAGTCCAAAGAAAAGAGTCCAAGTCAAAATCTACTAAAGAAGCGACAATTTTTTGTTTTTGACAAAACCAATAATCCAAAATTTACTAATTTAGTCGTGTATGTCCAAAGACATTAACAAAATAGGCTATGTGTCTCCAAGGTCCAAGATTAGAGTAACATATACATTTGCATGTCCACAACCAATTATTTTAGCTAATTCTAATGTACTATTCCACAAATTACACTAAATTAAGTATTTGGACAAAATTAATATCACAGAGAATATTAATAAAAGCTACTAGTTTCTTAGTATCTTACTAAGTCTAAGTTAATATAATTAGAACATATCTGTATATCATCATACTTGGAAGCTTCAAAATCTATGATCAGTTGGGTAAGCCTATATTATAAATACTTACATATTTATCTAACAATAGAACATACTTTTGCTTACGAACCTTCTATACAAGGTATATATATATATATATATATATATATATATATATATATATATATATATATATATATATATATATATATATATATATATATATATATATATATCATGGACGAAAATCTTGTTAACTATATTTATGTATATAGGTATATACATAATAATGTCCAAAGTCTAAATTACTTCTATCATGGTCAAAATTGTTTTAAAACTAACTTCTTGTACTCAAACATTCCATATTGTGTCCAAATTTCGTATCCAAACTATTTATGCCCTAACTATTTGTGTCCATTACTTTGAATCATATCCAAAACATATGTATAAATTGTTATTTCTAGATCTTAAAAGTTCATACCAATCCCTATATAAATAAAATTCAGAATATAATTTAAGATTAATTGACATAAGTGAAATTTAATTTGGAAATAAATGGGAGAAGTGAAAAGAGGACTTGCCTTGCTTGAGCAAAACCTAGGGTTCTTCCTTTTCCAAATTTCTTCCAAATTTATAACCTTATTTTGAATGACAAAAAATCTTATATATAAATATATTGCTAGAAATTAACCTAAATCTGAAATTTTAGAAAGAATTTGGGGAAAGATGAGTTTATACCAAGGTTGAAGTAGAGGAAGAAGGAGGAGTTTGTTGGAGGAGGAAGGAGAAGCCGGAGAAGGGGGTCGCGGGTCGTGGGCGGCGGCGTCCGGCGACGGGCGGCGCGGCGGGCAGCGTCGGGTCCAGCGACGGGCGGCGACGTGGTCGGCGGCAGCGTCGGGCGCGGGTCCAGTGGCAGCAGCAACAGTATTTGCAGCAGAAGTAGCAAATAGGTGGGGGAGGAGGGAAGGATGAAGATGAGATGAAAAAGAGGAGTTAAGGAAGAGGAGAGATGGTGCTGGTGATGGGTTTTAAAAGAATGAGAAGAAGAAGAGAAGAAATGAGGAGGAGGATCCCATGGGAACTTGGTTTGAAGGAGGAGAAGATGAGTGTCCCTCTTGGAACTTGAGAGGAAGAAAATAAAACCATGTAGAAAATGAGAATTGAAGGGAGCTTACGATTTTGGGCTGTTGGTTTCTCCCCCCCCCCCCCCCCCCGATTTGGTTATACCCATTAAAGTCCCTCCAATTCTGGTATTTGCACAAATGTCCAGGTTTGCAAACTAAGTTACAAAATTCTAAATTTATATACTTATACATACACCTATATATATATATATATATATATATATATATATATATATCAAATTAAGTAAAATAAATGAAAAACAAATAAAAGAAAAAATATTGCAGCTATGACACTCTACCTTCCTTAGAAAAAAATTCGTCATCATAATTTGAATTAATCAATTAATATATATATCTAAAAGATAACTAACATTTTTCAGCAAACAAATACGGATACTGGTTCCACATGTCTTCTTCTTTCTCCCAAGTTGATTCTCCTGGAGAGTCCTTGTTCCAAGCTACTCGAACTAATGGAATGATCCGATTCTGAAGTATATTGTCTCTACGATCCAAAATTTTAACAGGTCGTTGCTCAATGCGTAGAGTTGGTCCGACAGTGATTTTCGAATGATCTAATATATAATTTGGATCCGGTACATATTTTCGGAGTTGAGACATATGGAATATATTATGTACTCCTTCTAGTGTCGGGGGTAGTGCTATCTTGTAAGATACTCTTTCGACTTTCTCTAGTATATCAAATGGTCCAATATATATCGGACTTAGCTTCCTCGAGTCCCAAATCTGATTGTTCCTCTAGTTGGCGAAATCTTCAAGAATACATGATCACCAGGTTGAAATTCCAATATTCTTCGTTGCTTGTCAGCCCACATTTTTTGTCTATCTTGAGCTGCTTGTAAATGATTTCTTATTGCTTTGACCTTGTCCACTGTCTGTGTTACCAGTTCTGGACCCATTAATTGCCTTTCCCCTGCATATGTCCAACATACTGGTGATCTACACTTTCTTCCATATAATGCTTCGAAAGGTGCCATCTTAATACTGGACTGATAGCTATTATTATAAGAAAACTCTATCAAATGTAAGTGATCATCCCATGATCCTCCAAAATCTAATGTACAGGCCCTTAACATGTCTTCTAGAGTTTGAATTGTCCTTTCTGACTGACCATATGTTTGGGGATGGTAAGCAGAACTGAATTTCAACTGAGTACCAAGGTTCTCTTGCAAACTTCTCCAGAAATGCAAAGTAAACCTGGTGTCTCTATCTGAAACTATACTTACTGGTACCCCGTATTGACTGACAATTTGTTTTATATACATGTCTGCCAATACTTTTGTTGTCTGCCTAACCCGGAATGGTAAAAATCGAGCTGACTTAGACAGTCTATCTATGATAACCCAGATAGCATTATTACCCTTTTGTGTCTTATGTAGCCCTGTCACAAAATCTATTGTGATATGCTCCCATTTTTATTCGGGTATTGGTAAGGGTTGAAGAAGGCCTACTATCCTTTGGTGTTCTGCTTTCACTTGCTGACAGACAAGACATCTGGATACAAATCTAGCACTCTCTCATTTCATTCCATGCCACCAAAAAGTTTTTTTTTTCAAATTCTTATACATCTTAGTACTTCCTGGATGGATGGAATATTGAGAGTTATGAGCTTCTGTCATAACCTCTGTCCTTAAATTTTCACTGGGCATACATAATCGATCCCCAAATATTAACGATCCGTCTGGATGCTTTCTCATTCCAGTCTGAAGTCCTTTTTCTGTTTGTTTCTACACTTTCTGGAGTTTAGAATCTCTTGGTTGAGCTTCCTTGATTCTGTCTACTAGAGAGGACTGTACTTGTAAATTTTTCCATAAATCTTCTGATATTGGATATATCATTTCGATTTCCATCATCCTTAAGTCCTCAAGAATTTTCTTTGGGGTATTCATAAAGAATGCCATTTGTCTTCTGCTCAAAGCGTCTGCCACTTTATTTGCTTTACCTGGATGATATTCTAATTCCATATCAAAATCTTTAAGTAATTCCAACCATCTCCTTTGCCTCATATTAATTTTCTTCTAAGTAAACACATACTTCAAAGTTTTATGATCTGTATATATCTTGATTCTTTCTCCATATAAGTAATGTTTCCATAATTTAAGTACAAATACTACAGTTGCGAGTTCGAAATCATGAGTTGGATAATTTCTCTCATGTTGCTTCAGTTGTCGAGAGGCATAGGCTATAACTCTTCCGTGCTGCATTAATACACAACCTAGCCCTTTACCCGACACATCACTATATATCTCGTATCCTCCTGACCCAGACGGTAGTGCTAGTACAGGTGCTGAAATCAATCTTTCCTTTAGTTCATCAAAAGCTATCTGGCATTTCTCTGTCCAATTAAACTTTTCTTCTTTTTGGGTCAGTCGAGTTAATGGTTCTACTATTCTCGAGAAAATTTTCACAAATCTCCTATAATATCCAACTAATCCCAAGAAACTTCAAATTTTTGCTACAGATTTTCGTGTTGGCCAGGATTTAACAGCTTCTACCTTCTTTGGATCAACCGAAATACCTTCTCCACTGATAATGTGGCCTAAAAATGATATATGATCTAACGAAAATTTATATTTACTGAGTTTAGCATATAATTGCTCCTGCCTTAGAGTTTACAATACTACCCTCAGATGCTCTTCATGTTCTTCTTCATTTTTTGAATATATAAGAATGTCGTCAATGAATATAATCACGAATTTATCCAAATATTGATAAAATATTTGATTCATCGGATCCATAAATATAGCAGGAGCATTAGTTACCCCAAATGGCATAACTAGAAACTCGTAATGTCCATAACGAGTTCTAAAAGCTGTTTTTTGAACATCCTCCTTTTTGACCTTTACTTGATGATATCAAGATCTTAAATCAATCTTTGAGAATACCTTGGCTTCTCTTAATTGATCAAATAGTTCATCAATTCTGGGTAAGTGGTATTTATTTTTTATTGTTACCTCATTTAAGGCTCTATAATCAATTATCAGTCGTAGGGTCTCATCTTTCTTTTTTACAAATAGCACTGGTGCACCCCATGGCGAAGCATTGGGATGAATAAACCCTTTTGATAGTAAATCTTTTATTTGCTTGTTTAACTCAGCCAATTCTTCTTTGTTCATTGGGTATATTTTCTTAGCTATAGGTGCTGCTCCAGGTACCAATTTGATAAAAAATCTACTGCTCTATCTGGTGGTAATCCTAGTAACTATTCTGGAAATACATTTTTAAAATCTTCTATTATTCTCGGAAATTGTTCTTCCTTTAGTTTATGAAATCTTTCTCGAACTAGTTGTTCAAATTTTTTTAGTTTTTCAGCATCAAATTCTTTCTGGTCTCGAACAAATTCACATATTTCTCCATCAGTGAGTTGGAATGAAACCTTCCCTTGGCCACAATCTATACTAGCTAATGTCTTGGCCAACCAATCCATTCCAAGTACTATATCATAATTATTCATTGGAAAGACTAATAATCTTACCCGAAAAGCTCCACCACCTAACTTAACTGGACATACTCTACAAACCCGACTAACTTCTACTGTGCCATTACCCGTAAAAAAATTTAATTTCTTAAGTAATGGTTGAGATTCTATTTCATGTAGAGCTATAAATATAGATGCTATAAATGAATGGGTTGCCCCAGAATCAAATAATACTGATGCTGGACAAGCTGAAACTAGGATAGTACCTGTCACTACTTCCCCAGCTAGTTTTGTTTCATCAGCATCCATCATGAATGCTTGTCCTTGCTTCTTCTTCTTTCCAGTCTGAGGTTGTTTTGCCTTCTGAGCCTGCTGGAATTGGTAGGCTTGGGATGCGAAGGGTGGTCTTCGTTGGTTCCCATAAGTCAACATAGCTTGAGGTACCAGTGCCTATATCAGAGGTCGAGGACCATTTTCTTGAAATATGGGCCTAATATTATTCCCTCGAAACGTGGGTCATGGTCCCTGCTGCGGGTTTTGCATTACTGGCCCTAAGGTTAATGGTTGTGGGTGTAGAAGCATGAAAAATACGCTGGGAAATTATATGCGTAAAACCCTCAATATGCATAAAACCCGCGTAAAACAGAGCTTCAGCATTAGGTGGCGTAAAATATGACTTCAGAGCTATTGGCGTACAGCAGAGCTTCAACGCTATTTAGCGTAAAGAAGAGCTTCAGAGTTGTCCGCGTAAAGCCGCACTGTCAAAGCCGTTTCGGGCATAAAAGGTGGATACAATACCCCCATACAGCATAAAATATGTTTGCTTTTAATGCAGCGTGAAGATTGTACGAGGAACTCTTCGTATTCCTCGAATGAACCTGTCAGACGGAACAGTAAACCTGACCCCTGACAAAAGTACTGCACGACGATCGAGAGGACGGCTGTAATGATGATTCTGTACAGAGACCCAGACTGTCGTTTAGTGACAATTCCTTAATACAAGCCGCTTTTACACATTCAAGGAATACACTGCCTATTTTACACAGGCAGACATGAGCTTTTACGCTCAAGATGAGACGAAATCAGATGCCACGTCAAAAGTTGTTCTTCGTACAGAACTCGAGGCATATCTCTGCAGTTAATGCGCGAGATGGGGGCAGATCTCTGCATTTAATGCACGAGATTTTGTTCTATTTCCAATGAATGGGAGAGCTAAAACAAGGGCTAATACGCTCACATCACCATCCTGGCACTTTACGCCAACCTGGCCATTTTCAACTATAGGAGTACGCCGTATGCTATCTCCTCGAAATACGCCAACTCAGGCTATATTTGCAAAGGTACGTGATAAGGCTATTTTGGCCCAGAATACGCTCAAGACCCCAGTCAACATCAAGTATTACGTGCTATTTGGCTTTTACGCCAACAAGACTGCTATTTGGCTTTTACGCCAACAAGACTACTATTTGGCTTTTTACGCCAACAACACAGCTATTTGGCTTCTACGCCAACAAGACAGCTATTTGGCTTCTACGCCGACAAGACAGCTGTTTGGCTTTTATGCCAACCATCTCTACGCGAGAGGCAGTTACCTACGTGGCTTGCATGTCGTGATCTTCGCAGCAGTTATACGCGTTACCTCATAATGGGATACGCGTCACACGCGGATTCAGGTGATCATTCAGACGTGGGTAGCAGTTATCATAACCGTCGCGTAAAGAGCGCTACTCTCTCCACTGTTCGGCTTCTACGCCAACTGGATAGTTATTGTGACTGAGCTCTATAAATAGAGACCCCTAGTCACAGAGGTAAAGAGGAGAGATCGATTATTGAGAGAGGCCAGAAATAAGGATCGGAAAAAGAAAAGAGAGAAGAGCAGAGAGCACAGACAGAGAGTAGTGATTGACGACTTTGGCAACGAGAATCCAATCCCTCTTGCAACCTTTGAAGCTTCTTTTTCTTCTACAGCACTTTTTTGTCATCGTGTGGTCCAAGGGACAAAGTGATCGACCGCAGATCAGACTCCTATAGCAATATTTCCCCAGAATCATTTTGTTGTACTTAACATCCTCGTATAGGATTAATTGTACTCTTTTTTTTTCTTGTTTGTAAACAAAGAAATGGTTTCGTATAAACCTAGTTTTCATTTCTTTCGTTTATCATCAAACACAAGATGGCGACTCTGCTGGGGACTACTTTCTCTTTTGACGAGAAAGTCATTGCTCAACACGATGTTGTATCCGTCGGAGCAACGAAGAAGACTTTGGTCGTCCAATTCGACCAATCTGCTTATGAAGACATGCTTCGCGCAGGGGGTAGCTCTCATTCCCTCTCTGTCCAGGACAACATGAAGCTTCGTAAAGTATGGATGCCCCGGACATCCTCTACCCTTCCTGCAGGCTCTCTTTCTTCGATCAACGAGGTTGTGGCATCACAACCTATACGCTCTGTGCGTAAAACTCCGTCTCCCATCGCTGACACGGCAGACAAAGCTTCTGGCAATGCCTCAGCGCCAATCCAGAAGTATATAATGCGCCCTGTGCGTAAAATATTGTCTCCCGTCGCTGACGTGGCAGACATAATTTCTGACAAGGCCTCAGCGCCAATTCAGATATTTCAAACATGCCCTGCGCGTAAAACTTTGTCTCCCATCGCTGACGTAGCAGACATAATTTCTGACAAGGCCTCAGCGCCAAATCAGAAATTTCAAACGTGTCCCGCGCATAAAAATGTATCTCCCATCTACAAGGAGGCAGATGGACCCTTGGATCACATCAAGGGAAAACGAGTGGCGAATTGCCCGATCTCTAGGCTTGTACGCCACCAAGAGGAGAAGTCGCCCGCTCTTCAGATTACGCGTGACGCTGGAGGCCGCTTGAGGACTTCTCCCATTTTATGCGAACCTGCGTAAAGTTCCAGATTACGCCAGGATAAGACCGTTCGCGTAAAGAAGACCCGTTTCACGGGAAAATACGTTCCTAAGGCGGATGATGGATCGTATGCTACTCACATGACTGAACTGCTGTATTCTTATAGCAGAGAGAGAGTTATGATTCCCAATCTCCATACCCCAACCGATGTAAAAAGGCAGAATAAGCCTTCTTCTTCTTCTGTCAATCCCCCTGATTTGCGCGATTTCTTGATCCAGAAGCGCAAAGACAAGGGATCTTCTGATATGTCTATTACACCCCATGGGGAGCACTGTTATAATAGTCATAAAATTATAGTTAACTACTGCTGTTCTAAGGCAAAACGGTCAGTTTTCGACCGGTTGAACTACTCTTTATCCTTACAGGAAAAAGAACCGACATTTGCATC
This sequence comes from Iris macrosiphon, assembly GCA_036927795.1. Lineage (NCBI taxonomy): Eukaryota > Viridiplantae > Streptophyta > Magnoliopsida > Asparagales > Iridaceae > Iris > Iris macrosiphon. The sequence goes on from JAYESA010000009.1 coordinate 2,247,432, forward strand.
GGTAAACATGGCTTCGCACATTCCTAGAGGAAGGTCAAGTTCAAGACGTCATCCCTCTAGAACTCCAAGCCAAAGGATATTTGACAGACTCCTTGAAAACATTGAAGCAGGTGTCTTTCGAAACACTCGCTCGAGGTCGCGACAATCGTCTTCATATTCTTCCGATTCCGACACTGGGGGTCGTCAGTTTCCTGAATGTGATACTGACAGTATAGACTCGATCTCCACAGAGATCTATACCAACCCCTCAGTAGCATCCAGAGATATGGGAGTTTATGCCATTGGAGATGAACATGAAGAAGCTTCCCCATCGGGAAGTACGGAACAACGCATCGCTGTATTGGAAGCACCACTCAAAGAGATGCAGACCTTGATGGAGAGTATGCACCAAATGTTGGTGACTCAACACACAGCTGCACCTGTTCCTCCAACTCAACTACGGGTGGGGGTAGATATACCATCAAGTCAGGAGCCTATTCAAAATCAAGAATCAGCTGCTCCTCAACCTCTCAACCCGGAGAACGTATTGTCTCCTGTTGGAATCACAATACAACTGACCTCTCATCTCTCTGCGGTCCCTTTCCCAACTGAAGATCCGATGCAAGCAGTCCAGGAATTAAAAGCCCAATTTGATGCCCTGAAGCATAAGGATCAGCTCAATAAGTTAGGAATCAACCAGCCATACCCAGCTATCTGGGACGAGATCCCTTTTCCCCCAAAATACAAACCACAGGCTATGGTTTTGTTTGAGGGAAAGACGTCACCAAGCCAATACATGAACTACTTCAGCATGATGACGGTGTTGTTACAAGGGAATGATGCCCTCCTCACTCGAGTGTTTAAGGGCTGTCTGGCTGGCGTAGCCTAACAATGGTACCGTAGTCTTGCGGACAACTGCATTACTTCCTTTGAAGATTTTAAGACTCTGTTCTTCGCTCGATTCTATGAAGGAGGGATGGACATGTCTATGTCCTCACTCATCGAAGTGAAGCATAAGGAGAAAGAAAACGTTCGTACGTTTATTGAACATTTTCGTCAGGCTACTTTGCAGATGCCTCCCGGAGTTCCAGACTCCGCCTTGGTGGACATTTGCAGGAAGAACCTTCTCCCACTAATCTCAGTGTTCACGGGACCATATCAGTTCCATGATTGGCCCTCGTTTATCATCTCAGTGGTAGCCGCTGAAGACAACAGTCGGAAGGCGCACGACAATGGAATCATGATCTCTACCTCTGACAAAGGGAAAAGATGTCACCACCCCATTTCCAGAGCCGGGTATTTTTTTTTATTTTTAATTTAGTTAATTGTGGATTATTTATAATTAATTATATTTATATTTAATTAGTGATTGCATTATTTTTTATTATTTTTATTTTGATTGTTTTAGGATTTTGGCTAGCCTGGACCCATGTCAGACCCTAGTGGACCCATGTCCGACCCAGCCCACGCCCTTGTGAGAATTATTTTGGGGCTTAAAATATTTATTTTATTTTTAGGAGGTTAGTTGGAGAGATTTGGAACTAGTTTGAGTGCTTTTGGAACCCGGAACCCGAAACCAAGTCATGTAGGGGCATTTTGGGCATTTGGAGAATTAGTGAACCCTTTATTAGGTTGTGGCCGACCAAACCAGCCCCATTCCCGTGCATAACAGCAGCCATTTCCCCCCCATTCCTTCTTCTTCACTACTTCTTCTTCCTCTCCACTCTTTCTTCTTATTTCTTCCTCCCAACTTCAAGTAAGCATCATTTTCCTCTTCTTTCTTCTTCTATTCTCCATGGTTGCTAACCCTAACCCTAGATCTTTCCCTAACCTAGGTGGGTAGAGCCTAGATTTGGTGTTGGAGCTTGGATTTGAGGCTTGGAAGCTTGGATTGGAGGATTTGGAGCATTTTGGGGATTTTTGGCTTGGGATTCCAACTCCCAAGAGGTAAACCCTAAATTTCCCCTTGTAATTACTCTTTTATAGTGTAATTAATATTTTAGAACCTTCCTAGACCCTTAGGCTACCCGTGGGAGGAAGTTGGAACTAGTTTGGTTGGGTTTAGAGACTTTAACACTAGGTTTTGTGTCAATTTCGGGTGGAATCCGAATTTGGCCCAATTTTGGGTGATGCCCTAGGTTAGATGGACCTAGGTAGACATTGTCGGGAGTCGTGAGGGTGAGTGCGTGTCTCCGTTTGGACACGGGAAGCCGTGTCGCGGAGAAACGGGCGTTTCGGGCGAAATTGGGGCTTTTCGTCGTCGCTGATTCTAAGTGCGTGTGCGTTTCCGCCACGGGCCTAGAATTGACGCGGGAGCGCATTTTCTAGGATCTAGACATCGTTTAGGACACATGGGTAAATTTTGGGCCGATTTCGAGTTCGTTTGGTGTGCGTTTCAGGAGGTTTTCCGAGCCGCGCACCACGTGTTCGTCGAAATGACCGAACGGCCATTTCGACTTGGGTTCCTCGTTTCGGCTTTGTGCGCGCGTTGGGTTAGTATCGGGGAGTGTGTGCTAGAGTTTTCGGGCTATATTTTATATATTTTAGGGTATTGGTGAGTGTCGGGGTCGTTGGGCGTGAGTAGGGCGTGTGGTTTGAGTGTTGTGTGCGTGGTTGTGTTTGTATTGATATGTGTCTATATATATATATTTATATATATGTATGTGTGTTATATATATATTTATATATGTGTGTGTATTTATATTTATGTACTTGTATATGTATATGTCTATGTGTATATATATATATGTATATGTGTAAGTGTGCTTGTGTGTGTATATGTGTATATATATATATAGGTGTATGTATATATATATAGTTGAGAGTGTGTGTAGATATATATATATATATATGTTAGAGTGTGTTGGTATATAGATATTAGTATATATGTTAGTGTGTGTGTGTGTAGATGTATAGATATATATATATATATTAGTGTATATATATATATATAGATATATGTGATGTATATATGTAGATGTGTGTTTATGTATATATAGAGATGTGTTTGTATAATTATGTGTGTGTGTGTGTTAATATATATGCTAGTGTGTGTGTGTTAGTATATATATTTATATGTTAGATGGTATATATATATGTATGTATATATATATAGTGATATATATATATGTGTGTATGTATTTATGAGTGGGTGTGTGTGTGTTTGTGAGTAGGAGGGAGGGGGAGAACAGCCAGCGTGCAGCGGGGGCAGCAGTGCGCGCTGCAGCGCACTGCACAGCGAGCAGCGCGCTGTGTGCAGCTTGCACACAGCTGCAGCAGCAGCAGAATGAACAGTAGCTGCAGCAGCAGCTTGCTGCTAGGAGAGCAGCAGCAGCAGCTCCATGTAGGAGCAGCCAGCAGCAGCAGTTTATGAGATGCAGCAGCCGCAGCAGCAATACAAGAGCAGCAGCGCAGCGCTAGTAGCAGCAGCAAGCAGCGGGTAGTAGGAGGTAGCTTAGAGTGAGTTATATAGATCTATATATCTATATAGATAGATTAATAGTTAGATAGTTAGTTATATAGATAGATTGTTATAGAGATAGTGATAGATAAGTTTATAGATAGTTATGTAAGATAAATAGATAGGTAATAGATAGATAGGTAAATAGCTAGATAGCTAGATATATTGATAACTAGATAGATAGGTAGATTAATAGATAGATAGTTAGATAGGTGAATAGATAGATATTAGATAAATAGGTAGCTAGATAGATACGTAGATAGTTAAATAGATTAAATACATAGATAGATAGATATCTATGGATAGATAGATAGGTAGATATGGTAGATACCTATATCTATATGCATAGATATATATATATATATATATATATATATATATATATATATATATATATATACCTAGAGCTAGATATATATTATAGTTAGTATATATATTTATGCGTAGGGTAAGATAATGGGTAATCGGGTAAATGTGTGTGGATAAATATATACATAGGTGCATATATGCTTAGATATATATAAATATGGTAGATATCTATATTACCTAGCCTAGATTAATATCTAGGTATGTAATTAATAGCTAGGTAGCTAGTTAGAGGGTTTGAGAGCGGTATCTCAATATCTTGAGATACCAAGGTATCTCAATACCTTGAGATAACCAAGGTATTGGGTTTCGAGCGGGGTTTTTGAGCAATAGCCTAGGATTTGTCTTGGAATGATTTTTATATGCTTATGTGTATATATTTACGCGTGCTAGCATAGGTTTTAGCGGGTTTAGGCGGGGTGCGTAGCCTAGGTTGAGGTATCGGATACCGAGGGTATCCCGGTATCTCAAGGAGGCGAGTTTGTGAGTTTTCTAGCTTAATGATCTCGGTTTGACCTAGAATTTCAGGAGCACCCTAGTTTGACCCAGACTTGACCGTAGTTGACTCGGTTGACCGCCAAAGTCAACTTTTGACCTAGTTTTGACCCAGAGTTGACTTTTTGGACCCAGAGTTGACTTTTTGACCCAGATTTCACCGGTTTGACCCGTTTGACCTAGAACGACCCTAGAAACCTATTTTTAGTTATTTTATATCTGTTTAACTCATTAGAACCCTGTTTAACCTTGCTTTTTGCATTAGGTTCTTGCGACACCGGTTCGGATCGCCAGTTGCTCAGGACGTCAGGCGAGTACATTCTCTGATAGTTTTCATTATTTGATGATTATTATGATTCAGCTTCTAGTATAGTATCATCTGATTATTCTGGCACAACACGGGACACTGATTGATATTTCTGGATTCATTTACTTGCGACACGTACATTTCTTGTTTCTGGCCTCTATTCTGGAATCACTACTGGCATCACCTACAGGCATCACTACAGGCATCATTCATGTACAGGCTGGACTCATCTTGATTTGCGTGTCGGGTCTTGGATCCACTTGTATTAGTCGGGGCGGGGAAATACTCGAGTAGACATGTAAATATTCCTATCTGGCATCATCAGGAATCACTCCCTCTGGTCTAATCTGGAATGATAGCAGCCGCGCACCCAGTGCGCGGTGAGCCGTACTTACCCCTAGCCGTTTACATGTCGAAACAAGTATTTCAAAGACACCGAGTTCATTCTTTATAGTCTGGACTCTCATGCATTTCTTGACTTGTCTCACTTACATGTTTCTGGACTTGACTCACTACATGTTTTTCATGCTAGACTCACTACACGTTCATGTGCACGGACTTGATCTTAGCTTAGATTTTTTGTATCTTGTAGTTATTACTATCTTGCTCTGATATCCATGCATCTTTACCTTTATGCACCAGTGACTTACATATTTTCTTGTTCATACTTGCTCCATTTTTCTTGCTACTTGCTATAACTGTTTTATAGTTTTTATCATTTAAATGGAACTGCTGTTAGAGATGTACTTGCTCCAGTCCTGACTGGACATATTTTTCAGAGTATCCGGAGGATTGGTGTCCGACGTTTTATGGACCTGAGCCTGTCGATGGTGCAGACAGGGACCCTCTAGTTTAGGGGTGATTTCCGGGTTGGTAGCCGGGATCACTGGGACTTGTTATTGTTTTTATTAGCTTTAGCACCGGATTTGTCTCCGGTTTTGGATTGAGACCTTGCTTGTATATTATTTTGGATGATGTATTGTTGTATTATTATTATTATTGATGTTGTGGTTGTTGTAGTAGTAGTTGGTGGTTAGACTTTATAGTTGTTAGTCTTCTTTGTTATCTATCGTGCTTAGATTCGTGATTGAGTACTTGAGATTATCTTTTGATATTTGCTCCTCCGTTTGGAGTTGAGATCTTGACAGGTTGATATTTTGATTGTGTGGTTGCCCTCCTTTTGGAGAGGTCATGCCCGATTTTTTTTGTGTGAGATTATTATCTAGATAGTTGACCTAAACAGCGTTCTACCGCCGATGCTGCGGCGTAGGCTGGACGTACCCACGACTCATGCCCAATTTTTCGGGTGCGGGTCATGACACGTTTTTGGTGGCGGCCCCATGCAGGTCTCGATTCGCAATTAGTGCGATATCGTGGTGGTACAACAACTTAGTTGTACTGCTGCGAGCCTGCTATAGGATCTAGGATCTAGGATGAGAGTGTACTCAATCACGACTAGGAACAATTCCAATCTAATTATTTTGAAATTACTTTTTTTGAAATATTACTGTCCTTCTTTGATGATATCGTATCTTGCACCGCATTGACTTCTTTTGATCTGTGTTCAGGATGCCTCCGAAGACACGATCCCATCGTACCGTTCCAGCAGTTGCTACCGAGAGGTCTGCTACCTCTCGTCCAGCTCGTATTCAGGCAGTTGCTACCGCTCCACTCACCACTCCTGCGGTTGAGGGAGCATCTGTTTCTTTCGGGGATCCTTCTTCACCTGTCGATCCGAGGACTACCCCAGTCGTTCCGGTGGTTCCTCCACCACTTCCTGCTCCAGTAGATGCCGCGCAGTTGTTTGCGTTCTTCAGGGAGATGATGGATGCGCAGCACCGTCAGGTGGATGTGATGAGGTTGGGCATTGAGAACGCCCACCAGGTGGCCATGACGGCAGTGGATAGGGTGGCACAGGTTCAGCCACAGGCAGATCAGATTCAGCACCCGAGGCCGGGCAGTATCATTGACTTCCAGAGGATGCGGCCCAAGGAGTTCCGTGGTACAGAAGGGATCCTGTACGCGGATGACTGGATAGAGCAGATTGAGGGGATCTTCAGGCTAGCGCAGATTCCAGACAGCATGCAGATAGAGGCGGCGGGCAGTCAGATGTTCGACCTCGCTTTGACGTGGTATCGCACAGATACGAGGATTGCAGTGCCAGGGCTTACTTGGGAGGCTTTCAAGAGGCTTTTCAAGGAGAAGTTTTTCCCAGATGTGGCGCTCAGTGCTTTGGAGAGCCAGTTCGAGGCACTCGTCCAAGGGAGCATGACGGTGGACGAGTACGCAGCGGAGTTCTGCCGTCTGGGCAGATTCGTGGATGGCTTGAGCGAGGCAGCCAAGGCGAGAAAGTTTCGCAAGGGCTTGGTTATGGCGGTCAAGTCTTTGACCAGGAGCGACCGCGAGGCGACTTTCGAGCAGATAGTAGGAGATGCTCAGAGAGCAGAGGATGACTTGGAGCTCAAGTCCAAGAGAGGCAGGGATGATTCAGGCAGTGCCAGTGGTAGTGCGGGACCAGCTAAGCGTCCCTATGTGCAGAAGGCAGCGCAGCAGGGTCAGGATCAGAGAGCGCCCACTTGTGCCTACTGCAGGAAGGCAGGACACACTTGGGATGTTTGTAGGAGGAGGCTGAAGGTGTGTTTGTTTTGTGGATCGCTGCTCACCAGATGAGAGATTGCCCCACTGCACCTCTATTGGGTGGAGCACAGGATCAGAGAGTTGGAGCTAGGCCATCTGTGGCACAGCATCAGGCCCCGTACCAGCAGAGGGATACACCCCAGCAGGGCAGGGCTTATGCGTTGACGGTCGAGGAGGCCGATGCTACGGATGTCGGGTTAGCAGGTCTGTCTCTTGTTTCTTCTTCCTGTCCTTTTCCATTCCTGTGGTGTGCTTCATTAGTACCTGTTAGACGTTTTGTGCTGTGGTAGATAGTTTAGTGACCCTGATTAAGACTGTGATAACACGACCAGTAGAACCCTGATCTTGTGTGTTGTTTAGGTAGAATTTCTTGACTGTGATTGTTGGGGGTTTGACCTAGAGGAGTGTGATTGACTTTAAATTTCGAGGACGAAATTTTCTAAGGAGGATAGGCTTGTCACCACCCCATTTCCAGAGCCGGGTATTTTTTTTTTATTTTTAATTTAGTTAATTATGGATTATTTATAATTAATTGTATTTATATTTAATTAGTGATTGCATTATTTTTTATTATTTTTATTTTGATTGTTTTAGGATTTTGGCTAGCCTGGACCCATGTCAGACCCTAGTGGACCCATGTCCGACCCAGCCCACGCCCTTGTGAGAATTATTTTGGGGCTTAGAATATTTATTTTATTTTTAGGAGGTTAGTTGGAGAGATTTGGAACTAGTTTGAGTGCTTTTGGAACCCGGAACCCGAAACCAAGTCATGTAGGGACATTTTGGGCATTTGGAGAATTAGTGAACCCTTTATTAGGTTGTGGCCGACCAAACCAGCCCCATTCCCGTGCATAACAGCAGCCATTTCCCCCCCATTCCTTCTTCTTCACTACTTCTTCTTCCTCTCCACTCTTTCTTCTTATTTCTTCCTCCCAACTTCAAGTAAGCATCATTTTCCTCTTCTTTCTTCTTCTATTCTCCATGGTTGCTAACCCTAACCCTAGATCTTTCCCTAACCTAGGTGGGTAGAGCCTAGATTTGGTGTTGGAGCTTGGATTTGAGGCTTGGAAGCTTGGATTGGAGGATTTGGAGCATTTTGGGGATTTTTGGCTTGGGATTCCAACTCCCAAGAGGTAAACCCTAAATTTCCCCTTGTAATTACTCTTTTATAGTGTAATTAATATTTTAGAACCTTCCTAGACCCTTAGGCTACCCGTGGGAGGAAGTTGGAACTAGTTTGGTTGGGTTTAGAGACTTTAACACTAGGTTTTGTGTCAATTTCGGGTGGAATCCGAATTTGGCCCAATTTTGGGTGATGTCCTAGGTTAGATGGACCTAGGTAGACGTTGTCGGGAGTCGTGAGGGTGAGTGCGTGTCTCCGTTTGGGCACGGGAAGCCGTGTCGCGGAGAAACGGACGTTTCGGGCGAAATTGGGGCTTTTCGTCGTCGCTGATTCTAAGTGCGTGTGCGTTTCCGCCACGGGCCTAGAATTGACGCGGGAGCGCATTTTCTAGGATCTAGACATCGTTTAGGACACATGGGTAAATTTTGGGCCGATTTCGAGTTCGTTTGGTGTGCGTTTCAGGAGGTTTTTCGAGCCGTGCACCACGTGTTCGTCGAAATGACCGAACGGCCATTTCGACTTGGGTTCCTCGTTTCGGCTTTGTGCGCGCATTGGGTTAGTATCGGGGAGTGTGTGCTAGAGTTTTCGGGCTATATTTTATATATTTTAGGGTATTGGTGAGTGTCGGGGTCGTTGGGCGTGAGTAGGGCGTGTGGTTTGAGTGTTGTGTGCGTGGTTGTGTTTGTATTGATATGTGTCTATATATATATATATTTATATATATGTATGTGTGTTATATATATATTTATATATGTGTGTGTATTTATATTTATGTACTTGTATATGTATATGTCTATGTGTATATATATATATGTATATGTGTAAGTGTGCTTGTGTGTGTATATGTGTATATATATATATAGGTGTATGTATATATATATAGTTGAGAGTGTGTGTAGATATATATATATATATGTTAGAGTGTGTTGGTATATAGATATTAGTATATATGTTAGTGTGTGTGTGTGTAGATGTATAGATATATATATTAGTGTATATATATATATATAGATATATGTGATGTATATATGTAGATGTGTGTTTATGTATATATAGAGATGTGTTTGTATAATTATGTGTGTGTGTGTGTTAATATATATGCTAGTGTGTGTGTGTTAGTATATATATTTATATGTTAGATGGTATATATATATGTATGTATATATATATAGTGATATATATATATGTGTGTATGTATTTATGAGTGGGTGTGTGTGTGTTTGTGAGTAGGAGGGAGGGGGAGAACAGCCAGCGTGCAGCGGGGGCAGCAGTGCGCGCTGCAGCGCACTGCACAGCGAGCAGCGCGCTGTGTGCAGCTTGCACACAGCTGCAGCAGCAGCAGAATGAACAGTAGCTGCAGCAGCAGCTTGCTGCTAGGAGAGCAGCAGCAGCAGCTCCATGTAGGAGCAGCCAGCAGCAGCAGTTTATGAGATGCAGCAGCCGCAGCAGCAATGCAAGAGCAGCAGCGCAGCGCTAGTAGCAGCAGCAAGCAGCGGGTAGTAGGAGGTAGCTTAGAGTGAGTTATATAGATCTATATATCTATATAGATAGATTAATAGTTAGATAGTTAGTTATATAGATAGATTGTTATAGAGATAGTGATAGATAAGTTTATAGATAGTTATGTAAGATAAATAGATAGGTAATAGATAGATAGGTAAATAGCTAGATAGCTAGATATATTGATAACTAGATAGATAGGTAGATTAATAGATAGATAGTTAGATAGGTGAATAGATAGATATTAGATAAATAGGTAGCTAGATAGATACGTAGATAGTTAAATAGATTAAATACATAGATAGATAGATATCTATGGATAGATAGATAGGTAGATATGGTAGATACCTATATCTATATGCATAGATATATATATATATATATATATATATATATATATATATATATATATATATATATATATACCTAGAGCTAGATATATATTATAGTTAGTATATATATTTATGCGTAGGGTAAGATAATGGGTAATCGGGTAAATGTGTGTGGATAAATATATACATAGGTGCATATATGCTTAGATATATATAAATATGGTAGATATCTATATTACCTAGCCTAGATTAATATCTAGGTATGTAATTAATAGCTAGGTAGCTAGTTAGAGGGTTTGAGAGCGGTATCTCAATATCTTGAGATACCAAGGTATCTCAATACCTTGAGATAACCAAGGTATTGGGTTTCGAGCGGGGTTTTTGAGCAATAGCCTAGGATTTGTCTTGGAATGATTTTTATATGCTTATGTGTATATATTTACGCGTGCTAGCATAGGTTTTAGCGGGTTTAGGCGGGGTGCGTAGCCTAGGTTGAGGTATCGGATACCGAGGGTATTCCGGTATCTCAAGGAGGCGAGTTTGTGAGTTTTCTAGCTTAATGATCTCGGTTTGACCTAGAATTTCAGGAGCACCCTAGTTTGACCCAGACTTGACCGTAGTTGACTCGGTTGACCGCCAAAGTCAACTTTTGACCTAGTTTTGACCCAGAGTTGACTTTTTGGACCCAGAGTTGACTTTTTGACCCAGATTTCACCGGTTTGACCCGTTTGACCTAGAACGACCCTAGAAACCTATTTTTAGTTATTTTATATCTGTTTAACTCATTAGAACCCTGTTTAACCTTGCTTTTCGCATTAGGTTCTTGCGACACCGGTTCGGATCGCCAGTTGCTCAGGACGTCAGGCGAGTACATTCTCTGATAGTTTTCATTATTTGATGATTATTATGATTCAGCTTCTAGTATAGTATCATCTGATTATTCTGGCACAACACGGGACACTGATTGATATTTTTGGATTCATTTACTTGCGACACGTACATTTCATGTTTCTGGCCTCTATTCTGGAATCACTACTGGCATCACCTACAGGCATCACTACAGGCATCATTCATGTACAGGCTGGACTCATCTTGATTTGCGTGTCGGGTCTTGGATCCACTTGTATTAGTCGGGGCGGGGAAATACTCGAGTAGACATGTAAACATTCCTATCTGGCATCATCAGGAATCACTCCCTCTGGTCTAATCTGGAATGATAGCAGCCGTGCACCCAGTGCGCGGTGAGCCGTACTTACCCCTAGCCGTTTACATGTCGAAACAAGTATTTCAAAGACACCGAGTTCATTCTTTATAGTCTGGACTCTCATGCATTTCTTGACTTGTCTCACTTACATGTTTCTGGACTTGACTCACTACATGTTTTTCATGCTAGACTCACTACACGTTCATGTGCACGGACTTGATCTTAGCTTAGATTTTCTGTATCTTGTAGTTATTACTATCTTGCTCTGATATCCATGCATCTTTACCTTTATGCACCAGTGACTTACATATTTTCTTGTTCATACTTGCTCCATTTTTCTTGCTACTTGCTATAACTGTTTTATAGTTTTTATCATTTAAATGGAACTGCTGTTAGAGATGTACTTGCTCCAGTCCTGACTGGACATATTTTTCAGAGTATCCGGAGGATTGGTGTCCGACATTTTATGGACCTGAGCCTGTCGATGGTGCAGACAGGGACCCTCTAGTTTAGGGGTGATTTCCGGGTTGGTAGCCGGGATCACTGGGACTTGTTGTTGTTTTTATTAGCTTTAGCACCGGATTTGTCTCCGGTTTTGGATTGAGACCTTGCTTGTATATTATTTTGGATGATGTATTGTTGTATTATTATTATTATTGATGTTGTGGTTGTTGTAGTAGTAGTTGGTGGTTAGACTTTATAGTTGTTAGTCTTCTTTGTTATCTATCGTGCTTAGATTCGTGATTGAGTACTTGAGATTATCTTTTGATATTTGCTCCTCCGTTTGGAGTTGAGATCTTGACAGGTTGATATTTTGATTGTGTGGTTGCCCTCCTTTTGGAGAGGTCATGCCCGATTTTTTTTTGTGTGAGATTATTATCTAGATAGTTGACCTAAACAGCGTTCTACCGCCGATGCTGCGGCGTAGGCTGGACGTACCCACGACTCATGCCCAATTTTTCGGGTGCGGGTCGTGACAAAAGATCATCCTCCAATAGCGACCATACTCGTGGTTCCAAAGGAAAGGAAGCTCTGGCGATCAACACGTCCAGGCAAAATACTCCGGCAACTACGCAGACGAAACCTGGGACTTCCATACCCATAGAAGAATATTCTTTTGACGATGACGACATTCCGAGCATATTCGATTGTCTAGTCAAAAGTGGCAAGCTCACTCTCCTTGAAGTAAAGCGGCCAAGTGAAGTCGGCAGTACCAATAACCCTAAGTACTGCATTTTCCACATATACATACATCACCCCACAAAGGCATGTTATGTATTAAAAAGGAAAATCCAGGAGCTGATCGACGCCAAGGCCATCACTCTACGTAACAGCGAGAAGACGGTCACTGCCAACATGATCTCTCTCCAATTTGGCAATCTGCCCCCTCAGGAAGTCCCAGATGGTGTAGTACCTATTCCACGGGTGATGATGAACATTGTTAATCTTCCTCCGACCAGGGGTCAAAATCATGACCTGGTACCCCTAACTACTAAGCGTGGGGAGATCATGTGGGTTTATCCTGATCTGGTGTCAGAGATGGAGGAAGAGACTCAAGCTGCTAAGGCTAAGTCAAAAAAGAACTCCAGATGCAAACTATGCCATATGGTTGCAATATCCCCGACATCAGAAGAAGAGGCTTTGGCTACCGGAACCCGGTCAGGGAAAGCCTACCTCAAATACTATAGAGGAAATCAGGAAGAAGCAACGGCAGACACTTCGGCTGCCAAGCCTCCGGAGCCTGAACCTGTTATACTGGAGGCAGGTCCTTCTAGACCAACTTCGACGGACAAAGGCAAGCAGAAAGAAGTTCGTTTTGATAAACCTTTGAAGAATATCCAAAACAAAGGTTTAGAAAAACCTTATAACTTTGATATCTTGGCTCAGTTGGCTAATACTCCGGCCAGATTGTCCATCTTTGAGCTACTTAGGCTATCCAAAGACACTCGTCAAGCCTTGAGTGAAGCGCTAATGCAGGCAGATGCATGCTTGACTCAGCTCAAGTCCCCTGATAAAGAGCCCGTGGCATGTCCTCAATGCCACAGTGTGATGGAAGTGGTCCCTAACATCACTTTCACTCAAGAGGACATGTTATTGAAACATAACAGACATGACAGGCCTCTTTATTATACTGGATATGTCGGCTCCATGGAGGTAGACTGGATTCATATAGATCCGGGATCGTCAATCAGCATTATCCCTCATAGTCTGCTAAGACCGTTGAGGATTCCCACAAGCGAACTGGCTTACACTACCACTACAATCGTGGGCTTCAATGCCAGGAAAAGCAAGCCGTTGGGGAAGATTCGTCTGAGGATCCAAATTGGTGACCTTAGATCAGTGGCTACATGCTACGTCATTGATTTGGAGGTGTCTTACAATATTCTGTTGGGCAGACCATGGATCCACGATCATAATATTATTCCTTCTACTCTACATCAATGCTTCAAATATGTAGATTCTCAAGGGACAGTGAAGACAGAGTTTGCTGATCTCAACCCGTTCAAAGGAGTTGAGTCCTATTATTCCGATGCCATGCTATACACCCAAGACTACATGAAGGAGGTGTCGGACAGGACGGAGGAAGAATCCCACCAGGAGCCAGGAGAATCATCTGCTGGGCAACTTTTGTCAATCCAGGTGAAAGGGCGGACTACCCGTCCGAAAGTCACGGAACCCATGGCTATCCACTTGGGCAAAACCAAATCAGGAGGAGGGAAGGATCCCCTAGTGATCACTCTGAACTAGAAGCCTCCACCTTTAGTCATCAACCTTCGGCGCAACAAGCAGCCGATTGATGTAAATACAACCGGGAACGTGGTTTCTGACGATAATAAAGATTCTCTTTTCCAGTATACTGACGCTCAAATTCCTAACCAGGAATCCTCCCTCAATAACGATATAGAGCCTATAGCACAAAAATTCTTGAAAGCTATAGACTTCTATCAACCGTATGTGTGGGAAGTGGCGTCAACATCTAATGTCACCTCGACATATGGGCCACATAAAGATTCTATCTTTATTGTTCCACCTACTCGCAAAGATCATCATCCAATCGTCTTCGGCCGCATGCGGAATAGACCGATTATACAAGAAGATTCTCACGAGTCTGATGCTGGGAAAATGCAGGTTTTCAGATATAGCCCACAGGCTTTGAAGATTATACAAAGCATGGGTTATGACTTGAAGTTGGAGCCAGGCCTCAACTATGGAAAAGACAGACGAATGTCGTTGCATAGTGATCCCTACTGTCAACGAACTCGTTTCGGGTTAGGGTATACTACGTCTATTGCAACTTCGAATAACTCTGAGTCAAGTGGGGAGACCATTTCCTTTTCTCAGGATGTTTTTTTGTCCTCCGATTCAGATGATGAACTCCAACGGATATTGTCAGCAAACACGGTATTGACAGATTCTCTCGAAATAGAGGAACAAGAATCTGAACCGTTTGAAAATGAATCCTGGGCACAGCAAATGGATACACAATGGGAACTTCGGTTCGAGCAAAGAGAACCGCCCACTGAAGATAAAGTTATCCAAGTCGATGTTGGGGATGAAATTTTACCAAAGCCGATATTTATCAGTAACAATCTTTCCCCAATAGAAAGGGAAGAAATGATCCAACTGATAAAAGAATATATCGACGTCTTTGCGTGGAATTATGAGGATATGCCAGGTCTTGATCCAAAAGTGGCTACCCATAAACTCAACATACTGCCCAATTCAAAGCCTGTAAAGCAACACCAACGCCGGTTCTGCCCGGATATGATGGATGCCATTGAAGCTGAAATCAAGAAATTGGTAGCCTGCGGGTTCATTCGGGAAGAGCAACATCCTGATTGGGTCCCCAATGTAGTCCTGGTCATGAAGAAAAGCGGGAAAGTTTGCATTTACATCGACTTCCGAGATCTAAATGCGGCATGCCCTAAGGATGAGTTCCCTCTTCCCATCACCGGCGTCATGATCGATAACACGTGCGGTTTTGAGCGCATGTCTTTCATGGACGGATTTTCAGGGTACAATCAAATTAAGATGAATCCTGAAGATGAGAAGCATACTGCCTTCCGTACACCACTGGGGGTATATTGCTATACAGTCATGCCTTTTGGATTGAAGAATGCTGGGGCTACATATCAGTGAGCTATGAGTAACATATTCCATGAGCATCTACGCAAAAAGGTGGAATGTTACGTAGACGATATCGCTGTCAAAAGTCTCCTCAAGGCTAATCACATCCAAGACTTGAAGACAGTGTTCGAGTTGATGCGCCAACATCAGCTCAAAATGAACCCTACAAAGTCCTTTCTCGGAGTATCCAGTGGCAAATTCCTGGGATTTGTCATTACCGCTAAAGGCATTCAAGTTGACCCTGATAAAGTGAAAGCTATCCTAGAAATGCGACCGCCCCGTAATCTGAGAGAACTCAGGGGATTTCAAGGACGTCTAGCTTATATCAGGAGATTCATATCCAACCTCTCCGGAAGATGTCAACCTTTTTCTCGTCTAATGAAGAAAGGTGTGTCATTCATATGGGACAAAGCATGTCAGCAAGCGTTTAATGATATCAAACGCTATCTTACTAATCCTCCAGTTCTGGTGCCTCCCGTCATAGGAAGACCATTTTTGCTGTATGTTCGAGCAATGGATCATTCTTTAGGGGCTCTCCTCGCACAGAAGAACGATGAAGGTCATGAACAGGCTATCTACTACTTAAGCAGGATGATGGTCGGAGCTGAACACCGGTACAATCCAGTGGAAAAAGAATGCTTGGCCCTAATGTTTGCCATTCAGAATATGCGACATTATGTGACGGGCCAAACTATTCATATCATCTCCAGAATTAATCTTCTTCGGGTATTGATGAGTAAGCCGAGTGTTCTTAATTCCCGAATCGCGACTTGGGCGATGTTATTAACACCATATAATATGGTATACATCCCTCAAAATTCCATGAAAGGTCAAGCCTTGGCTGATTTCTTAGCTGCCCATCCAATTTCGGAAACCTCCAAACTATACGAGGACATTCCCGACGAAGTTGTAGAATGTAATTCGGCAATGGAAGATGATACCTGGCAGCTATTCTTCGATGGTGCCTCCCGGACTGGTCCCAGGGGAAACGTGGTTTCAGGAGTAGGAATTATTCTGGTAACTCCTGATAAACTCGTCATCTATCGAGCATATTCTCTTAGCGAACCCTGCTTTAATAATGTGGCAGAGTATAATGCCCTACTCATCGGGCTTCAAGTCGCTAAAGAATTGGATGTTGAATACCTGAAAGCTTTTGGTGATTCCCAGCTGATCATAAATTAAGTCAGAAGAATATATGATGTCCGCAATCCAGACCTCATCCCTTATCACCAAGCAACGATCGAGATAGCCATGTCTTTTAAAGGATTCTTCTTAGAGCACGTTCCTCGATCTCAAAATTTGGAAGCTGATGCTCTGGCCAGTCTAGCTGCAGATTTGGCTATTCCCATAAGAAGGCAGAATTCAGTAATCCTTCTTAACAGAAATTTGTTCTGTGTAAAAAATAATTTCCACATAGAACGCAGCTACGCCGTAAATACGAGTCCTCCTACAAGAGATTGGAGAAGTCCCTTTATAGACTTCGCATCATACGGAATCCTACCAGAGGATCCTAAAGAAGCAGTATCTGTTAAAAGACGATCACTATGCTTCTATTTTGATGCTTCTTCACAAAGTCTATATCGCCGAACTTATGATGGACTATTGTTGCGATGTCTCTCTGAAGATGATGCAAAGCGGGTTATCCGAGAAGCTCATGACGGTGTATGTGGAGCACATCAACCCGGTCCTAAGTTATAAGATCGTATCAGGAGAATGGGCTATTACTGGCCTACCATGATTGCAGATGCCGTACAATATGCGAGACAATGCAAAGCCTGTCAGGTTCATACGAATTTTATACATCAGCCTTCTGAGTATTTACATCCTACTATTGCATCATGGCCTTTTGAAGCATGGGGTATGGATATCATTGGTCCGATTCACCCGTCGTCTTCTAGAGGACATCGGTTCATACTGGCTATCACCGATTATTTCTCCAAATGGGCGGAGGCGATCCCTCTTGCTGAGGTAAAGACATCTAACGTGATCAGATTTATCAAGCATCATGTCATTTATCGCTTTGGGATACCCCGAAGGATAATTCATGACAATGGGCCTCAATTCATCAGCCAAACGTTTCATCGATTTTGCGATAAGAATCGGATTCAAAATATGGCCTCTACGGCATATAATCCTGCTGCTAATGGTTTGGCGGAAGCCTTCAACAAAACTATCATCAAACTCTTGAAGAAGTTCGTCTCTTCGAACAAAAGAGATTGGAATGAGAAGTTGGGAGAATGTCTCTGGGCATACCGCACAACGGTACGAACACCAACCGGTAGTACCCCATTCTCATTAGTTTACGGGTGTGAAGCAGTTCTCCCCATTGAAGTCCAAATTCCATCACTCAGAATAGCAGTAGCTAATGAGTTGACTTAGGAAAAGAATGATCAATTAAGGCTTCAAGAGCTAGAAGGATTAGACGAGAAACACCTTCAAGCTCAATAACGCATTGCATTCTACCAGGCACGCATTTCCAGAGCTTTTAATAAAAAAGTGAAGGAAAGAGTGTTCAAAGTTGGTGAGCTAGTTTTAGCCGTGAAAAGGCCAATGATCATTACACACAAAAGTAAGGGCAAATTCCAGCCCAAATGGGAGGGCCCTTATGTGATTGAAACGACGTTTTCAAATGGCGCTTACAGATTAGCCAAGCCTAATGGAGATTTGATAATGGCTCATATCAACGGCAACTTCCTAAAGAAGTACTATGCTTAATCTCCCTTGTTTAAACGGAGTATGATGAAGATCTCATTCTGACGATACTACGTACAAAGACTAGTTGGAGCATATTCTATCATGTTCTTATGACCTCTGAATAGATATGTTTAACTAATTTGAAACATCAAAACCTATCACGTCCATATTACCTCTGATAGTGTTTTGTACCCAAATTTTAGTTGGAGCATATTCTATCATGTCCATATAACCTCTGAATAGATATATCCAGCTGAAACTTACTGAAAGTATATCACGTCCATATTACCTCTGATATCACTTTCATCCTAGCCTATCATTTATATTCCAAAATGATGGGTCCACAAAGTCAGAAGAAGTATCTTTATTATTTCTGGAAATAGCAAGATACAAAAGAAGCAGAAAAGTACATCATTGGGGAGGAGCAGTTAAATCGCGCATCTGTCTCGCTAAAGCAGCCATCCTCTCATTTCTGGAGTTCAAGATGTTAGCGCGAGCCCGCTCCAGCCGTGCTTCATCACTGTTCAGGGAAGATAGTTTGGACTGAGTGTCAACAAAATTTGCGTGAAGGACACCCGCATGCGTCAAGTTCTGCTGAGCTGTCTTCATTTGGCCCTTAAACACATCATGAACTGCCGACGTCTTGAGAAGCCTCTCCCTTGCCTGAGCGAGTTCAGCTTCCAATTCTTGAACCCTTGCTTCATTCTCCTCACGCTCGGCTTGACACAGAGTCATCTGAGGAATAATCTCCACCAAGACCGCTCGCTCCTTCTCCATCACTTGTTGTTGTTCCTGGATGGATTTGCTTAAAGCTTCTGTCTGCTGAGCGAAATCTGCAGTTATGGAGTCGTACTCGGCCTAAACCAAGTCATTAATGCTGCCTCGGGATGCCGCAAATATTCGTTAATGGGTTGTTCCAGACCATTAATTATTTGCTCTAGCGCATTAGCTCTTTCAGCGTCACTGAAATTTTTGATCTGCGCTATAGTGAGATTGGAGGACATCTTCAGAGCATCAAAGCCTAGATTCTTCTCCAGCACCATGGATATCAATGCTTTCAAAGTGATGTAGAATATGCTAGTATATTGTTCAACTAGCATGGCAAAGTGCGAATGGATGCTGGGAGTGGCCGCGATATCGGTAAATCCCCTTTCTAGAATGTCGGCAGAGGATATTGCCACAGACGTCGTTTCAACAGATGGCGCGACAAAAGACGAGACACCAACAATAGTTGAAGTTGCTGGCATACTCGACGAAGGAGGCACAGTCGAGATGATAGGCTCATCCTCCTCTGATGTTATTTGAACTACCATTGGCGGGATGACACCCGAGAATGTTGCAGATGAAAGAACAACAGCTTCAAAGTATGTTTCTTCGACGTCGAGCACCGTCGGTTCATTTGCTGGATCCGTAACAAAGTCGGAAGTTGTGTCAACTCCGCCCTCCCCAATGATGTCTTCGTCTGAAAAGAAGACAAGAGAAAGTTAATATCAATTTGATGTTAATTTTTCTGAAAAAGGCGCGAAGACAATATTTACCCATGGCCGATGGTATGTATGTTGCGTCTGCAGCCTGTACAGCTAAATCATTTCTTAATGATGCTAAACAAGCTGTCATACCTGGAGAAGAGGGTGCACCAAATGACGTTTGAGGGTAGTAATCCCAGTCTTTACCCAGATCCACTCGAGGTTCATCGGGTGGAATCTCGCTGGAGATACTTACAGACGAAGGAGGGGCTGGACCCATTATTTGTCTTGATAAAGGTATGTTGAATCTTATTATGTTCGGCCTCGAAGGCGATCTCGAAGCACTACCAGTAACGGTAGTAGCAGCGGCAGCCGCGGGCAAAGAATCTCCAGCACTGTCAGCCGGAACTATGGAGGTTCCCTCTCTAAAAGGTGAAGGACCTCTGATCAAAGAATCATCCCCAACAGGGGAAACAACAGGCTCACCCCTAGAAGCCTTCTGGGTGGAAGTCCTTTTAGGACCTCCGACATTCTTCTTCTTCTTGCGGGGGGAAGGCTCTTTCAGAGCGGAAGCCCTTCGCTTTCTGGAAATGACGAGAGGCTCTGCAGGCGGAGCTATTACGCCTCTCGGTATTATCAATAAAAACTCATCTGTACCGGGAATGTCTTCACCTTCATCAGAGGAGACGGATGGGATCTCCTCTCTCCCAGTGGACTTACGGGAGGGCATCCTAAAACTTCCATGCACATCAAAATCACGATGGAAGGTATTTATGGACGCGTAAAACTGCACGTACGAATGGAGAATGCGCAACTCCATGGAGAGAGAAGTCGCGGGCACAGTAAAGAATGCTCCGGTACAACCCATGATGAAGTACCGCCATCCTCTAGCTCCATCGATAAGTCCACCTTTGAACTTGAAGCTGGTGATAGCATTCCCCACATGCAACTGGTCGTACCCAAATTGCCTGGAAAATCGGCTAGGCAGATAAGGCTCCAAGTAGCAGTGGTCCTCACTCCTGTACAGCAGATGAGAAGGTCTAATGCAGACCAACCAGTAAAAGGCTTCAGGAGAGAGAATAGTCTTCCCATGGCCCACATCCTGAAGTTTAGTCCCCTGTTGATTGATATGTACAGGGGGGACGATGCAGAAGAGCTTTCAGCTATGAGCAAAATTTAATGCTCGCCGGCAATCAATGACGCTGGTCACATCCCAGAGGGAATTCTTGTAATTCAACAAGAAAATATTTTCCGAACTGCTGGCAGATCCGGGAGACATCACTCTAGGGTTGTGAAGGATTAACCATCCCATCAGATATAGGAATGGTAACTCCACTCTGGGAAATCCTTTACGCTGTGTTTCATCAGCCAGCAGCCCATCAGTAATGGCCCTCAGGCCAGCTTGTATCCGACATACCATGGCGGGGAGCAAGCCCAGTCTTGCTCCAAACACCAAATGCACTACGGGCCATAAGGTGTTGTGATGAATGCGATCCGCAGACGCGATGCCAGGTACTACCCATCGGCGTAACCAAACAGAGAGAAAGCCAGCCAGTTGAGCTTCCCTTGACAGAGGCTTGCGACAATGCCTCATATAACTGTAGGCTTTAGTGCCTGCAGGATAACCCTATATCTCCTCATCAATAATATAGTCTGAAGCTCCTACGTCTTCAATAAGATCATCGACCGTGTCGGCACTAAGCATGCTCAGGAAATTCAAAGGTTTATCTCTGCTATCTACAACCTTGTCCGGCTTAGCATTTCTAGCCTGATGGAAGAAGAGATAGGATGCCCATTTGTTGGTATGGGCCAAATCAGAGGGCTCCTTGTAAAAGGTAGTGCATGCAAGATAGTGGCTCATCAGCTCCTGGTACACTACCACTGCCCGAGGGTTTGTATCCCTCAACTCTCTGTTTGTGGGAACGTACTCTTCATAAGGAGTATCTCCCATTGGCAGCCTTGAAATATCTGCCATCTCATGAAGGGCCAGGCCCAACTCCCCTAGCGGAGTGGCGAAAGTCCCAGTGAGCGAGTTATACCGCTCCATCAAAGCCAAGAACAGGTTGGGGTTGAGAAGTAGCCCAACACTGGTGGCACTCACAGCCGCGAACAGACCAATGCTTTCCAGCTCCGTCTGAAAGTGCTTCAGGGCCCAGATAGTTAAACGGGCCCATCGAAGATTCCCGGGGCTAAGCCACCCGCTGGTGCGAGGGTTAACCTTGGGATATACTCCTCCCTGTCCCATGAAGTCATTGCAAAAAGTCGATATTTGAACCGGCTGGAGCAGTGAAGTGTCTTCACTCGGGACGCTGCCCGGCAGTAATCCTCTGAAAGGCATAACAGGGCCTGAAGGATGGCTCACAAATAATCCTCGGCCTGATCATTTCTTATAAAAGATCTTCCCCGGCTGGTCGTGAAGATCGGGAGTCAAAGTCCATATCATCTTCCTGGGATGTGTGGCATGGAAGAATGCCGAGATAGGGTAATCTCTGGGCATCCTTGGCAGATACATGACCATGCCCTCAGCAGTAAACACCCAATCTTCCTTCTTGGGCTTCGTCTGGGATTGCTTATCAATCATATCCCCGAATAAGAAAGCTGGTTTTCTATATTCCGTCCCATCTATGTATGTCAGGGGCTCCCCACTGATCATACTCAGCAGCATTTGTTCTCTTTGGGACGAGATCAGAGTTCCCCTTTCTTCAGGATACTGGGTTCCAGAAATAGGGAATGACACATGGGACAAATCCTCTAGATAATTAGAATTCAGCATCCCAGCAGCAGAACCCATCACTTCAGCCAAATGAGGGATCTGCAGGTCCACTACAAAATACAAGAAAAACAAGTCAGTTTTTTACGCTAGACGCTACATTCTTGCAGTATACGCCAAAAACTAACAGTCTGAGCTTTTTACGCCAGACTGTAAAAACTTGAGTCTTACGCTGGAATTTATTTTCAGTGCGTAAAACGCAAGGTTGTCATTATACGCCAAAACCTGACAGTCTGTGCTTTTATGCCAGACTGCTAAAAATTGAGTTTTGCGCTGGAATTTACATCCAGTGCGTAAAACACAAGGTTTTGCCGTATACACCAAAATTTGACAGTCTGAGCTTTTACGCCAGACTGTAAAAGATGGAGTTTTATGCTGACACATTAGGAATATGGGCGTAATGATAAAACATCTTTGTGCATCATCTTCCTCGAAGAGGCTCTTAGCACAAAAGATGACCATGCGTGGACACGTACAACGTGTGCGAAGGGTTTTTTCTCTCGAAATCTTTACCTGTGATGCCCGGTGCACAGCTCAACGGTGGAGCACTTCTTTCGGATTGGGGCTCGCTCAGCCTAATGGGAGTTGCTCGTGCTTGAGCAGAGGAGCGAGAAGAAGAGGCGATTTTCTTTCCCTTAGCAGTGGAAACTTGTTTCGGTGCCATGGCTAAACTCTGAGTTCTCAGAAAAGAAAAGAGACGAAGAGTTCTCAAAGAGACAAAGAGTTCTCAAAGAGACGAAGGATTTTGCAAAAACAGATGAAGGGTTTCTCTCTCAAGACCTTGGGCTATTTATAGAGTTCTGATAACTCTTCGAATCCCTAACCAAATCCGATATTTAATATTCGGTTATGATTGGGGACCACGTCAGCCTATCATTTGAAAAAGAAGACGGACAGTCATACTGCGTAATAGATCCATGTTATACGCTCAGGAGCTTTTACGCTCAGAAGCTACAAATCTATGATCTTATGCCCAGGAGCTTTTTACGCTCAGAAGCTACAGACCTATGATGTTATGCTCATGAGCTTTTACGCTCAAAAGCTACAAGTCTATGATCTTACGCTCAGAAGCTTTTACGCTCAGAAGCTACAGATCTACGATTTTACGCTCAGCAGCTACAAATCTACGGTTTTACGCTCAGAGGCTACGGTTCTACGATTCTACGCTCAGAAGATACAGATGCTACGGATCTATGACTATCCGCATATCTTAAAATTACGCAAGATAGCGTACGCATATATCCGGACAATTTGGGTCTTATACTCAAGAAGGCCAATTACAAGGGTTTACGCAGAAAATACTCCTTTTGGCTACAAAACATTTCAAGTGTCTGAAACGCACAGAGGTCAACATTTGAAGATGACCCTTCTTCTTGGGCCATTGGAAGTTCATTCAAAGTCTAGCCAGAATCCTTTATATCTAAAGTTCAAGTATGGCCTGTTTGGCAGGCATTTCTCGCCCTATTTCAAGGGATTTTCGGGAAACCATTCTTGAAGATGATGATGTCACGACCCGCACCCGGATATTCGGGCACGAGTACGTGGGTACGTTCAGCCTACGCCGCAGTGTCGGCGGTAGTACGCTGTCTAGATCATATTCACAGGTAATTTAAAATCTAGCTCATCCACAATAATAAATAGGCAAGGATAATAACAGGGAATAGAAATGTTAAGTATTCATAAGACAAATTATGACAACCAAATCCATAGTTTATTACAGAACCAGAAGATAAAATCGGGGACAAACCCGAGTACTCTGCTGAAAGAAAATACTAGCTAACTGGCTAACTACTCCTCAAAAGTAGTCTCCTGAGTAGGAACCGGCTCCTCAATAGTATCATATTCTACGTCATATGGGCCATAAAAGGTGGGGGCATAGTCCTCATCATCGCCTAATATGTCAACGGATCCAGTCAGGAAAGGAGCAAAGTACCAATACACAACAAAGCTTAAACTAAATATTTATGACAAGTAGTAAAAATTGACTAAGCATCACGATAAGAATATGCATAATAAGTAGTAAAATTAACTAAGGGTTAATTGCTATAAATCAGGGATATGAGTAAAACAGGAAGATAATGAGACAAGAAAATGGAACTACAACAAGACAAAGAAACTATGTGTGTGTGATTGTGTATTTAGAATACATAGTTGGCATGTAGGGGGTTATAAGGCTAATCAGGCACGTCATAGACGGCTATCAGTCAGGAATAATCGAGTATCAGACTGATGGTACAGTCGCGTACTCAACAGCTAGCAGTCAGGACATGGGGAAGGGTAAACTACATGCCTCCTAGTATTCTCCCTCCCGATACGAAAATCGAGACATGAAATCCAAATCCTAACACTAAGTGTAAACCTCCAATGGCACTAGTAGAGCAAGGAACTAATTTATCATAATATAAAGAATAAACTTGAAGTGCAGGTACTTGCCTGATGTTTGGATCCCAACTACAGTTCTATCCTTGGGAAATTTCCAGAAATGTCTTCGGATGCTGAAATAAATATTACCATCATGCTCAAAAGATATCAAATAGCTAGAAACGCTTGTCCTTGAGTCTAATTTGGAGACAAAGGCAAAAACGGTAATTTCGGGTCAAAACGGGGTCCACATGTGGGCCCGCTTTGCACCGAAAAATGTGTCAGGGTCAAAGGTCTCCAAATTCACCAAACTTAGTGTCAACAGGCCAGGAACGATGATACAAACCCAACGGAACTTCCAGAATTGGATTCCGATGAGTCGATCACAAAATCGCCCGTCGAGCGGGGCCTGTGGGGCCCACGACACGCGATTTCGTCAACGTTCTCAGAATCGAACCAAACTTGGGTCACAGGACCAGCGTATCGCTACGAGTTCGATGGCGCAAGTTTCGTTTCAATCCGACGTGTGTACAAAAAGTTAGGGTACGATCCAGAAAAGTCGGATATGGGGCGTTGTCCGTAGATACGCTTTGATCCCGGTGTGCACGCACACCCGAATCGACTTCTGTGAAATCCCACACGTCCGTATCGACGGCGCGCACGTATCTGTGAAGACCGCGCGCGACCAAGTCGTCCCGTTTGGCGGGGCATACCCAGTTCTGGGGTGAATCGGGTCGTTGTTTTTCCTGTTTTTGGATCGCGGTTCGCGATTGCCACAGGACGCGATGCCCCGAGCGGTTTGCCCGGGCACCGAGAGGGTCATGCAGGCTACGCGTTGTAATTTACGGAATTGAAAATGGGGCAGCGAGGAGAAAGTTACACGTACCTGAACAGGGCTCGAGAAATTAGAATTTCTCGTGTCCGTGTCGTGTCCGACACGTGCCGACACGAGGGAGAGAACTAGGGTTAGGGTTAGGGTTCTGCTTGGCCGGAGGCGGCGGCCCGGCCGGAGCTGAGGCGGAGGGAGGCCGGGGACAGCGTCGCCGGGGGAGCTGGGGCGTTGGCTGGTGGCGGCGGCGCACTGGGAGGCGGGCGGAGCCGACCGGAGTGCTGCGGCTCGGGGGTCTGGGGAGTCGGGGGCGGCGCCGAGGGGGCTAGGCGGCTGGAGGCGATGCTGTGGCGGAGCGGGGCTGGGCACGGCGAGGCTGGGCGAGGGTGGCGGAGCTCAGGCGAGGGTGGCGGAGGAGGGAGGTGAGGAGTCGTGGCCGGAGGGGGGGTTTCGAGGGGGATTTATAGGGCTGGAGAGGGGGTCTGGGTGGCCGGAGATGGCGGAGATCGTGGCGAGGTGAGCGGGGCGAGGGGGAGGCGTGGCCGCGGTGGGGCGGCGGAGGAAGCGGGCGGCCGCCGAAGAACGCGGGGGACGGGGTCGTGGGGGAGAAGGAGGCTGGCGGGTCCGCGGGTCGCTAGCGGGTCGGGTGGCGGGTGGACCCGACCCGACCCGTTAGAGCGGGTGGGCCGAACTGGGCTGGGCTGGGCCGGGGTTTACGGGCTGGGCTGAAATTAATTATTAAATAAATAATTAAATGATTAAAATAAATAATTACTCAATTAATTAATTAAGTATAATAGTTTTTAGGTGTTTTAAAAATAGGTCCGGGGCCCAATAAATTCCAGAAAAATTACCCTAAGTCCAGTTTTTCATTTTACACCCAAAAATATTATTTCCATAATATTTTAATATTATTTATTATCAATTAAAAATCATTTTATAATTAAAACCCTGATTTTAATTACAGAAAATTCCAGAAAATTGTGAAAAATCCAAGTTTAATATTTTTTGAAAATTCAGGGGGTTTACAGATGATCTAAACAAGAATTCTTCGTATCAGAGAAGGGACAGTTCAGAATTTCTACACGACTCCTCGTCCAAAATAGCATGACAGTTTGGATCTTCAAAGACAACTTAATGCTAAGGAGCTTTCTACGCGTCTTCCGTTACGCGTAAAAGAAGGGACGAGATCAGATACTCTTTTATCAGAGTCGGCGTAAAGCTATTCAGACATGTCGAAACTTCCATACAGTAAATATGGCAAATCATCAGATGCGTAAAAGAAGACAAGTCTATTAATCATGATTACATATGATGGAAATCCAGTTTACAAAGGATTTTTCATTTCTTCATGATTACATATGATGGAAATCCTTTTTCTACAAAGGGTTTCTCATTTTCATTTTTCACACCAAGAATCTGCTAGGCCAGGTTCTCATATTGGTGTAGATCTTTTTCGTCTTCTACAGCAGTTAATCGGCTTCCGCGGCCGATTAACAAGAAAATGATTAATGGCGGGAGGATACATAATTGGGCATGTATTAATTTGCAAGCCCACCCTCCATATGCCATGGCAGCCACGCTCAAGAATTATGTTAGGGATTCTGACCCAACATAATACTCGAAGACACGGCCAAGCTGCCCACCGGGGTCCAGCTTCATAATAGGGGAAAATACAGCTAACAAGCTGTGTGGTCCGATGAGACCCTTCCTCTCTCCTGGACGAATCGCCATATGAAATTGCTGATTATCCCGAGCAAAGGAAGCTATGATATCCTTCCATGATCCATCATTGCAGAGGGCATTTGCTCGAAGATGCCTCCTTTTACGGCTTCTTACATACTGGAGGAACATAATCTTCTTCTTCCTCAGGACAGCCCGATGAGTCTCGGCAACCATCTCTTTGGTGAAGGAAGTATGGAAAGACAGGTTCACTCCCTTGCCTTTATATAGGCAGAAGAGAACACACCAAATCCCAACAACTTCCTAAAATATCTTCAAAAATTCAGCCTCGGAGAATGAGTCAAATCTGACCGTTTCAGCCTCGGAGAATAAGTCAAATCTGACCGTTTCATGCTTCATTCAAAGTATTTTAAATTACGAGAAATTTGAAAACTTTGAAGGGGGTCTTGTAGAAGCATAAAAAATACGCTGGGAAATTATACGCGTAAAACCCTCAATATGTATGAAGCCCGCGTAAAACAGAGCTTCAACATTAGGTGGCGTAAAATATGACTTCAGAGCTATTGGCGTACAGCAGAGCTTCAACGCTATTTAGCATAAAGAAGAGCTTCAGAGTTGTCCACGTAAAGCCGCACTGTCAAAGCTATTTCGGGCATAAAAGGTGGCTACAACACCCCCATACAGCATAAAATATGTTTGCTTTTAATGCAGCGTGAAGATTGTACGAGGAACTCTTCGTATTCCTCGAATGAACCTATCAGACGGAACAGTGAACCTGACCCCTGACAAAAGTACTGCACGACGATCGAGAGGACGGCTGTAATGATGATTCTGCACAGAGACCCAGACTGTCGTTTAGTGACAATTCCTTAATATAAGCCGCTTTTACGCATTCAAGGAATTCGCTGCCTATTTTACACATGCAGACATGAACTTTTACGCTCAAGATGAGACGAAATCAGATGCCACGTCAAAAGCTGTTCTTCGTACAGAACTCGAGGCATATCTCTGCAGTTAATGCGCGAGATGGGGGCAGATCTCTGCATTTAATGCACGAGATTTTATTCTATTTCCAATGACTGGGAGAGCTAAAATAAGGGCTAATACGCTCACATCACCATCCTGCCACTTTATGCCAACCTGGCCATTTTCAACTATAGGAGTACGCCGTATGCTATCTCCTCGAAATACGCCAACTCAGGCTATATTTGCAAAGGTACGTGATAAGGCTATTTTGGCCCAGAATACGCTCAAGACCCCAGTCAACATCAAGTATTACGTGCTATTTGGCTTTTACGCCAACAAGACTGCTATTTGGCTTTTACGCCAACAAGACTGCTATTTGGCTTTTACGCCAACAAGACTGCTATTTGGCTTTTTACGCCAACAACACAGCTATTTGGCTTCTACGCCAACAAGACAGCTATTTGGCTTCTACGCCGACAAGACAGCTGTTTGGCTTTTATACCAACCATCTCTACGCGAGGGGCAGTTACCTACGTAGCTTGCATGTCGTGATCTTCGCAGCAGTTATACGCATTACCTCATAATGGGACACGCTTCACACGCGGATTCAGGAGATCATTCAGATGTGGGTAGCAGTTATCATAACCGTCGCGTAAAGAGCGCTACTCTCTCCACTGTTCGGCTTCTACGCCGACTGGATAGTTACTGTGACTGAGCTCTATAAATAGAGACCCCTAGTCACAGAGGTAAAGAGGAGAGATCGATTATTGAGAGAGGTCGGAAATAAGGATCGGAAAAAGAAAAGAGAGAAAAACAGAGAGCACAGACAGAGAGTAGTGATTGACGACTTTGGCAACGAGAATCCAATCCCTCTTGCAACCTTTGAAGCTTCTTTTTCTTCTACAACACTTTTTCGTCATCGTGTGGTCCAAGGGACAAAGTGATCGACCGCAGATCAGACTCCTATAGCAATATTTCTCCAGAATCATTTTGTTGTACTTAACATCCTCGTATAGGATTAATTGTACTCTTTTTTTTTCTTGTTTGTAAACAAAGAAAGGGTTTCGTATAAACCTAGTTTTCATTTCTTTCGTTTATCATCAAATACAGTGGGCACTGACCAACCTGATGATTATCTGATCCACACCTTAAACAGAGACCCAAGAGTTTTCTATAATTATTCTTCGTGTGTCCAGGTTTCTGACAGAAATTATAAATAACTGGTCTTCCCGAAGTACTAACTTGAGGGCGTTTGGATGGTCCTTGCCATGGGTTCCTCGAGGATGAAACTCCTATTTCCAAAGTCCTCTTCTGAGTTTGAGATTAAAATGGTTGCTCTTCATTCAGCATCCTTTTCTGGCTTCTTGCAGCTTCAGTTACTTCTGGATAGGTTTGGCACTGATATGCGGCGACTTTGCTCTTTAGTTGGCTCTTTAATCCTTCCAGAAATCTAGATACCTTGGTTTTCTCATCGGCTATCATACTCGAAGTAAAATGACTTAGCCTGGAAAATTTTGTAATATACTTGTCTATCGTGAGCTTCCCTTGCTTCAAATGAGTGAACTGTTGTTCTAACTCTATTCTAGCCGATTTTGGAAAGAACCTTTCTTCGAACTTCTTCTTGAACTCTTCCCAAGTTATTATATCATCCGAATCCTCTGGGTGTTCTGCACTCCACCAGTGCTCAGCAATATCTTTCAACTGGATTCGGATCGTGGATACCATATCCTCAGGACTAACTTTTGCTGCTTTTAACAGTCCTTCTATGGTTCTAATCCACTACCCGGCTTCGATCGGACTTTCTGTTCCTTTAAACTTGGGAGGATTAAGGTTTCTAAAGTCCTTTAGCAAACCATCTTTAGAATTGACAGATGTCTGCATGTGTTCCAACACTGTGGCAGTTGTGGCTTGAGCCATATTTGCGTGTTGGCTGTTAGATTCCAGGACCTACTGGAATAATCTGTACATATCCTTAATAGATGGTTCAGACTGAGCTTGGGATGATGAAGCATGGGATTGGTCGTTATTAGACATTGTCCTAAAAAATTCAAATTCAAATTTCTCAGGAATGGTCTTGATTAAATCGAGATTCAAAGATAAATAAAGGATCTTGCAAATCGTAAGAATATTGAACAACGGTGATTTAAAAAAAAATATTGGCACAAGGATAAGGAAGAAGCATATTTCATTCACCCATAACCAAAATGTGATACAAAATATGCTGATAGGGGTACTAGTCATCTTACACGTAGTCATACACATATATACATACTATTTACATTCTCACACTTCCTCCCTTCCTAACTTATATATATACATATGCTATTTACAAAAAGCTCCATAGCAGACAAAAATACCATTTACATATACATAAGATCCCTAGTCCAGTTTTTCCATGATACGGGTCCATACCCGGTTAAGGATTGTAACTTCGGGATGTAGTTCTTGGAAGTCAGTCAACTTCCCTTTATATCCCTCTAATTTGGGATAGTCATACTCGTACTCTGTGTCCCGCACATAAATATAATAGGTCTCCCTCTCGTGATCTACTTCTACACCATCTTCCATATCTCTAATAACATGGCGCATAATTCCATAGTGTACTTCATAAAGTGGTATATGTGTAGAAGCATGAAAAATACGCTGGAGAAATTATACACAATACGCATGAAGCCCGCGTAAAGCAGAGTTTCAATGCTGTGCAGCGTAAAGCATGACTTCAGAACTATTGGCGTACAGCGGAGATTCAAGAACAGTCCGCGTAAAGCGTCACTTTCGAGGCCATTTGTGGCGTAAAAGGTGGCTGTCCTCCCCCTACAGCGTAACATACGTCTGCTTTTAATGCAGCGCGGGGTTGTATGAAGAATGCATCGAATTCTTCGAATGAACCTGTCAGACAGTGCAATGAACCTGACTCCTGACAGAGAGTACTGCACGACGATCGAAGGGACGGCTGTAATGATGACTCTACACAGAACCCCAGACTGTCACTTAGCAACAAATCCTCGACATAAGTCGTCGTTTACGCATTCAAGGAATACGCTGCCTATTTTTACACAGGCAAGCATGAGCTTTTACGCTCAAGAAGAGACAAAACTAGACGCCACGTCAAAAGCTGCTCTTCGTACAGAACTCGAGGCACGTCTCTGCAGTTAATACGCGAGATGGGGGCAGATCTCTGCATTTAATGCACGAGATTTGGCTCTATTTTTAATGACTGGGTGAGCTATAATTAGGGCTAATACGTCCACATCACCATCCCTGCACATTACGCCATCAGGCTATTTTCAGCTATAGGAGCACGCTGTACGCTATCTCTCTAAAATACGCCAACCAGGCTATTTTCAGCTATAGGAGTACGCCGTATGCTATCTCCTCAAAATACGCCAACTCAGGCTATATTTGCAAAGGTACGTGATAAGGCTATTTGGTCCAGAACACGCTCAAGACCCCAGTCAACATCAAGTTTTACGTGCTATTTGGCCCTTACGCCAACAACACAGCTATTTGGCTTCTACGCCAATATGACAGCTATTTGTCTTCTACGCCAATATGACAGCTATTTGGCTTCTACGCCAATATGACAGCTATTTGGCTTCTACGCCAACGATACAACTATTGGGCTTCTACGCCAACAAAACAGCTACTTGGCTTCTACGCCAAAATGGGCTTCTACGCCAACCATCTCTACGCGAGGGACAGTTACCTACGTGGCTTGCATGCTGTCACGCCCCAGTCCCAAAAATATACGGAACTAGGCCACGTGGCATTGGCCAGCTGACACGTCGCTAAGGGTTTATCCAATTTAATGGACCCAAAGGAACGTGCTACGCTGTCCTAAAATACTACAAGTCTAATACAGGTAAATCTAATCTCATCCACAGGAATATCATGAAATAGGGGAAAATAGTGCTGAATATATATAAAGCTAAGTCTGAAATATCATAATACAAATCAGATAATATCTTGTGGGAACAAACCCACTACAAAAGATAAGCAAAAGTGAAATAAGATAAACTAGTGCATCGTCCTCGAAATATGTAGCTCCAACTCCAGGTGTACTCAGGCAGACTCTGATGGCATCTCCTCTAACTCCTTCTCAGGGGCATATCCAGTCTCCTGTCCAGGTCCATGTACTGTGGGGTAGAGTGTCTCATCTAAACCTGGCAAGGAACCAGGTCCTCAGTGGGACATAACAAGATACAGAAAAACATGCCATGTATATGAATACTGAATAAATAAACAGGGTGTGCTAGCCATCTAAGTGAATGCAATTTGAGACAACCTAGTACGTATGGGAAAGTGTAGCTAGACATATGCTGACGTAATTCACCAATCCGTAGTGACTGGCTAATATATGACACATATGCCCCCGTTCAAGGGCACTATGCAATACACCATCTCCGAGGAGCATGGTCACGGGAATATATATATAACAGCCGTATCACTCCGTCGAGTGCGGTATCTTGTATAAAGAGGTGGGTGTCCCATACGTCTTTTAGTCGTTCTCCCCGCCCAATGTAACTAATGCCAAGTCGTAACTTTTCTGATTTTGTGCTAAGCCGTGATGCACGTCGCACGTACTGGTAGCTAATCAACTACGTAAACTTGCATCCCAAAATGAAGTGCAACCTTGTTGCGTGTACCCGTGTCAGGGTCTAGGAGGATATTAGGATACCCTCACAGTTGTTGGTAAGTCTATAAAAGACTAAGTTTAATTACACTACGTGTCAACATACATGTTGACTTGTACCCGAGGCAATCTCAGGTACTCACAGTTATATGGAATTCAGGAGAAAATAGCATATAACAGTATTTGAATTTAAACAGTAACTTGGCAAGGTATACTTGCCTACTTCCTGATTGTGTTGAAAACTTGTATTTGCAATCAAGTCTGGGGGGTCCTGTGACAGGGGGTCACTGACTGTGCTGGAGATATTTTATGTTTAAGATATTACAGGGTTTGTAAATAATCATATTTAAATAAATGGGTACTCTATATTAGTATATATATATTTATGTAATATATATAGAAGTCAATATATATAGTCATATATATATATACATATAGATATAACATATATATATATATATAGATATTTATATAGCATAGGATATTAGGTATATAGTTAAAACATATATATATATGTTTATATATATTTAAGTACATATATATAGGGTATATATATATATATATATATATATATATAGTATTTATTCATATAATATAAAAAGTAAAAGCCATATATATATATATATATATAAGTGTACATATATATATATATATATATATATATATATATATATATATATATATATATATATATATATATATATATATATATATATATATATATATATATATATATGAAAGAACATAGAAGGGCATATAGTAAATATATTATGCATATATATATATCATCATAATATATAGATATATATATACTTATATAAATATATTCATATATATATATATATATATATATATATATATATATATATATATATATATATATATATATATATATATATATATATATATATATATATATATATATATATATAAAGAATGAAAAAGACATATATATGTAATATGTATATATATATATATATATAAAAGAAATAAAAAGGCATACATATATATATATACATATACAATATATAGATATATATATATATAAAGAAATTTGAAAGGTACATATATATATATATATATATATATATATATATATATATATATATATATATATATATATATATATATATATATATTGTATATATATTTATTCTGTATTAATAATAATAATTATTATTATATATAATATATATATAATTACATATATAAATAATACATATATATAAATATATATACATACATATATATAATACATATCTATATATATATAAGAAAAATAAAAGGGGTATATATATATGTATAATTATATAATATACTGTATATAATACTGTATTTAAGTATATATATATTATATATATATAGTAATATATATATAATTATATAATTACATATATATATACATAGATATATATATATATATATATATATATATATATATATATATATATATATATATATATATATATATATATATATATATATATATATACATATAAATAAATAATAATAATAATAAATAAATAAAATGCAGAAATGTAAATACATATATATATACTGTATATACAGTAATATTAATATTAATATTAAAAAGATATAATAATATATATATATATATATATATATATATATATATATATATATATATATATATATATATATATATACATGCATATATAAAAATATACATATATACGTATTTAGGGGGGTACTGTACCTGTCAGACAGGTGGGACCCTTGGCTCGTCGCTGTAGCGCCCTGCTCCGCATCGACGCTACGTACAAGTGAGATCGCCTTGCTTGCTCGAACGGAAGTCTTCTCGGAGAGTTCCCGACCGACTAATCAAAGTGAGTGGGCAGAACTGCATTCTCTGATTCTTGCACGACTTAATAATGAATCTGAGTTTTTGAATGCTTGTTTGCTTAAGAAGAAATGTTTTCATAAGAGAATGATAGAACCGACTCAGCATGCTAATAAGAGAACGCACATAGCTTGTCATTGAAACGATTATGCTGCCTAATAAGAGAATATGAATGCTTGTCAGAAATGAAATAGAACCATTGCTATGCTAAAGAGATATAAGAAATGTTGCATGTTTAGTTACACCGACACAGCTCAAATGAACCCTTGCCATGCTAAGAAGATAAGTAAATGAATCGTTTGAATATGTCTATGTGAATATGCTAAGAAGAGATAGTTATTGCATGTTAAGAAATGAAATCAATCGTGCTTGTCAAATATGTTTCGTTTGCCTGTTCTGCTATCGAACTGCTATAAGTGAAAAGATGTGTTTGCTTGAGAAGAAGAGTATAGTCTAATAGTTCGCCCTGATGTTCCGTTCCTTCGGGTTCCAGGGGGTGTGGCTATTAGATTGTTATGTGCTTGTGAATGTGAATGTGAATGTTTCTTGTTATGCATTGGTCTCGGACAACTTGTGCACAAGGTAATGGTCTCTCGGTCGATTCCTGGGGCACTGGGAATCGATCGGTCCGGAAGGGATTGTGTATAGCACCCTGATGTTCCGTTCCGAAAGGATCTAGGGGGGGTGTTGTTGTCCATCAATGGGGAAACTCATAGACCGTCATATAGATAGGGCGCATGCTAGGTTTACCTTCTTGCATACCTATCATTTGTGACACCAGAAGATTGATTCATAAGTTTGTTCATAATGTGTATATTGTGGCTAACTTGGGTGTCTGCTGCAGGGATAACCGTTCGGCTATGGGGTAAGAAATATGAGTTTATGCATAAGCATGCATGTTCATTTTGTCTGCATCGTAGAGATACCTGTTAGTGCTTCATGCATTGCATCGGTCGGACAATGGCTATTAGTGCAGAGCTGAACCTTGGCTACGGCTGCTTCGGCAGTAATGTGCAACCATGTGTCACAGCTGCTAATAGTATCAGATAAAGGAGTCATTGGTTAGCTGGATTACCGCTACCAATCCTGAGTTACTCGGGGACCGACCTCTGATTTATAGTTAAACTTGTGTGCTTGATAAGTTTGCCTCGATTCGATATGCTCAGTCTGCTAGATAAGCTTCGCCCCTAAGAGTTAGATTTGATGCACAATACATGCTGCGCACTACACGATACCGCACTGTCCCGATTCGTATGCTTATAGTTTGGATATACAAAACTGTTTCAAAGTTATGTTTCAAAAAGATGTAATATGACTCTGCTAGAACTGCATGAAACGAACTTAGGTAAAACTAGCAAGATCACTAGAAATGTAATGTTTTGCCACAAGTCTACTTAGTGTGGGTCTCAGGGGGTGTAGCTTCTGTTCAGTTGTTTATACTCACCAGTACTTATAAAAGTGCTGACCCACCAACAGTTTGCTTGTTCTCAGGTGCTCGTTCGTTTGGGAAGCGATAGCCGTGCCTCATCCCAAGGAACCGGAAATCTGGAGTCGATGCCTGGAGCCACATCGAGTTGTGCCTGCTTTGAGTTGCTTTTGTATAGAGGGACATAATGTATGGAACGGTGTTATTGTAATCGAGAGAAGAGTGCATGAGCGAATTATAACCTCGGCCATGCGCCGCTTGTAACACTTCTGATTTTCAATAAAAGAGCTTGCTTATCATGTACCATTGTGTTCTTTACTTTTCTGCAATATGTGTGCCGCTGCTTCATGATTGAATAGCTTACTTGCACTTATTCAAAGCTTTGGCCTTGTGCAAGCGCACTTTAGGCTTGCACGACATCACGCCCGTGCGAGGACGATCAGTTTCGTAGGGACCAAAGCGAGGACGAACGGCCCTGCGGGACCGGGGCGTGACAGTCGCAGGCCGGAGGACGACGGCGGAGGTGGCGGTGGCTGGCCGGAGGGACGGCCACAACTGCTGTGGCTGTCAGCAGCAACAGCAGCAGCGGCGGCTTGCAGCAGCTGCAGCGCCACGTGCGGTGGCGGTGGGGGCGGTGCAGTGGGTCTGGGTGGTGGAGGAGGGGGCGGCGAGGTGTCCGGGGGTGATGGCGGAGGTCAGGGGTGGTCGGAGTGGCGGTGGGGGATGGTCGGGATGGGGGAGGGTGTTGCTGTGCGGGTGAGGGAGGAGACGCTGCGGGGGAGTTGCCGGCGTCGGTGGTGGTCGTGGGGCGGTGGGAGTTGGTCAGTCCGGCGGAGGGGGTCAGGGCGAGGCGATTGGGGGTGGTGGCGGTGATGCACAGTGGCGGAGGGTGGTGCTGGGGAAGGTCGGGGGTGATGGTGGTGCTGTGTGTTGGTGGTCGGGTGGGTTGCTGTGGAGGCTGTAGGCGGCGGAGGCGGTGGCCGGAGGGGGTGGCGGTGGTCGGAGGGAAGGGCAGGGAAGAGGCGAAGGGTTTGGTGGTGGTCCGGCAGGCGGAGGGTGGCCGTGCTGGTGGTGGGGTGTGGTCGGAATGAGGGGGGGAGGGTGCTGTATTTATAGAGTTAGGGTTGAGTGGCATGGGTAGTAAATAAGTAGAAGTCTAGGGGTATTTTGGGTATTTTGGGTTTTAGGATATTTTAGGCTGATATTTTCAGATATTTTGGTGGGTCCCATGGCCACATGGACGGTCCACGTTCACCAGCCAATAGGGGGTGACACCTCACAGGGAAAATTGTAGAAAAACCCCTGCAATTTCATAAATTGTAAATAGGTCCTAAAATTGGTATTTTGTGTAATTACGCAATTTGTCTGATTAAAAACACTGATTCCTAGAAATACTGAATTACACAGAAAAGAGGGGGGAAGCTGGGGGAGTGCCTTGGGGGGTGTGGGGGTGAGCTTGGGCAGGGGCAGGGCCTGGTTCTTTAGGTGATACGGGTCGCCGTATTTATTATTTAATAAATACTGCGCACGGTGTTCTCTAATTATTTAGAGGCAGGTAGGGTCATAATTTTACTACGGTGTCAATATACTAAATGTAGTATATTCAGTGTAGAATATTATCGTATTTTTGGTTTGGGCAAAACTGGTGCAAGTTGGGCCTCAAATATCTAGGGGTACAGAGATGGGTAAAGAGCAGGAAATTAAATAGGAAATAAATACGGACGTTTGTAACGATATTTGTGCGTCTCAAACGAGGCTCGAAATAAATTATCTGGGAGTTGCACAAAATGCAGGAAAATAGACTAACATGTCTAGGGCAGGTATGTGAACTTTGTTTGGGTTTAACAGCTAGTGTAATGCTCTAATTAATTAGGTGATGGACAGGTTCACAAGTCAATAGGATATGTAAGCAAAATAAATTTAAAAAGTTGTAATAATTCTATTTAGCTAAAAATAATTTTAAAATACTGAAATCTGGTCGAGGAAGTTTACACATGCCGTGATCTTCTCAGCAATTATACGTATTACCTCACAATGGGATACGCGTCACACGCAGATTCAGAAGATCATTCATACGTGGGTAGCAGTTATTATAACTGCCGCGTAAAGAGTATCACTCTCTCTACTGTTCGGCTTCTACGCCAGCTGGATAGTTAACCGCGACTAGGCTCTATAAATAGAGACCCCTAGTCACAGAACAAAAGGTCGAGGATTTTAGGGAGAGACCAGAAGATTAATTATTGAGAGAGAAGAACAGAGAGCTTAGAAAGAGAGTAGTGATTGACGACTTTGGCATTGAGCATCCAATCCCTCTTGCAGCCTTTGAAGCTTCTTCTTCTTCTACAGTACTTCTTTGTTATCGTGTGGTCCAAGGGACAAAGTGATCGACCGCAGATCAGACTCCTATAGCAATATTTCCCCAGAATCAAATTTTGTACTTAACATCCTCGTATAGGATTAATTGTACTTCTTTTTCTTGTTTGTAAACCGAAGAAAGGGTTTCGTATAAATTTAGTTTCATTTCTTTCGTTTATTATCAAACACAAGATGGCGACTCTGCTGGGGAATACTTTCTCTTCTGATAAGAAGGTCATTGCTCAACACGATGATGTATCCGTCGGAGCAACAAAGAAGACTTTGGTCGTCCAGTTCGACCAATCTGCTTATGAAGATATGCTTCACGCAGGGGGTGGCTCTCATTCTCTCTCTGTTCAGGACAGCAAGAAGCTGCGTAAAGTGTGGATGCCTCGGACATCCTCTACCCTTCCTGAAGGCTCTCTCTCTCCGATCAACAAGGTTGTGGCATCCCAACCTATACGCTCTGTGCGTAAAAACCCGTCTCCCATCGCTGACATGGCAGACAAAGCTTCTGGCAATGCCTCAGCGCCAATCCAGAAGTATACAACGCGCCCTGCGCATAAAAACCTGTCTTCCATCGCTGACGTGGCTGACATAATTTCTGACAATGCCTCAGTGCCAAGTCAGAAATTTCAAACGCGCCCTGCGCGTAAAAACTCGTCTCCTGTCGCTGACGGGGCAGACGTAGTTTCTGACAAGGCCTCAGCGCTAAGTCAGAAATTTCAAACGTGCCCTGTGCGTAAAAATTCGTCTCCCGTCGCTGACGGGGCAGACATAATTTCTGCCAAAGCCTCAGCGCCAAAACAGAAATTTCAAACGCGTCCCGCACGTAAAAATGCATCTTTCGCCTATAAGGGGGCAGATGGTCCCTGCAATCTTCGTAAGGAAAAACAAGTGGCAGATTTCTCGACCTCTCGGCTTTTACGCCATCAAGAGAAGAAGTTGCCTGCTCTTCAGACTACACGAAATGCTGATGGCCGTTTGAAGACTTCCTCAGTTTTACGCCAACCTGTGCAAGACTTCCGATTACGCCAAGACCAGCCCCTCGGCGTAAAGAAGGCCCAGTTTGTGGATATATACGCTCCTCATGGATCATGTGCTACTCACATGGCGGAACTGCTGTATACGTATGGCAGGGAGAGAGTTATAATTCCCAATATTCGTGCTCCAACTAATGTAAAAAGGCATAATAAGTCTTCTTCTTCTTCTTCTTCCGATCATCTCCCTGATTCGCGTGATTTCTTGATCCAGAAACGCAAAGACAAGGGTCAAAATCAAGGTTCAGTGTCCCTAACTACTAAGCGTGAGGAGATCATGTGGGAAGATGTGGCAACATCTAACGTCGTCATGACGAATGGGCCGCATGGAGAATCTGTCTTCATTGTTCCACCTAATTACAATCACCAGCATCAAATAATCTTCGGTCGAATGCATAATAGACCGATTGCACAAGAAGATTCTCAAGAGTCTGATGCTGGAAAAATGCAAATCTGCAGATATAGCCCACAGGCATTGAAGATTATACAAAACATCGGTTATGATTTGGAGCTGAAACAAGGCCTCAATCATGGAAAAGGCAGGCGAATACCGTTGCGAGGTGATCTGTATCGTCAACGAACTCGTTTTGGGTTAGGGTATACCGCATCTCCTGCAAACTACAAGCACCCAGGGTCTGATCCTGTAATACCAGAAGAAGGTCCTTTTAAATCAGCTTCTGTGGAATCAAACGACGACATGTCTGGGGGTGGCCTCCCTCGACAAAACGGAGTAGCATCCAAAACTGGGGGTAGAATTCCTTCTGATGATGCAACAAAGACCATCTTCCTGGAAGATCGTAAAACTCAGGCATCGGGAGCCCGAAGGTCGAAGGGGACTTTCTCCTTCAATGAAGATGACATCATTGAAATCTTCAATATATTAATGAAGGAAAATAAGCTTCAGCTACCCAATATCAGATACCCTGAAAGGGCTGGCAAGGTCGATGACCCAGAATATTGCCTCTTTCATCGGTACATTCATCACCCCACAAGGGCATGCTATGTACTAAAAAGGAGAATCCAGGAGCTGATCGACGCCAAAGTCATCACTCTGCATTTATAAACGAGGAGACGGTCACTACAAATTGACCTCACTCCGACGTGGCAATTTGTACCTTCAAAAAAAAGTACCAGATGATGAATCCCTAAAATCTTCCCAGAGGAGCATCCTTCAGGAAATCACTCTCCAGTAATTTTTTCGCTACAGTTCACGTCCATATAACCTCTGAACTGTTTTATCCCCAGCTGAGTTTTTGCCATCTCCAAGTGACCTCTGAGCAAATTTTCTTGCTCATCGACTTCCTACGGCCATTGATAGTGTCAGTCGTTTCAACTTGTCATTCATACTTAAAAGTATGTCCATGATGATAAGTCCACTAAAATTCTTTTGCAAAATTCTGATCAGGTTATATTCTGCCTCTGAGCAGATATATACCACCATCCCCAGTAGGGTCACAATTCAAGAGTTTGTCGTGTCCATCTCATCCATGGACAAACATTATTGCCCATCAAATGGCAAGTTCTTACTCC
Organism: Iris macrosiphon; assembly: GCA_036927795.1. NCBI lineage: Eukaryota > Viridiplantae > Streptophyta > Magnoliopsida > Asparagales > Iridaceae > Iris > Iris macrosiphon. Next base: position 2,288,577 of record JAYESA010000009.1, read on the forward strand.
TTTCATCCCCAGCGGGACAACCCAGATGTACAAATCAACTCTTGATTCTTCATCCCCAGCATGTGCCTATGTACAACATTTTCTCCTTCCAATTCTTGTAAAAGGCCATCATCCGTATCCAAGAGTCCCGGATACGCAATGGATGAGGGATCATCAAAATCTCCCCAGTGGAGCAATCTTTAAGTCTACTTGCACACTCCCGCAGTGACTATTCAATCCAATCTCGTTAGACGCTAGCCATGCTCATATTGCCTCTGAGCTATCGTCCCATCAAACTCCCCCGTGGAGCAACCCTTTGGTCTATCTTCATGTGCGGATAGACCACACTCAACGAATCACTCCTCAATGAGTTTTTTGGACATCAGTTTATGTCCACACTACCTCTGAACTGCTGTCATAATATTTCTCTCAGGAGGAGATTTGCCATGTCCATATTACCTCTGAGCAAAACCTTTCGAGTTTTGGCTATCGATTATCACGTCCATATTACCTCTGATATCGGTTGTCATCTTAACTTAGCACCCGTACTTAATTCTAAGTACACCAGTGGTGTTAAGTTCACAAAAAACTGCTACGTCCATATTACCTCTAACAGGGCTTGTCTCAAACCTATTGCTTGCATTTAGGTGCACAAAAAGTGATAGGTCCACAAAATCAGCCATGTTCATATTACCTCTGAGCTGTAATCCCCGAATTGTTCATGTCCATATCACCTCTGAACTATCTTCATTTTCTCCATCAGAGAAAAAGTCAGTTCATGTCCATATTACCTCTGAACTACGTCTCTCCAATATTCCCACAGATTCATATTTTACAGCATCTATATTACCTCTGTCAGGGCTTGACTCAAACCTATTACTTGCACTAACGTGCGCAAAAAGTAATAGGTCCACCAAAGATCCCCCAGCAGGATGTCCTCAACAAAAATACGGTATTGTACTACGTTCATATTCCTTCTGGTACGATATCCGAAGTTCGCCAAACAATCGCAAAGAAAGGGAGGGCCCTTATGTGATTGAAACCACATTTTCAAATGGCGCTTACAGATTAGCCAAGCCTAATGGAGACTTGTTAATGGCTCCTATCAACGGCAAATTCCTGAAGAAGTACTATGCTTAATCTCCCTTGCTTAAACGGAGTATGATGAAGATCTTATTCAGACGATACCACATACAAAGGTTAGCTGGATCATATTCTATCAGGTTCATGTGACCTCTGAATATATATCCTTAACTAATTTGTAAACCTATCATGTTCATATTACCTCTGATAGTGTTTAGTATACAAATTTGGTTGGATTATATTCTTTCAGGTTCATGTTAACTCTGAATAGATTTACATTCAACAAAACCTTACCGAAAGTATGTCATGTTCATGATACCTCTGATATCACTTTTACCCTAGCCTATCATTTATATTCAAAAATGATGGGTCCACCAAAGTCAGAAAAAGTTTCTTTATTTCCTCCGGGAAAAGCAAATTACAAAAATAAGCAAAACAGTATATCATTGAGGAGGAGGAGCCAAATCACGAATCTGTTGTGCCAAAGCGGCCATCCTCTCATTTCTGGAGTCTAAAATGTTAGCGCGGGCCCGCTCCATTCGTGCCTCATCATCGCTCAGGAGGGATAGTTCAGACCGAGCATATACAAAACTGGCGTGGATGATACCCGCATGTGCCAGGTTCTGCTGAGCTGCTTCCATTCGGTCCTTCAACACATCTATAGCTGCCGATGAAGCGAGAGCCCACCCCTTTGCTTGAGCGAGTTCAGCATCCCAGCAGCAGAACCCATCACCTTAGCCAATAGAGGGATCTGCAAGTCCACTACAAAATACAAGAGAACAAGTCAGTTTCTATACTAGACGATACACTCTTACAGTTTACGCCAAAGATGATCAGTCTGTGCTTTTACGCCAAGACTGTAAAATTAGGAGCTTTTACGCTGGACCTATTTCCGAGGCGTAAAATTCAAGGTTGGCAGTATACACAAAAATCTAACAGTCTGAGTTTTTACGCCAGACTGTCAAAATTTTGAGGTTGTACGCCAGAAATTTACATCTAGTGCGTAAAACTCAAAATTTTGTAGTGTACGCCAAATTTCGACAGTCTGTGCTTTTACGCCAGACTGCGAAAATATGGAGTTTGTACGCTGACACATTAGAAATGTGGGCGTAACAATAAAACATCCCTGTGCATCATCTTCCTCGAAGAGGCTCTCAACACAGAAGATGACCTTGCGCGTTCACGTACAATGTGTACGAAGGGTTTTTCTCTTCTCAAAGTCTCTACCTGTGATGCCCGGTACGCAGCTCGTCGGTGGAGCGCTGCGTTCAGATTGGGGCTCGTTCATGTAATGCCCCGCAACCGCACGGTATGTTACGCTGAGTCGGATTTAATAGAACAAATGCTGGTTATATTTGAATTGTTGGATTTTGGGAAGAAGGATTGATTTAGTTGGTTTCAATGTGCAGATGGCTAACGGGTTTGATGGAAATCAGGTGTTCGTTCAGAACAGTACTGAGATAGCTGGATGGGAGCAATAATGCCGTCTTTCTTAGTCCGATCGGTCGGATAATTTGGAGAGCACGGCCTGCTCGCACGGTCATACCAGTTGAGTAGATCGCGCTTGCATCGGACCACGGGTTCAAGGGATTGGCCATATCGGCAAGACAGGATGCCTAACGGTATCAAACATTGTGAGTGGGCTCTTTTCCTTCTCCTCTACTCCTTCATGCCTAATAATATGGAAAACACGTAAAGGCTTGAACACTTGGGATGAAATATTAGGAATCACTACACTGAGGCGTGCATAGAGTGTACATCGTTGGCTTGGATAGGATTGTGGCTTGAATTGATTTGCGCGTATGGTTAGTTGGAGCTAGAGTTGGGATATTACACTGTTGGGGCAGTTGGTTGGATAATTAGGATTATGCTTGGACGGTCGGAATGATATATTGAGGCATTGGGAACATCGAGAATTCGGGCGAGCGAGCGTGCATCCGTGCACGAGTATCACTTGGGCGCTTTGTCAAGCAAAGCGAGCAGTTGTGGTTCAAAACCGAACAACTGCATCGGCGAGGGTATTGTGCCACTGTTGGGGCATTGTGCCACTGTTGGGGCATTGTGCCATGGGATTAATCTGAGTGTGGGGTGTTGCACCCAAATGTGAAACACTGTAGCGGCATTTTTGCCTATGGGAATAACTTGGGATTTGGTGCCTTGGGCTATATGTTGGTGAATGGTTATGGATTCTTTGGTTGGATATTTCGGTTGGATATTCGGTTGAACGAGTCTAGGATCGCTTGGTGGGGCGAGAATGTTCGATCCTCTCGTCATACCTACGTGTGTCTGCATGTCACGGACAACTTGTGCACAAAGTTTGACATTTCCTCGAAACGACATTCTGGGGCACTGGGAACGTATCGATCCGGAGGGAAATATTGATTCGTGCTAGTCACGATGCATTGCGGGACCTCCAGCGGGGCTTGCTACCCGGGCTGATAGGGCGCGCCGCTAATGCTTGGAATATGTCCTTTATGGCTTTGCCAGTGACTTCATATAGATAAGAGTTGGTTTGCTTTACTTCGGTTGGTTTGTGCTTCGTGTAGGCGCGGCCACCTTGCCTCGGCAAGAGTGTGCATATCGAGATTGGATTATAACTTTTGGGTTGAGGAGGGATATTAAGGCTTGGGGGATGGTTCGATAGTCGCGTTGCTTGGGTTTGAGTAGGACGGGTTGCATGCTAGTTTCCTTCGAGTTGGTTATTCATTGCTTGTCGATTTGTTTGAGTTGAATGCTTGCATGCTTAAACTGCTTTACAGCTTTCCTTAACATGTCATCCCTATGCCATGAAATGAATCTAGGATTCAACTAGAAAGATCACCATATAACTGTTTGCATTCACTATTTTACTTAGTGTCGGCTTAGACGAGTGGGTTACCCTGCTCACCAGTACGGCTGTGTACTGACCCACGTTTGTGGGCAATATTTCAGGTACGTAGGTGTAGTGGCGCTGCTTGGATATACGAGGCATGATGTATGAACTGTAAGTACCTTTGTGGGCTAGAGAAAAGAGCAAGAGTATTTCATCGCCTTCGTGGCATCGCCTTCGTGGCATTGCCTTCGATGAGGCATTTCATTTGGACCCTATCGTGAGCTTCACTGCATATTACTCTGATGTGTGCTTGGTACACAATACTTGACTTTCGTTGCAACTTGGTTGTTTCAATAATAATATTTGGTGTTTAACAACATCGCCTTGTACAAGCGCAACTCCAAGCTCGTACGGCATCACGTCCCGAAGAGAACGATTGTCCCGCGGGAGAGCTGCAACGTGGTGATTCACATTCAGCGGGGACTATTGAGCTTGCGGGAGATTGGGGCATGACAAATTGGTATCAGAGCGCCTGGTTCATTTCTTCGGACTTGGTCCTTCGTTTCATCACAAACTCTAAATAGCTTCCGCGTGTCGTTTAGCTCTTGGCTCTACACGGTGCCGCATTGGATGTTTCATGCAATAAGTCTATATATTGCTGGTTATGGCTGCATGTTGTGCTTCGTTGTGTTGCTTTTGTTGGTTTTCGTTAGATCGCTTAGCCTCGTTAGGCGTTGTTGCATTCGTGCAGCAAGTTGGGTCACGTTGTTGTATTTGTGCAACAAGTTGAGAGCTGTCGTTGGGTTGGCTTGTCGTTCAGGGAGTTTCTGATTGCATCAGTGGATCAGTTGGTTGGCATACGAGATTTGGTTATGCAGCATGTTGTGAGTAAAGATATTCGTTGAGGATGGATCGTTGCACGAGTTGCTCGTGTAGCGATTATGTTGGATAGAAGTTGGAATTTTGGATGGGTGTATCACAGAGAGCGTGCACGAGTTGCTCGTGTGGCGTATCGGTTGAGCAGGTTTGAGTTTGGCTTGGGAATATCAGAATAAGTTTGCACGAGTTGCTCGTACAACAAGTGTATGAACAGTTGGGTATTGGGTTGGATTATTTGGAAGAGCGCTCGATGCACGAGTTGCTCGTGTTGCAAAATTATCGGACGGTTTGAGAATTAGTTGGATGTATTGAGAATGGAACATAGCACGAGTTGCATCGCGAGATTAATGGAAAGATTTGGATAATTCAGGCATTGCTTGAGTTTTGTGTCAGACTCGAGTTGGGAAGGGCAAGATCACACATAAGGGATGGTTCAAGCGGATCTTGAATCAGTACAAATGAATCATAATGCGAGTAGCAACTTGATTCGGAGTGGTATATAGGATACCACATAGTGAGCAAGGCATTGAAAGTATTTTGGTTAGACATCAATGAGAATTGCCTGAATGGACTCGGGTAACGGGAATACAAGTTGGTTGGTGCACATCGACTGAGTTGGAAAGAATGAAAATGGAGCAAGCGAATATTGAGTTGTGATTCAACAGAATCACCTCGGAATAGTCGGTTTGGGATAGACGCTGGTTGACGCAGAGCAAGTACGAGGGCAACTATATTTCCAAGTGGTATATAGTGCAATGGAATTTGACTCGGGTATTCTTCGATACATTAGACTTGAGAACTCAAGAACGGAATCGTGCAAATGGAAGTATCGTTAGGCTTAAGAGATGGACGAGATCGGAACGAACAGTTGGGAGACGCTTGAGCGAAACGATAGGTTAATCGGAGGATAGCGACCACGGACTATAATTTTGGGCAACACATTTGATCTGTTGGTTGAGCAATAAAACATGACTTGGTTTGGAGGGGCAATGCGATGGATTCACACAAACTTGAAAGATTTTGGATATTGCTGCTCGAGAAGTCGACTCAGGTTTAGCAAAAATGAAATTTTGGGCAAGATAGTGCAACGATGGTAGACGGATTCTCCGGAAAGACGTGGACGGATTGTGGCAACAACGGAAGGCAAAGATTGTGGCGGACAGACCTTTAAAGATAGCTAAATGTGGGAGCAATGTCGGAACAAATCACTGTGCTACTCGAGTAAGTTGGACGTGCATTATGGGACGCGGCAAAACGAATATAAAATTGAGCAAGTCTTGAGTTTCGCGAATCATTGCAATTGGTAGTGCGAGAAGACGAACATGGCAATTCGGAAATTTGATGGATTCAGGGCAGAACGACGGATTGATGGAAGACGGTTTCAACGAGCACGGTGCTCGAATTCGGAAGTTCGCTCGGATGGAATAGTTGGATTTTGATTCGAATTTACAGAGGAGATATAGCATGGTTCATAGTAACTGTCCATCGTGATGACTTACAATTATCGAGCGTAACTTCGGGACAGCTGACCCTAGCGACTTGACCGTCAGGTCAGAGATGAATATGGTAGACCCATAGAACGACCATTGAGGCGGCGTATTTGGGAATGCGTCGAAGGCAGATATGAGCATTGAGTGTTGGATATTTGGCTTATCGAGTGAGTGTTGGATTTTTGAGAGACCTTTGGGATAGTCTTCAGCTGATGATGCAGCCGGAAGATCGGAGCGATGGTGGAAGTAGCCTAGTCAACTGATGAGATTCAGAGTCGCAGATTTTTGTAGATGGCATCGCCTCTGACTCATCGTACCCTGGAAGGGAATAGCATTCATATGAATTGACGACTGTGAAACTAGCTCGTGAAGGTAAAGCAGCGGCTCGTTCAGATCAAATCCTTGCGAATACTGGAAGGGACAGACGTGCCTCAGATTTACAAGATGCCTCGAAACTTAGTCTGGGAAGCATGCTCGTTCAGAAGGCAAAGGTGATATCCTATGCTTCGAGGCAGTGGAAGCAGCGCGAAGAACTATTCCATGCGCAACCTAGAAAATTGTGGCGAGTGTGTCCACGTTGAAATCGTGGTGACACTATCCCTTTGGCGTGGCGGCAAAATCTTCGTGGATTACAAGAAACTCAATATAGATGTTCACCCAGCGAGGTATTGAGATTGAGGAAAAGGTGTTGGACTGAGCTGATATAAGCAAAGTTTGATATTTGGGTAAGTCGCCTAGCTGGGGTAGTATCAATTGAGATGATCGTTCGGTGCATGAGATATATTTGGAGATGTTGCTAGTGCAGATTCTGAAATAGTTGGATGGATTGAGTTTGAACACGAACTGATTGAGTCGGTGGGAAATCATCATATTTGAGAATAGTGCTCAAGCGAATATGTTGGAATGGAAATCAGGATTAGTTCAATTAGGAGTAAAGCAAATCGATGCCTCGGACATAAAGATACCCTTGTAACTTTTTCAAATTTGCTATCGTAAGGCTCGGCTGAAATGCATGTATTTTAGGGACGCCTTAAATATGTGTACGATCCAGAACTAAGCGATACGAGAAATTCGTATTGAGCTGCAAGGAGGATGTGGGAATTCGTAAAATTTGTACGAGCATTCAGCAGAACGAGATGCGGAGTCCGGATCGTGAATATGAAAGTCGCATAGAGCAGAGTTATGAATTGGACAAGCGGCATTGGATAGGAATGAGTACCAGCACGGTTCGTGGATGAACCTGATTTTAAGTGGTATATTATGTAACGCCCCGCAACCGCACGGTGCGTTATGCTGAGTCGAATTTAATAGAACAAATGCTGGTTACATTTGAATTGTTGGATTTTGGAAGAAGGATTGATTTAGTTGGTTTTAATGTGCAGATGGCTAACGGGTTCGATGGAAATCAGGTGTTCGTTCAGAACAGTACTGAGATAGCTGGATGGGAGCGATAATGCCGTCTTCCTTAGTCCGATCGGTCGGATGATTTGGAGAGCACGACCTGCTCGCACGGTCATACCAGTTGAGTAGATCGCGCTTGCATCGGACCACGGGTTCAAGGGATTGGCCGTATCGGCAAGACAGGATGCCTAACGGGATAAAACATTATGAGTGGGCTCTTTCTCTTCTCCTCTACTCCTTCATGCCTAATAATATAAAAAATACGTAAAGGCTTGAACACTTGGGATGAAATATTGGGAATCACTACACTGAGGCGTGCATAGAGTGTACGTCGTTGGCTTGGATAGGATTGTGGCTTGAATTGATTTTCGCGTATGGTTAGTTGGAGCTAGAGTTGGGATATTACACTGTTGGGGCAGTTGGTTGGATAATTGGGATTATGCTTGGACGGTCGGAATGATATATTGAGGCATTGGGAACATCGAGAATTCGGGCGAGCGAGCGTGCATCCGTGCACGAGTATCACTTGGGCGCTTTGTCAAGCAAAGCGAGCAGTTGTGGTTCGAAATCGAACAACTGCATCGGCGAGGGTATTGTGCCACTGTTGGGGCATTGTACCACTGTTGGGGCATTGTGCCATGGGATTAATCTGAGTGTGGGGTATTGCACCTAAATATGAAACACTGTAGCGACATTTTTGCCTATGGGAATAACTTAGGATTTGGTGCCTTGGGCTATATGTTGGTGAATGGCTATGGATTCCTTGGTTGGATATTTCGGTTGGATATTCGGTTGAACGAGTCTGGGATCGCTTGGTGGGGCGAGAATGTTCGATCCTCTCGTCATACCTACGTGTGTCTGCATGTCATGGACAACTTGTGCACAAGGTTTGACATTTCCTCGAAACGGCATTCCGGGGCACTGGGAACGTATCGATCCGGAGGGAAATATTGATTCGTGCTAGTCACGATGCATTGCGGGACCTCCAGCGGGGCTTGCTACTCGGGCTGATAGGGCGCGCCGCTAATGCTTGGAATATGTCCTTTATGGCTTTGCCAGTGACTTCATATAGATAAGAGTTGGTTTGCTTTACTTCGGTTGGTTTGTGCTTCGTGTAGGCGCGGCCACCTTGCCTCGGCAAGAGTGTGCATATCGAGATTGGATTATAACTTTTGGGTTGAGGAGGGATATTGAGGCTTGGGGGATGGTTCGATAGTCGCGTTGCTTGGGTTTGAGTAGGACGGGTTGTATGCTAGTTTCCTTCGAGTTGGTTATTCATTGCTTGTCGATTGGTTTGAGTTGAATGCTTGCATGCTTAAACTGCTTTACAGCTTTCCTTAACATGTCATCCCTATGCCATGAAATGAATCTAAGATTCAACTAGAAAGATCACCATATAATTGTTTGCATTCACTATTTTACTTAGTGTCGGCTTAGACGAGTGGGTTACCCTGCTCACCAGTACGGCTGTGTACTGACCCACGTTTGTGGGCAATATTTCAGGTACGCAGGTGTAGTGGCGCTGCTTGGATATACGAGGCATGATGTATGAACTGTAAGTACCTTTGTGGGCTAGAGAAAAGAGCAAGAGTATTTCATCGCCTTCGTGGCATTGCCTTCGATGAGGCATTTCATTTGGACCCTATCGTGAGCTTCGCTGCATATTACTCTGATGTGTGCTTGGTACACAATACTTGACTTTCGTTGCAACTTGGTTGTTTCAATGATAATATTTGGTGTTTAACAATATCGCCTTGTACGAGCGCAACTCCAGGCTTGTACGGCATCACGTCCCGAAGAGAACGATTGTCCCGCGGGAGAGCTGCAACGTGGTGATTCACGTCCAGCAGGGACTATTGAGCTTGCGGGAGATTGGGACGTGACAGTTCAGCCTAATGGAGGTTGCTCGTGCTTGAGCAGAGGAGCGAGAAGAAGAGGCGGCTTTCTTTCCCTTAGCGGTGGAAGCTTGTTTCGGTGCCATGGCTAAACTCAAAGTTCTCAAAAGAAGAGACGAAGAAGAGCTCTCAAAGAAACGAAGGGTTTTTGCAAAAGACAGATGAAGAGTTTTTTCTCTCAAGGCCTTGGGGTATTTATAAAGTTCAGATAACTCTTTGAATCCCTAACCAAATCCGATATTTAATATTCGATTATGATTGGGGACCACGTCAGCATATCATTAGAAGACGGACAGTCAGCGGATCCAGAATTTATGTGCAGAGCAAATCTACGATTTTACGCTAAAGAGCTTTTTACGCTCAGAGGCTACAAATCTACGATTTTATGCTCCGAGGCTATAAGTCTATGGTTTTATGCCCAGATGCTTTTATGCTCAGTAGCTTTTATGCTCGAGAGGCTACAAACCTACGATTTTACGCTCAGAGGCTACAAATCTATGATTTCACGCTCAGAGGCTACTGATCTACGATTCTACGCTCAGAAGATACAGAAGCTACGGATCTATGACTTTTTGCACATCTTAAAATACGCAGGCCAGAGTATGCGTATATCTGAACAATTTTCAAGATGGTCAATTACAAGGATCTACGCAGAAAATGCTCCTTTTGACTACAAAATATTCCAAGTACCCAAAATATACAGAGTTCAACATTGAAGATGACTCTTCTTCTTGGATCGATTGGAAGCTCATCCGAAGTCCAGCCGGAATCTTTCTCCAAAGTTCAAGTATGGCCTGTTTGACGGCCATTTCTTGCCCTATTTCAAGGGATTTTCGGGAAAATCATTCTTGAAGATGATGGTCTGAAAAAGAATCCTTCGTGTCAAAGAAGTGACAGTTCAGAAATTTTATGCGACTCCTCGTCCAAAACAGCATGACAGTTTGGATCTTCAAAGACGACTTAATACTAAGAAGCTTTCTACGCGTCTTCAGTTACGCTTAAAAGACGGGACAAGATCAGATACTCTATTGTCAGAGTCGGCGTAAAGTTATTCAGACGTGCCGAAGCTGCACATATTCAGACTTCCTCACAGCAAATATGGCAAATCATCAAATGCGTAAAAGAAGACAATCTTATTAATCATGATTAAATATGATGGAAATTCAGTCTACAAAGGGTTTTTCATCTTCATGATTACATATGATGGAAATCATTTTTCTACAAAGGGTTTCTTATTTTCACCTAAGATCACACCGAGAATCTGTTACGCCAGGTTATCATATTGGTGGAGATCTTTCGTCTTCTACAGCAGTTAATCGGCTTCCGAGGCCGATTAACAAGAAAATGATAAATGGCGGGAGGATACAAAACTGGGCTTGCATAAATTATTCAAGCCATCCTCCATACGCCATGGCAGGCATGCACTAGAATTGGGTTAGGGGTTCAGACCCAACTCAATACTGGAAGACAGGGCTAAATTGCCTACCTTCGTCCACCGTCATGAGGGAAGAAAATACAGCTTGCAAGCTGTGTGGTTTATTACGACCCTTCCTCTCTCCTGGACGAATCGCCATATAAAATTGCTGATCATCCCGAGCAAAGGAAGCTATGATCCATGATCCATCATTGCAGAGGATATTTGCTCGAAGATGCCTCTTTTTACGGCTCCGTACATGCTGGAAGAACATGATCTTCTTCTTCCTCAAGTCAGCCCGACAGAGCTCGGCAACCATCTCTTTGTGGTGAAGGAAGTATGGGAAAAACAGGTTAACTCATTCGCCTTTATATAGGCAGAGGAGATCACATCAAATCCCAACAAATTTCGAAATCTATGCCGAGAAATCAGCCTCGAGGAACGAGTCAAATTTGACCGTTTTTATGCTTCATTCAAAGTGTTTCAAATTACGAGAAATTTGAAAACTTTGAAGGGGGTCTTGTAGAAGCATGAAAAATACGCTGGAGAAATTATACGCAATACGCATGAAGCCCGCGTAAAGCAGAGTTTCAGTGCTGTGCAGCATAAAGCATGACTTCAGAACTATTGGCGTACAGCGGAGATTCAAGAACAGTCCGTGTAAAGCGTCACTTTCGAGGCCATTTGTGGCGTAAAAGGTGGCTGTCCTCCCCCTACAGCGTAACATACGTCTGCTTTTAATGCAGCGTGGGGTTGTATGAAGAACGCCTCGAATTCTTCGAATGAACCTGTCAGACAGTGCAATAAACCTGACTCCTGACAGAGAGTACTGCATGACGATCGAAGGGACGACTGTAATGATGATTCTACACAGAACCCCAGACTGTCACTTAGCGACAAATCCTCGACATAAGTCGTCGTTTACGCATTCAAGGAATACGCTGCCTATTTTTACACAGGCAAGCATGAGCTTTTACGCTCAAGAAGAGACAAAACTAGACGCCACATCAAAAGCTGCTCTTCGTACAGAACTCGAGGCACGTCTCTGCAGTTAATACGCGAGATGGGGGCAGATCTCTGCATTTAATGCACGAGATTTGGCTCTATTTTTAATGACTGGGTGAGCTATAATTAGGGCTAATACGTCAACATCACCATCCCTGTACATTACGCCATCAGGTTATTTTCAGCTATAGGAGCATGTTGTACGCTATCTCCCTGAAATACGCCAACCAGGCTATTTTCAGCTATAGGAGTACGCCGTATGCTATCTCCTCGAAATACGCCAACTCAGGCTATATTTGCAAAGGTACGTGATAAGACTATTTGGTCCAGAACACGCTCAAGACCCCAGTCAACATCAAGTTTTACGTGCTATTTGGCCCTTATGCCAACAACACAGCTATTTGGCTTCTACGCCAATATGACAGCTATTTGGCTTCTACGCCAATATGACAGCTATTTGGCTTCTACGTCAATATGATAGCTATTTGGCTTCTACGCCAATATGACAGCTATTTGGCTTTTACGCCAATATGACAGCTATTTGGCTTCTACGCCAACGATACAGCTATTGGGCTTCTACGCCAACAAAACAGCTACTTGGCTTCTACGCCAAAATGGGCTTCTACGCCAACCATCTCTACGCGAGGGGCAGTTACCTACGTGGCTTGCATGCTGTGATCTTCTCAGCAGTTATACGCATTACCTCACAATAGGACACGCGTCACACGCAGATTCAGAAGATCATTCATACGTGGGTAGCAGTTATTATAACCGCCGCGTAAAGAGTGTCACTCTCTCTACTGTTCGGCTTCTACACCAACTGGATAGTTAACTACGACTAGGCTCTATAAATAGAGACCCCTAGTCACAGAACAAAAGGTCGAGGATTTTAGGGAGAGACCAGAAGATCAATTATTGAGAGAGAAGAATAAAGAGCTTAGAAAGAGAGTAGTGATTGACGACTTTGGCATTGAGCATCCAATCCCTCTTGCAGCCTTTGAAGCTTCTTCTTCTTCTACAGCACTTCTTCGTCATCGTGTGGTCCAAGGGACAAAGTGATCGACCGCAGATCAGACTCCTATAGCAATATTTCCCCAGAATCAAATTTTGTACTTAACATCCTCGTATAGGATTAATTGTACTTCTTTTTCTTGTTTGTAAACCGAAGAAAGGGTTTCATATAAACCTAGTTTCATTTCTTTCGTTTATTATCAAACAATATGGTACCAGTCTGGTAATTTCCACAGCTCCCTCACATATTGTTGGTAACCATATAAAGTACGATCGCTTCCATCCCACCATATACTTGGAAAAAATAGATCCATAACCTACATTCATAATATCCTTAATTAAGAAATCAATATGGCAATAACTATATTAAAATGCAATCCCAAAAATTATCTTCATAATACCATTGATCCCTTCTTCCAATCACCGCTACTGCTTATCCAAGGTTACTTCCAAATAATTCCTATAGATGTGATAAGAAATCCAGGTTTAACCTATAAAAGTTCCTAACCTATATCCTATACTATGTTCTTTTATGTTAACCTGGACTTGCATCTTATCCTAGATTCTCTATCATTCGCAGACCTGTATGGGCCACCACTAAAAGCCGTGTCACGTTCTGCTTCCCAAGATACAGTGAGCCGGGTACGTAACTACATCTCCAGGCTACGCTCCATACGAATACAACTGTACCCGTATCAACGATTGTCGCCTATAATACTCTAAGATGGATTGCAAGTCATACTAAAACACTTTTATTACTACAAACCATAATTATACAATATGATTGAAGTAAAACTGAACGAGTATTTTACAACAAAACCATTAATATACATATTTTCAGCTACAAAATGTTATTTGTTGTATTCCCTGAAAACCACTTGAAGAATACTCCTCAACTTCATCCACATCATATAGAGGTAGCATTTCACCAGGAACTTTGTCTTCCCCTAGTGAATAATACTAGGTCGTCAGAACGACAGCAAGTCCTTGGTCAAGAACGATATAAAAAATAAAAATATGATGTGATAATATAAGGAAAGAAAATATTATAGATTTTGCATAGGAGTTAGGGGAATAAGTGTTATAGTCGTTCCTATGACTCCAATTAAATTCCTAAGCAAAAGACCTTATAGTGTCTAACGAAGCAACAATACAATCCTATTTTACTACCACAAACACAAACAAGTTTCCTAAATGATGATGCAAATTGGAGAACAACTCTTGAATAACCACAATAACTAGTTTTCCAACAATAATCCCATAACCAGGGATCAGGCTGTGGCAGGCAGGGTGGCACGGTGCTTAGATTCCGGCCCTCTCATATTCGGTGAGTAAAACATGATACAATATCAATTTTACCTAATCGATATTTTTAATCAAAATAGGTTTATAATTACAGGAACATGTATAAACACAGGACAGGTAAGTGGGCTAAGCCTCACACACTCAATTCGCAAGGCCTTACGAAAGAGCTTAATTACTGATCAGCCTTTGTTGTTTTTATTATATTACGGAATTTCGTAGGTGGAATTCAAATTGTTCTCTCCTGCCCAATGCTCTCTAACCTAAACTACAAACAACCATATATTATTATTTTATTAATTATCTTCTCTGTATTTCTTATGTATTAACAGTATGCAATACTGCATTTCCAAAGTATATCAGGATACATGTTTACCATCTCTTTACTATTTCCATGGAACATATATCAGGTTTAAAGTCCTTCCAATTTCAGGATAAGTATTAGGACACATAATTCCAAGAAATATTTTTTCTTCCAATTTTATACAGAGCCGGCAATAACAAGGATTTAAACTTTTAAGTTGTAGTTACGTGGCTCGTGTCCGTGACCTACGAGTCTTAGACTCTGGATAATCGTCCCCTAGTTAAATAAAATATTCTAAGATTGAGGGTTAAAAATATTTGTAATATTTTCAGATTTTAAATTTTGGTTAGCTTCCAAAATTCTTGAAATTTTTGGCAGAGTTTTCTTTGTATTTCAAGCTCCAAAAAATTTAACAGTTTTTAAAAAATATGAGACCCGGAGCAACCCTCCGTAGTATTCTCTGGGTTCGCCGACCCCTTCGGTGGAGCAACTCTCAACACCGGATCGCATGCAATATAATATATATACAAGAATTCAAGTAAAACTTTTCTTACCTTGGCAAGTTAGCAAGTTTGCATTTAACATTTATATGCACTAATCAAGTCAAAGGACATATTTTGTAAGAAACATAATATCCAATTATAAGTTCTAATAAAATCAAGCTACTTAACAATTGTAGGGTATTAGTCCTAGAAGTCCAAAAAAAAAGAGTCCAAGTCAAAATCTACTAAAGAAGTGACAATTTTTGTTTTTGACAAAATCAATAATCCAAAATTTACTAATTTAGTCATGTATGTCCAAAGACATTAACAAAATAGGCTATGTGTCTTCAAGGTCTAAGATTAGAGTAACATATACATTTGCATGTCCAAAACCAATTAATTTAGCTAATTCTAATGTACTATTCCACTAATTACACTAAATTAAGTATTTGGACAGAATTAAGATCACAGAGAATATTAATAAAAGCTACTAGTTTCTTAGTATCCTACTAAGTCTAAGTTAATATAATTAGAACATATCCGTATATCATACTTGGAAGCTTCAAAATCTATGATCAGTTGGGTAAGCCTATATTATAAGTACTTAAATATTTATCTAACAATAGAACGTACTTTTGCTTACGAACCTTCAATACAAGGTATATATATATATATATATATATATATATATATATATATATATATATATATATATATATATATATATATATATATATATATATATATATATATATATATATCATGGAAAAAAATCTTGTTAACTATATTTATGTATATAGGTATGTACATAATAATGTCCAAAGTCTAAATTACTTCTATCATATCAAAATTATTTTAAAACTAACTTCTTGTACTCAAACATTCCATATCGTGTCCAAATTTCGTATCCAAACTATTTATGCCCTAACTATTTGTGTCCATTACTTTGAATCATATCCAAAGCATATGTATAAATTGTTATTTCTAGATCTTAAAAGTTCATACCAGTCCCTATATAAATAAAATTCAGAATATAATTTAAGATTAATTGACATAAGTGAAATTCGATTTGGAACTAAATGGGAGAAGTGAAAAGATGATTTGCCTTGCTTGAGCAAAACCTAGGGTTATTCCTTTCCCAAAAAAATTTCAAATTCACAACCTTATTTTGAATGACAAAAAATCATATATATAAATATACTGCTAAAAATTAACCTAAATATGAAATTTTAGAAAGAATTTGGGGAAATAGGAGTTTATACCAAGGTTGAAGTAGAGGAAGAAGGAGGAGTTTGTTGGAGGAGGAAGAAGAAGACGGAGAAGGGGGTCGCGGGTCATGGGCGGCGGCGGGCGGCGGAGGGCGGCGCGGCGGCCGGCGTCGGGTCTAGCGGAGGGCGAGGGCGACGGCGTGGTTGGCGGCGGCGTCGGGCGCGGGTCCAGCGGCAACAGCAATAGTATTTGTTGCAGCAGTAGCAAATAGGTGGGGGAGGAGGGGAGGATGAAGATGATATGAAGAAGTGGAGTTAAGGAAGAGGAGAGATGGTGCTGGTGATGGGTTTTAAAAGAATGAGAAGAAGAGAAGAAATGATGAGGAGGATCCCTTGGGAACTTGGTTTGAAGGAGGAGAAGATGAGTGTCCCTCTTGGAACTTGAGAGGTATAAAATGAAACCATGTAGCAAATAAGAATTGAAGGGAGCTTACGATTTTGGGATGTTGGTTTCTCCCCTTCCCCCCCCCCCCCTTGATTTGATTATACCCATTAAAGTCCCTCCAATTCTGGTATTTGCACAAATGTCCAGGTTTGCAAATAAAGTTGCAAAATCCCAAATTATTATATACTTACACATACATCTATATATATATATATGTATATCAAATTAAGTAAAAAATAAAAAAATAAAAAATTGTAGCTATGACAAGATTTCTTACAGCCACATGCCCTACAGACTATCCGGGTTATCTAGACGAACATGTACATAGTATAAATTTATCAGGTATAATCATTTCCTATATTTTCTGATAGTGCAACACTCGTCAATGTGCTGGAAGTGTGCCCCTCACGACGGAGAGCTCCAAATCCATCAGGTCTCGTTGGGATACCGGGATTGCATGTAGCCAGAAAATCTCTCTAGATGATTTTCTAGATTATTATTCTAGTTATTAGCCTTGACAATTATCAAGGATTTCCGACCGTGGTGCTCAAAATTTTGCCTTAGATATTATGCAAGACATGAAAGTAACTTGACAAGTACAATCAAAATCAACCACTGGGATACATGTGTCACTACCACATTTTCTAGGAAGGATATTTTAGTTATTTCATAATTAATGTACTCGTTGAATATTATTTATTATATTATTTATTTATTTTTAGATGTTATATTTGATTTTGGACTTGTGTTAGTGGTCCTAACTAAATTAGACTAGACTCATGGACCAACATTAATTCTAGTTAGATTGAGCCCAACAAACAAGCCCATTCATTAGGAGGATGACTTAATTAGTTAGACCAATTGGATTAGAACATTTCTTCCTTAATTAATTCTTTCATGACAAGTCCCAAGGGGTATTGTAGAATTTTTATAGTGACTTGGAGAAGGGGGCAAGGTCGGCCACAAGGGGGGGGAGACTCTCTCTCTTCATCCATTCATCTCATTTTCCATATCTAGAATTTTTTCTTCCAAATTCCTTCATCCCTACACCATTTCCTACCCAAATTCTCTTCCAATTCCTTCTTTACTCACTATTGGAGGCTATTAGAATAAGGAGGAGGCAAGGATCTACAAGGAGGAGGAAGGAGCACAAGTTAAAGGCTCTTGACACTCATTTGGAGACTTATATTGGGAATCCATCTCCCAATAGGTACAATTCAGTTTTCCTTCTCTAATTAGATTCTAAATCTGTAGTTTAATCATTATGAACCCTTTCATGTACTAAGGCTACCCATAGTAAGTGGAATTAGGTTCATAGGAGGCCTATGGAGGAATTTATGGTATTTTTTTGGGCCAATTTTGGAGGAATTTTGAGATTGGCACATCATGTGTTTGTTAATAGGTCAATTAGACTAAATTGACATGCGTTTGATTGTATGAGACTAGTGTCGTATCCAAAATTGGATACGTGTAAGCCGTATCACGATAATTTGGCGACACGGGTTGATTTAGGGGTTTTCTTCCGACACTGGGGTGTGCACATGTCATATTTTGACCCCGGCACGTATTTGAGTAGCTAGCACTTCGTGTTGTTTCTAATTATGATTCTAATCTTGCTCATATCATTTGTGATGCATTTGGTGGTGTGTTGGAGACGTATCACAAGCGTATCATAATTCTAGTGTGATACGGGTGTGGTGCACTCCTTGTGTTTGTTGTTGTCTTTAATGTATGTATATTGTCCATATATTATTGATACTAGAGTGTAGTATATTTATATTGATATATCATTGTTTTGATTCATATGTTGAGTATGAGGTTGTGTGTGCGTGTATAATTAGTATATATACATTAGTTTCTAGTCAGATATACGTATTAGTCTCATACTTGGTTAAGTGTTCAGCCAGGGGGGGCACTGTCAAATTGTTTGCATTGTATCCTAGTATCAGTTGATATAAGGGTATGATATATATATATATATATATATATATATATATATATATATATATATATATATATATATATATATATATATATATATATATATATGTGTGTGTGTGTGTGTGTGTGTGTGTGTGTGTGTGCTAGGAGGTGGGGTGTCGGGCTACTCCAATACGTAGCAGCAGCAATAATGCGTAGCTGCAGTAGCAGCAATGCGTAGCTGCAGCAGCAACAACAATGTGTAGCAGCAGCCGCAATAATGCATAGCAGCAGCAGCAATGTATAGCAGCAACAACAAGTATGGGGATGATATAAACTGAACAGGTATTTAGTTTGAATGATGCTCAGATAGAGAGGGAGATTAGTATAGGTTAGTGTATGTTAGTATATCAATTCATATATTATAGTATTATAAGTTGAGTTAATGTATATTGATATATATTAGTTAGTTAATGTCGTGAGAGTAGTTAGGGTTAGTAGATTAGTGTTATCAGTTATGTATATTAGAGTATCAGTTATGAGTTATTAACTAGTTATTGGATGGTTAGATATTAATTAGTTAAGTTTTGTAAGTTAAGATAGATACACTAGTTAGTATATACTAGTATGGGTTAATATTAGCTCTAATTACCTTGAGTTAAACCAAGGTGATATTGAGAGTGGGATATTAGGTATGGGTATCAAGATGAGGGTAGCTAGTACGATACCAAGTTGGTTCAAAGTCAAGGTATCCCATAGTACTAGTTAGCTAGGAATACTAGTATATTTTATATTGTTACAGTATATATATATATATATATATATATATATATATATATATATATATATATATATATATATATATATATATATATATATATATATATATATACGTATCTTACGATAAGGTATAGTACTAATATCCCAACATAGCTAGTATAGCCTAGTTACATAGTGTATGGACTCAATATCCTAAAGGTGGACTCATACAACCTAGAAATAGCTAGTTTGACCAAGTTTGACCTAGAGTTGACCTAGTTTGACTATTTTGACCTAGGAATGGCTTTATGACCTAGAATTGACTAGTTTAACTTGTATTCATTCCAAAATTTTGTATTGATGTAATATTCTATATTTAGGTCTCTGAGGTACCGTTTCGGACATCTTTGATACTATTCATCGGATTTCAGGCAAGTACATTCTCTGATACTTTCTCATTTATGATATCCCCTATATTTCTTGTATTTAGTGTAGATATTCTTGATTTCTTAATACGATGGTTACACGGATTGGTATATCCGGATCTTGTCATGAGATGTTATTCCTTGGTATTTATGGTGTATCTTGTGCAAGCCTTGTTCCTCGTTCTTCTTGTACATGTACAGACATCGATTCTTGGGGAGACTAGCTACCTACCTAGTGAATCCCATGTCATAACGTACCATGGTTGGATCCACTATACCAGTCGGGGCAGGGAGTATTAGTGTAGATATGTGATCATACCCTCCTTGTGCATGTCATTGTGAGTGTTGATCATACACCGCACGTATGATTAACCAGGCCCAATTTCTTATGCAAGTTCCCAAGCCGATCATATAAAGCTGGTACTCACTCACATAGTGGTAGTATTTCTGACTCATTTTTATGATGCTCATTTCCTTGTATTTAATTCCAGTATTTCTATTTGGTATATCTCTTATACCTGTATATTGTATCTTGTATATTTGCTCTATTTACTGTTACTATACATTCATTGGAACTGCTGTTAGAGATGTACTTTGCTCCTTTTCTGACTGGATATATTTTTCCCAGATGACATTGAGGAGTGGTATCCCACTCACTGCGGGCCTCAGGACGTAGTTGGCTTAGAGCCAGAGACTTTGGCTCAGGAGGGTCTCATCCCGGTTGAGACAGACGATCCAGTACCTGTAGCCCAGCAGATAGGTTTTGTACTGGATTTGTCTCCAGCATTTGATATTAGACTTTCTTATTATTAGATGACTCATTGGATATTATTTTTGTCTTGTGAGTTTTATTTGACTCTTAAGTTCTTTATATCGTATTCGTGCGATTGTTCCATCTTATAGACCTGTGATTGAGTATTCATACTTCATTGGTGGCATTATTATATCTTGATTATCATTATTGCTAGATAGATAGTTTACCCAAACAGCGTTCTACTGTCGATGTTGCGGCGTAGGCCGGACGTTGTTCACTACTCGCATCCCTACACCGAGTGCAGGTCGTGACACATTTTTAGTGGTGGCCCATGCAGGTCTTCGAGGTCGCAATTAGTGTGATTCGTAGTAGTGCTCTGATTTGAGTGCTATTATGAGCCTATTTCAGGATATAGGATATAGGCTGAGAATACTCAACTCTATTGATTCATTTCAATTGTTCTTCCTTGAATTTGATATTTGATCTTTAACTTTTCTTCTTTGAATACATTATATCATGTGCTATATTGATTCTTTCCTTTTACTTTGCCTCAGGATGCCGCCTAAGACTCTATCACAGCAGAGGAGAGCAGTTTCTGAGAGATCTGCGACTTTCCGAGGGCCTACACCAGTCACTTCTCTAGTGATTGGCATATCAGCTGTGTTTAGGGGTCTACCTCCAGCTCAAAGGACTGTTCCAGCTGTGTCTGAGGGGCTTCCACCTCCACCTTTTGTGCCGACAGATGCGACTCAGGTGTTCTCATTATTTTGCGAGATACTGGAGGCTCAGAGGGCCTAGTCAGAGGCTCACCAGAGGCAAACTGGCATTTTACGGAAGGGTATTAAGAGTGCTCATCACCTTTCCCTTACTGTAGTAGAGAGAGGAGCTCCGGTCCAGTAACAGGTTGCTCCGCAGGTTGTCCAGCTTCGGCAGAATAATATCCAGGACTTCAAGAAGCTGAAACCTTGGGTCTTCAAGGGAATCGAGGGCATCGTCTAACTTGATGATTGGCTCGAGGATATCGAGCATCTCATGAGGGTGTCTCGTCTTGCTGAGGATCTGAAGGTTGAGGCAGTAGGACTCCAGCTGTTCGACATCGCCCGCACTTGGTTCAGGAATGAGCCACTTCTTACTGGTATGGGACAGTCTTGGGAGGTGTTCAAGGACCTTTTCAAGAGGAATTTCTTTGCTCGGGCGAACAAATTAGACTTGGGGATGCAGTTTGAGGGCCTTACTCAGGGGAGCATGTCCGTGGAGGAGTACGCCGCAGAGTTCGGTTGGCTGAGCCAATTTATGGAGTAATTGGTGAGGGAGCCAGAGGTTCGGGCTATCCGCTTCTGCGAGGGTCTGAACTAGGAAGTAAATATCCTTATTCCGTCTTTCTATGAGACGCATTCAGAGATACTTACGGAGGCATGCAAGGTTGAGCGAGAGTTGGGGTTGAAACCCAAGAGAGACCGCGATTCTTTTCTGGGGGCTAGTAGCAGCACAGTGTCTGCTAAGCATCCTTAATTCCAGTCTAGGCCTTTTCAGCAGCCACAACAACACCAAACTCTAGCTAGGTCACCGGTTTACTAGGCACCACAGCAGCAGCAGAAACAGTCACAGCAAGCTTCCTGCCACTTCTGCAAGAAGCCCTGCCACATCTAGGAAGTTTGCAGGAAGATATTGGGAGTTTGTCTGTATTGTGGTACCGAGGGGAATCAGTTGAGGGTTTATCCTTCCAACCCTCGTCGTTCAGTTCAGGTAGCAGCTCCAGCTCTGAGAACACAGGCGAGGCAACTTGTAGTACAGCCGAGGGGACCGTCGCTTCCGACCCAGCACCAGCGTTATGCCTAATACCAGCATCAGGGGGATGCACCTCAGGGATGAGCATTTTCTATGATGGTCGAGGAGGCCGAGCCCACCGGAGCTATCATCGTAGGTTCTATTCTTCTTGATTATATTCCAGCTTTAGCATTGTTTGATAGTGGTGCTTCCCATAGTTTTGTTTCTGTTTTTTTTGCTTTGAAGCATTATTTGGTAGCTGAGTCTTTGCTTAGGACTTGCAAGATCATGACCGGGGGAGGCATTATCCTGGTTAGTAATATTTGCAAGGATCGAAGAGTTACTCTGGGAGGCACGGAGCTGAGTGTGTCTCTACTTGTAATGCCACTTTCGAGCTACGACATTGTACTCGGGATAGATTGGTTGAGTAGACACCATGCTAGTATAGATTACAGAGGAGGTAGAGTTTGTTTAGCTCGCCTAGAGAGCCAGATTTTGAGTTTGCTAGAGGATCTACAGAGCAGAGAGAAGGCATTATCTGTGGAGCTATGGTGGAAGACAAGGAGTTGTCGCATCCTTTGATAGCAGAATTCTTCGATGTGTTTCCTGAGAAATTGCCAGGATTGCCGCCAGATCGAGATATTGAGTTCTCTATAGACTTGGTGCCAGGTGCGAAACCAATTTCACAGCATGTCTATAGAGTGAACAACAGCGAGCTGGTCGAGCTGAAGAAGCAAGTGGATGATTTGCAGGATAAGGGGTTTATCAGATACAGTTCTTCACCGTGGGGAGCCCCGGTATTGTTTGTACCGAAGAAGGATGGATCGATGCGCATGTGCATCGATTACAGGGTATTAAATAGTCTCACTATCAAGAATAAATATTCGTTCCCACGGATTGATGACCCGTTCGATTAGTTAAGTGGCGCCAAGGTATTTTCCAAGATAGACTTGAGATCAGGCTACCACTAGGTGAAAGTGGAGCCGGAGGACATTCCGAAGACTGCTTTTAGGACTCGGTATGGCCAGTATGAGTTCATGGTGATGTCATTTGGGTTGACTAATGCCCCAGCGGTATTTATGAATTTGTTGAACAAGGTATTCCACCAGTACCTTGACAAGTTTGTGGTGGTGTTCATCGATGATATTCTCATATACTCGAAGACACGAGAGGAGCACGAGGAGCATCTGCGGATTGTGTTGAATATATGTGCTGAGGAAGGAGAAGTTGTATGGGAAGCTGTCCAAGTGTGAGTTCTTCCTGGACAAGGTATAGTTCTTAGGACATGTTGTGACTGGTGATAGAATTTTAGTGGATCCAAAGAAGATCGAAGTAGTAGAATCTTGGAAGACCTTGAGTTTAGTGGCAGAGATCAGAAGTTTCTTGGGTCTGGCAGGCTACTACAGGAAGTTTGTGCAAGATTTTTTTAGGATTGCTGAGCCGATGGCTAGACTCACCAGGAAGGACACGGAGTTTGTTTGGACAGAGGAGTGACAGGCTACTTTTGAGTAATTGAAGACGAGGTTGACGTCTGTTCCTATTTTAAAATTGCCATCAGGGTCTGGAGGTTTCACTATTTAGAGTTATGCATCGGGAAAAGGGCTGGGTTTTGTTCATCAGTAGAATGGGAAAGTGATTGCCTATACATCCAGGCAGTTGCGTCCTCATGAGAAGAACTATCATACCCACGATTTGGAGTTGGCAACAGTCATCTTTGCCTTGAAGTTATGGAAACACTATTTGTACGGAGAGCGTGTAGAGATCTTCACAGACCACAAGAGCTTGAAGTATGTTTTTACTCAGAAGGAGCTGAACCTGAGGCAGCGTCGGTGGCTGGAACTGATGAAGGATTTTGACATATCCTTACAGTATCATCCGGGGAAAGCCAATGTAGTTGCCGATACCTTGAGCAGGTATCCGGTAGCTATATTTTTGACGCAGGATAGGTATTTATTGGAGGATCTGGAAATCTTGGGTATTGAGATGATAGTCCCTAGTTTTGCCATGCAAATATGGGGGTTACAGATACACTCAGAGTTGATGGACATGATTAAGGCAGCCTAGTATGCGGATGTATCTCTGAGGAGTATCAGAGCTCAGGTGAAAGAAGGATTGGAGGATGATTTCACCATTGCTGAGGATGGTTCTTTGTGGCATGGTGCTAGATTATGTGTGCCTAGTGGGGAGTTACGTAAGGAGGTGTTGCAGGAAGTGCATCGCTTTCAGTATTCTATGCATCCAGGTGCCAATAAGATGTATCGGGATATGCGAGAGAGTGTGTGGTGGTATGGCATGAAGAGGGAGGTGGCGCAGTTTGTATCCAGATGCTTAGTGTGCCAGCAGGTGAAAGCCGAGAGGCAGAGTCCAGGTGGATTACTTCAGCCATTACCTATTCCAGAGTAGAAGTGGAAGCACATTATTATGGATTTTATGTCCGTCCTTCCACGATCTCCAGGAGGGAAAGAAGCGATTTGGGTCATCGTTGACAGGTTGACCAAGTCGGCCCACTTTTTGACTTTCAAGGTGGGTTTGTCTACGGAAAAGCTGACAGAGATGTATGTGAGGCAGATCGTCAAGATAGATGGGGTTCCCGTCAGCATAGTCTCGGATCAGGATAGTCGTTTCACTTCTCATTTCTGAGGAGTTTGCAGGCGAGTTTGGGCACCCAGCTCAATTTTAGTACTGTATATCACCCCCAGACAGATGAGCAGTCAGAGAGGACCATTCAGACTCTCGAGGATATGCTGCTCACCTGTGTACTAGATTTTAGGAGATCTTGGGAGGACCATCTCCATTTGGTAGAGTTTGCTTACAACAACAGCTACCAGGCTAGTATAGAGATGTCACCATTTGAGGCTCTGTACGGTCGGAGATGTCGTACTCCCTTGTCATGGGGAGATGTTGGAGAGAGAGCTTTGCTAGGGCCAGAGATGGTTGTGGATGCAGCGAAGAAGGTTAAGTTGATCAGAGACAGACTTTGAGTAGCGCAGGACAGACAGCGGCATTGGGCCAATAGCCACCGGAGATCTTTGAAGTTTGAGATATAGTTTTAGATTTTTGTTTTGAGCTTGATATTGGTTGTTTGTTATAGATTAAGTTCTTGAGGTTGTATTTTGTTCTAGGTTGGAGGTCTGGTATTTCTGAGGATTTCTCTGATACGAGGCACGATTCATTTTGCTGGAGGCGGGAAGCTTAGTCCACGATTCATCGGACCCTTCAGTATTCTCGAGAGGGTCGGTGCAGTTGCTTACATACTAGACTTGCCATTTGCATTGGAGGAAGTGCACAACATGTTCTATGTGTCACAGTTGAGACGGTACATGGCAGATCCTAGTCACGTATTGGATCACTCGAAGATAGAGGTGGGCCCTACTCTTAGCTATCCAGAGCAGCCAGTTGAGATTCTGGATCGAAGAGAGAATGTTTTGAGGAAACAGACCATTTCTTTGGTACATTGGAATAAGGAGGAGGTAAGGATCTACAAGGAGGATGAAGGAGCAGAAGTTGAAAGCTCTTGACACTAATTTAGAGACTTACATTAAAAATCCATCTTCCAATAGATATAATTCAGTTTTCCCTCTCAAATTAGATTCTAAATCTGTAGTTTAATCATTAGAAACTCTCTCATGTACTAAGTCTACCCATAGGAAGTGAAATTAGGTTCATAGGAGGCCTATGGAGGAAGTTATGGTGTGTTTTGTACCAATTTTGGGAGAATTCCGAGATTAACACATCATTTGTTTGTCAATAGGTCAATTAGACTAAATTAACATGTGTTTGATTGTATAAGACTAGTGTCGTGTCCGCAATTGGATACGTGTAGGCCGTATCATGATAATTTGGCGATATGGGTTGATTTGGAGATTTTCTTCCGACACGGGGGTGTGCACATGTCATATTTTGACACGGACACGTATTTGAGTAGCTAGCACTTCGTATTATTTCTAATTATGATTCTAATCTTGCTCATATCATTTGTGATGCATTTGGTGGTGTGTTGTAGCCGTATCACAAGCGTATCATAATTCTAGTGTGATACGGGTGTGGTGCATTCCTTGTGTTTGTTGTTTTGTCTTTAATGTATTTATATTGTCCATATATTATTGATACTAGAGTGTAGTATATTTATATAGATATATCATTGTTTTGATTCATATGTTGAGTATGAGGTTGTGTGTGCGTGTATAATTAGTATATATACATTAGTGTCTAGTTAGATATACGTATTAGTCTCATACTTGGTTAAGTGTTCAGCCAGGGGGGGCTTTGTCAAATTGTTTGCATTGTATCCTAGTATCAGTTGATATGAGGGTATGATTGTAAACACCCAAAATTTTCAGAAATTAAAAATAAATTTTCGGAAATTTTTCTGGAATTTTCTGTGATTTTTCAGGAATTAAAATAAATGTTCTTCTGAATCAAATATTTTTAAGTATTAAAAATAAATATTAAAATATTATAAAAATAATATTTTTGGGTTTTGAATAATTAATTAGACTTACAGCAATTTTTTTGGATTTTATTGGACCCCAGAACTATTTTTAAAGACCTAAAAACTAAGTTTTTAAATAAACCAATTTAAACCAAAATAAACCAACCGGTTTAATTCTAAACCAAACTGAACCGGACCAACCGAACCGACCGAAACTCCTAGCGGGTCAGATCTGAACCCGACCCGACCCGCCAACCCGACCCGACCCAAATCCGATATGCTACAGTACCCAAATCCCTAACCGTCGAGCCCCGACGCCTTCCAGCCGTTCCCCGACCCGCCGCCGGCGGTTACGACGCTCCGCCTCCCAGCCGCTCCATCTCCCCCGCAATCGCCCAACGCCTCGCCTCCCCGACCCCTTCACCTCTGCCAACCGCCGACCAACCACCTCCCGACCTCGCCTATATAAACCCAACCCCGGCCGCTCCCATCCACCACAACCACCACCATCACCGTCAACTCTTCGGCCGCCCCGCTGCCAAGACCGACGACCCCGAGCTCGCCGCTACGACCCACGACCACCGGCGACATCTCCTCCACCGTCACAGCAACCCGCCGCCGGCCGAGCTCCGTCGCGGCGCCCTCGCGTACGCCCAATTTCAGTCGATACTGACGCCCTGTTCAGGTGAATGTTTCTCTCTCTTCGTCGCCTTATTTTTTGTTCTGTCAGCTATAACGCGTAGACTGCGTGACCCTCTAGATACCCGTGCAAATTGTTCGGGGTATCGCGTATTGTGGCGATCGCAAACCGCGACGCAAAATCAGGAAAATAATCCCCTTTTCTGAAAATTCAGAAATCGTCCCGAACTCCCCAGTTCGCGACCGTTTTGCGAATAACCTGTGAAATATTTTCAAATTTGGCTTGAACAATAATTTAGAATGTATGACCTAGTTTTAACCCATATTTTTAGTTCAATTTATTGAGCTGTAGTTTGTAATATTTTCGAGGGTAAAAATGACCAAAAGATTGGTTATTTAATTACCCTGATTTTCCCGGAACTGGGTGCGCCCCGCTAAACGGGACGACTTGGTCGTGTGTGAACTTTACTGAGGTGTGCGCCGTCGATACGGACGTGTAAAATTTTGCGAAAGTTGATTTGGATGTGCGTGCACACCGGAATCAACGCGTATCCGTCGACAACACCCCGTATCGGCCATGTTCTGAAACTCGTTGTAACTTCGTGTACGCTAGTCGTTTCAAAACGAAACTTGTGCCATCGGACTCATAGCAATACGTTGGTCCTGTGACCCAAGTTTGGTTCGATTCTGAGAACGTTGACAAAATCACGTATCGTGGGTCCCACGGCTCCACTTGACGTGCGATTTTGTGATCGGCTCATCGGAATCCAGTTCTGGACATTTCGTTGGGTTCATATCGTCGTTCTGGACTTATAGACACTAAGTTTGACGAATTTGGAGAACTTTGTCTCTGGCACATTTTTCGGTGCGAAGCGGGCCACATGTGGACCCTGCTTTGACCAGAAACTGTCACTTTTGCCCCTGTGTCCAAATTGGACTTATGGACAGGCAATTCTAGCTATTTGATATCTTCTGAACCTGATGGTAACATTTATTTCAGCAACCGGAGGAGTACCTGCAGATCCCGTTGATACCAGAGCAGCAGTTGGAGTTCGAACCCCAGGCAAGTGTACCTTGCCAAACTTGCAGTACCTGCTTCATATTGTTATCTTAATTTATTTATATGATGTATTTGTTCAACCTAGGACTGTGTGAAATTACTTAACGTCTGAATAATATTCGGGTGTCAACGCCGTACGCGGAGTTGTACAACGTCACCTAGACATGGATATCGAGACCATATACATTCTCGTGCTTGCATCATCAAGTACGTCATACCACAGGATACCTGACACTATTCATGAGACAGAATCTTCCTGAGACATTCACGGTGATTCTGTATAGGTTACATGATTTGTGACATAGATATTGCATGTGCTTAGCTATCATTATGACTTGCTGCATTAGATATGATCTTGCGTGACATGGACATGAGACGTTGTGGACATGAGACGTGTGATTACATTGGGTGGGGAGAGACACATAGGCTACAGGTTGATTATATTATTAGGGTGTCGTAGCCTCTCCGAACTAGACTCCTACATGATATCACTGCTACCAGCTCTCCGACACAGAGCTTGTAGTGGTCTCAGCCTGAGTTCTTGTGATGCTCTCAACTTGCATATCACTTAGCTGGTTACTTAGTTTACCCTATTGATTCATTTATTATTATACTGCATTTATTTTTGGCATGAGTTATTCTTGTACCTTGCTATGTCCCCTGAGGACCTGGATCCGGATTATGTCCCCAGGTTTAGCAGAGGAGATCTACCCCCAGGTGTACGGAACAGGAGCAGGCACTGGAGCAGTACCAGAACCAGAAGACGAGGTGAACGCCGAGGATTTCTCCTGAGTATCTGATTTATTATACTCAGTTATTTCTATTTGTAGAACTTCTATTTCTTGTCTCTTGACTATTGTATCAGACTTATCATCGGGTTGTTCCCCGAGTTATGTTTTATTGAGACTTGATATTGCTTTATATTTCTGATATTGATTGTATTTATTTCTGTGGATGAGATTAGTACCATTACCTATATTGTTGTTTTACAGCTTAAGTACACCATGATGGGTCCATTAAATTGGGTTTGCCCATCGGTGTGTGCTGCTGGCCATTGCCACGTGTCTAGTCCCTCGATATATATATATATATATATATATATATATATATATATATATATATATATATATATGTGTGTGTGTGTGTGTGTGTGTGTGTGTGTGTGTGTGCTAAGAGGTGGGGTGTCGGGCTACTACAATACATAGCAGCAGCAGTAATGCGTAGCTGCAGCAGCAACAATGCATAGCTGCAGCAGCAGCAATGCGTAGCTACAGCCGCAACAATGTGTAGCAGCAGCCGCAACAATGCATAGCAGCAGCTGCAACAAGTATGGAGATGATGTAAACTGAACATGTATTTAGTTTGAATGATGCTCAGATAGAGAGGGAGACTAGTATAGGTTAGTGTATGTTAGTATATCAGTTAGTATATTAGAGTATTATAAGTTGAGTTAATGTATATTGATATGTATCAGTTAGTTATTAGTTAGTTAATGTTGTGAGAATAGTTAGGGTTAATAGATTAGTGTTATCAGTTATGTATATTAGAGTATCAGTTATGAGTTATCAACTAGTTAGTGGATGGTTAGATATTAATTAGTTAAGTTTTGTAAGTTAAGATAGATACACTAGTTAGTATATACTAGTATGGGTTAATATTAGTTCTAATTACCTTGAGTTAAACCAAGGTGATATTGAGAGTGAGATATTAGGTATGGGTATCAAGATGAGGGTAGCTAGTGTGATACCAAGTTAGTTCAAAGTCAAGGTATCCCATAGTACTAGTTAGCTAGGAATACAAATATATTTTATATTGTTATATTATATATATATATATATATATATATATATATATATATATATATATATATATATATATATATATATATATATTTTACGTATCTTACGATACGGTATAGTACTAATATCCCAACATAGCTAGTATAGCCTAGTTACATAGGGTATGGACCCAATATCCTAGAGGTAGACTCATACAACCTAGAAATAGCTAGTTTGACCAAGTTTGACTAGTTTGACCTAGAGTTGACCTAGTTTGACTATTTTGACCTAGAAATGGCTCTATGACCTATAATAGACTAATTTAACTTGTATTCATTCCAAAATTTTGTATTGATGTAATAATCCATATTTAGGTCTACGAGGCACCGTTCCAGACATATTTGATACTGTTCACCGGATTCTAGGCAAGTACATTCTCTGATAGTTTTTTATTTATGATATCCCCTATATTTTTTGTATTTTTTGTAGATATCCTTGATTTCTTGACCCGATGGTTACACGGATTGGTATATCCGGATCTCGTCATGAGATTTTATTCCTTGGTATTTATGGTATATCTTGTGCAATCCTTGTTCCTCGTTCTTCTTGTACATTTACAAACATTGATTCTTGGAGAGACTAGCTACCTACCCAGTGAATCCCGTGTCATAACGTACCATGGTTGGATCCACTATACCAGTCGGGGTAGGGAGTGTTAGTGTAGATATGTGATCATACCTTCCTTGTGCATGTCATTGTGAGTGTTGATCATACACCGCACGTATGATTAACTAAGCCCAAATCCTTGTGCAAGTTTCCAAGTCGATCACATGTTGAAGCTGGTACTCACTCACATAGTAGTAGTATTTCTTACTCATTTCCATGATGCTCATTTCCTTGTATTTAATTCCAGTATTTCTATTTGGTATATCTCTTGTACCTGTATATTGCATCTTGTATATTCGCTCTATTTACTGTTACATAGTTTATACATTCATTGGAACTGTTGTTAGAGGTATACTTTGCTCCTTTCTCGACTGAATATATTTTTCCCAGATGACACTGAGGAGTGGTATCCCACTCACTACGGGCCTCATGACGTAGTTGGCTTGCCAGAGACTTTGTCTCAGGAGGGTCTCATCCCGGTTGAGACAGACAATCCAGTACCTGTAGACCAGTAGATAGGTTTTGTACTAGATTTGTCTCCAGCATTTGATATTAGCATTTCTTATTATTATATGACTCATTGGATATTATTTTTGTCTTTGTATTTGACTCTTAAGTTATTTATATCATATTCGTGTGATTGTTCCATCTTATAGACCTGTGATTGAGTATTCATACTTCATTGGTGGCATTATTATATCTTGGTGATCATTATTGCTAGATAGATAGTTTACCCAAACAACATTCTATCGTCGATGCTGCGGCATAGGCTGGACGTTGTTAACTACTCGCATCCCTACACCGGGTGTAGGTCGTGACAACATGTCATGCAGTACAGGTGCTACTAATAGCCTTGATCAGGACAGTTACAGGAATTCTCAAGTCATGAGTGTGCTACGTCGAGCCACTATTAGGATTTATTAGGATCAGGAGTATCAGTACAGTATCAGGATCATCAGGATTATCAGTACAATATTAGGATTCAGGAGTTCATTTATAATATACAATCACTAGATCATGTCAAAAAATCAGGATCAATATCAAGAATATCATGCTCTGAAAATAACCATGATTAAACAAAATAACGGGATAAAAGAGAACTAGAGAATCATCAAGAGTTAAGCATGTTAAAGGGAATACTAGCATACATGCGCAGAAATAAATAATTCAGGGTTGGCGCATAAAATCAGGCAAGAAAATAGCATCCGCACATAATGGGTCAAAAATTACTATTGGCGCACAAATGGCCAAAACGGGTATTGATGCACAAATGGCCAAAAACAGTTTTGGCGCCCAAATCACTAGTTCAAGCAGTTCTGGCGCACTTTGATACAAAAGTGCTCCGAACAAAGATGGCGCACAATCATACTAAAGCGTACATCTAGGATCTTGGCGCACAATGATAGAAGTGCGCGAGCCAGGATCTTGGCGCATAAATCTATCATTGGCGCACAAATGAGTACCCAAGCTACGACTTTGGCGCACTTTCATCAAGTATGCCAGTAGTGAGGTTTGGCGCAGAAACAAGCACATGAAGGTCTACTAAAAGACAAACACAAGTTCCAAGATAAGGCACAACAGTCAAGACGAGTTCTAAGTGTTACCCAAAAATAAAATTGAACAAATGATAAAAATAAGTTATACTAAGAATCAAAGCAAGATCCAAGGTTGTTTCTTCGATAAGCAAGATGTACTTGACTATGGTCAAGTTCTAGCCTAATACCAACACTACCAAGGTCACCCACGGCCATGGCCAAGCTCGGCTGCTGCTCTCTGTTGGGGAAGAAATAAAGAAGGAAAGAGAAATGAAAGAAAAAATAAGTTAAAGAAAGAGAATGGGATTAATTATATAGCCAATGGATTGATTGTAGGCCATTGGATCATAATCCATACCTCTCACCCGGGTTTATCACAGCCACCCACCAAGAAAACCAAGGGACCAACGATCCAAAGCATGAAACTAAGGAAAACTTACAAAAACAACATAAATAATGCATGAATGGCATAAAGTA
Source organism: Iris macrosiphon (assembly GCA_036927795.1). Lineage (NCBI taxonomy): Eukaryota > Viridiplantae > Streptophyta > Magnoliopsida > Asparagales > Iridaceae > Iris > Iris macrosiphon. Next base: position 2,321,499 of record JAYESA010000009.1, read on the forward strand.
AGATGTAAGCAATTAAACAATAAGCAAGCTATACATGTATAATACGCGTATACCGGATACGAATACTAGAACAGTGAGACGAGTCTCACATGTAGTCATCCTTATTACCGGCCCAATCAGCATCTGAAAACACATAAAGAGATATAGATGGCTGATGGTGCAAGACAAGACCGTGATCATCGATACCAAAAATATAGTGAAGCAATCACTTGACAATATTCTAATGGTCAACAGTAGGTTGATGCATGAATTGAGACAATTTATTAACAACATATGCAATATCAAGGCGAGTGAGACATGTGTATTGGAGACTACCAACAAATGTTCTGTATTCAGTAGGATTTGGCAATATAGATACGAAAAGAACTATAAGTATTGGCTCAGTGGAAAGTGGAGTGGTGACATATTTGGCTCCAGTAATATTTGTACGAGTGAAAAAACTGTGATATACTTCTGCTGAGAGAGAAGTAACTGTTGGGGACCAGTCTGGATTTGGTGAATTTTGGAGCCCAAATATTGTCAAAGATTTAATTTGAAAATCTACATTAGATGTAAGATTTGATTAGATTTCAAATTATATTAAATATTTAATTTGACCATATTTGGACGTCCATAATTGGTGTTGGGCTATTTTAGGTGGAATACGATTCTTATTTTAAGATTTTCTATGTAGAAAATTATATTATGACATAAAATAGGATTTTTCATCCTATAAATATAGGAGGAAGGTGGAGGCACAAATCATAGCACAAGTTGGAGATTCAGGGTGCTAGACCACAGAAAATCTAAGAGAAAGTCTGTGCTTTGCTCTTAGGACTTCACCATTAAAGATAGAAGGAAGAAAGAGATCTGATCGAGGAGTCGTCGCCTTCGCTCAGAAAGATTGCTACAGGTTGGTGAGTGATTTCAATTGTAATATGTTTCTTTTCTTCTTGAGTGTGGCGAGGGGGTTGAATCTATTAGGGCAAAGGGTTCAACATAGATTTTGTCAATCTTGTAATTTTACTTGAGTTATAAATGTTGTGATTTGTCCAAGTAACATAGTCACCACCATATACTTGTCTTTATTTCTGCTTGGTGTTCTTTAGACAGGGGTTGATTATCTCAGGTGGGTTGGCCTAAAGTTTTTACTACGGGCACTCTCAGACACGATATCAGAACGCTTGCAGGGCATGTTCGATTTCCAATATCTGGTATCAGAGCTACTGGTTTTGGTTATGGCATCTATGTATAAGGAGAAGATGAATACTCGTATGATCACCCTCACAGGGGGAATTGAACGATTTGGAAGCCAATAATGGAGGATCTACTCTGGTACAAGGACTTGCATGGTCCGTTGAAGGGCGACAACGCTAAGCCATCGGACAAAGCTGTTGAAGACTGGAAACGACTGGATCGGAAGGCCGTTAGATTCATCCTCCAATGGCTGGATGACTCAGTGTTTCACCACGTGTCTATGGAGAGTTCAAAAAAAGCATTGTGGGAGAAGCTGTATTCGCTGTACGAAAGGAAGACGGCTGTCAATAAGGCATTTCTGATTCGCCAACTCGTCAACTCGAAGTACACGGAGGGTGCACCAGTGGCACAACATCTGAACGAGATTCAGGGTATTATCAATCAGCTGTCTGCGATAAAGATGGTGATTGATGATGAGCTTCATGCCCTTTTGTCTTTGAGTTCTCTTCTGGAGAGCTGGGAGACGTTGGTGGTGTCGGTGAGCAACTCCACGCCTGGTGGAGTTGTCACGATGGAGGCAGTCAAAAGCAACTTGTTGAACGAGGAGATCCGGCGTAAGCAAGTGGAATCGTCGCAGTAGTCCGCTCTGGTGGCTTTCTACGGGAAGGGAAGACCCAATTCACAGGCGAGGACATGGGAGAGTTCTCAGGATCTTGCGACTGTGGACAACAAGGAGCACTGCTATCACTGTGGCAAAAGTGATTATATCAAGAGGAACTGCATAAAGCTCAAAGCTTAGAAGTCCAAAGGCAAGGATGATCAGGAGGATCTCACGGCTATGGGAGATCTCATTATCACAGCAACCGACACAGAGGAACCTTGTGGCATGTGTTGTGGTGCCTCATTCCCTATTTACGGGGAGCGCGGCTAAGAAATACTAATCGATATCGTTCGATCGGAATAGATTGAATCAAGATATTATCCTCGTTATAGATTTGCTTCTTCAAAATTGATTCTCATATTCAGTGGACCGTGTCCCAAGGATGGACTTAGCGGCAGATTCAAGAGGGACCTCTCTGCTGCAAGTTTTCTTGCTTAGTTTTCGCTGTCGCCTTGTTGCTTTCGTACTTTTGAGTTAGTTTTCGGATTTGCGTTTTCTTGAACGATTTTGATGGATTTTATTGCTTTCGTTCATTGAACTGTATTTTATTTCGAGCTTGGAAAGAGTAGAAGAGGTATTAATCATCTGTTCGTGGCAATGCAGGTGATCATGCAGTAGACGTCGTACGAGCGGAGTCTTAAATCACCTCTTTCCTTTCCTTTCTCCAACCAACTTGTGAGTGGCTATAATTCGTTCAGTTGACCCTTCTTCCAAGTCTTCACATATAAAAATCTTGCCTTCCTGATTGTTCCGATCAAACGATACCATAATAACTAAAATATGTCAAGATAAAGAGGAATAGACTTGGAGTTATTTTTGCTTGTCAATATACTTGTGAACGGTTACCTTATGCATGCTAGTTCATTTAGAGTGTTCTTCATCATGCTTCAATTTTAGTTATAATTATATACTTCTTCTATGATTGTGCTATGTATAGAACACACCTTGTCATACAATAAACTAATCAGGAAGACTATGCAAAATAGATCATGCCCTGTTACTTGTCTCATGCATGTGTTGCCATAAACTGCCTCGATTGATAACTTGGTGGACTTTGATTGATCATGGACAACTTGTGCACAAGGTCTTAGTTTCTGCGGACGGTCGTTGGGGCACTGACACTGATCCGATCCGGACGGAACTCCCTGATAGTCGCCCGTTTCGGACGGAATAACCTGTAACGCCCCTGTTCCTTGCGTTGTATGTTATTTCATCATTATACTATAACTCGTCCATTATGGCATCATGCCAGTGATCCCTCGTATATTTAAACTGTGCAAGCTAACTATGTCTTTGTGGCAGGGAAGGTCATGGTAAGTATTTGTGCAGGAGGTTCAGACGGGCAGGTAAAAGTCACTGAACGGTGGCATATTTATTTTAGTAAACTTTCATATAAAATGCTTTCTTGTAAAATAAACTAAGGAAAGATAGAAAGACCACAAAATAACTTGCATATTTCATATAAACAACGTTCTGATTGGTATAGTTGGGTTAGCTCGTATTCACCAGTGCATTTCGATGTATTGACCCTCGTTGCAACAGGTTTCCCGCACCAAGGAGATCCTGCAGGTAACTAAAGCGACTTCCCAATCCAGTCCACCTACCGACGCGCCCTGATTCGTCCCTCAGAAGAAGCATTTTGAAGTTCCAGGAGCTCGTGCACATAACTTATGCAGCTCCGTGGAAAGGCGATAGCTTTGCCCGAAGGTGTCTATAGTTTTTGAAGCTTTAGTAAAATGATGTAATGTACAAGACGACTATCTCATTTTGCGTCCACTTTTGTAAGCCCGTGCGGCAATTATCCGACTAGTTCAAGAGTTTGTAAAAAGATGTTCATTATCAATAAAGAGAACTTTTCCATGTTTCAATATTTTGTTCAATTATATGCGTACTCTGAATATGTGCTCGTTATGTAAAATACCTTGGCCATGTGCGTTGTGAAACCTAGGCACGCACGGCGTCACGCCCGAGGGACGACTATCGATTCTACGAAATTGGGACATGACATGTGTCATGATGGCGATTGGGTCATGGAAACGGTGGCATCGTATCACACCACTCCATATAGGAGGATCTTTATGTCATAGCACGATGGAATGTTTGGACGTGTGAAGATGGACAATAAGGGAACGAATACAGTTGTAGTAATCGGTGATGTGCACTTGACAACAGATCTTGGTGAGAAGCTCGTTCTCAAGGATGTGCGACATGTACCTAGTTTGTGCTACAACTTGGTTTCGGTAGGGAGGCTGGCGGATGATGGATGTCGCAGTTTATTTTAGGACAAAGATTGGATGCTTACGAAGGGTTCCCAACAGCTGGCTCGAGGAGATTTATGTTGTGGCATGTACAGGCTCAAGTCGCTGAGTTGTACATGCATGCCATAGACATCGGATGGAGGCTCGAGGGGTATTCGACAGGAGTTGGATCGTCGAAAACTTGCTGAGGAGGGGCTTCGAGATACTTTGAGGATTACGGAGGATTCGGTTCATCGAGACAAAGCGACAAATGGTGATGAGCCAAAGATTGATGGACAGTATGTCGGTCCCATGACAACTGGTCAGTCTCCAGGTGGGGGTTCCTTCACGGATATAGTTTTGGCGATGGGTAGTTTGCCAAAGCTTCACGGAGCGACATTGGTTTCAGCAGTTCGAGGCCAGAAAGGAGATCAAGGTTTGCAGCAAACTCAATCTGAGGCGGGAGCGTCACCATTCACACAGTTCCGGGGGAGCTGTGGGTCACTGACGACATGTATAGTACCTGATGTTATGCTCGAGGATGCATGTAATCGGCCATCCCCGCTGGACGATAATCACCGCGCCAACGCTCCAGCGGGACGATCTTTCTCATCTGGACGTGATGCCGCACGAGCTAAAGCCACGCCCGTGCAAGGCCATGATCCGAGCAGGCGATAAAATATCTAAACCACAGAGTCGCACAGATAGTCCAAGTACAGTGAAATAAGAAACGTACAGGCGATTGGTAACAAGTTTACAAAGTCGTCAATAGAGGACGTATTAAATAACATATGACGACCCGTTCCGCTCAAGCGGACTGTCGATTCAAACGACAAAAGTGCAACGTTCCGACCCGCTTTGCTTCAGCGAGAATACTCGTTTGAGGCAAGAGGATTCCCAGACTTGTCCCTTCAGGGATTCCGGCTTAGGCTTTCAGAGGCTCGCTCAGAGTATCGCTCGACCGAGGCGAATCATCGCTAAGGTGGGTGGCTACGGTGAACTTGTCTTTGCTTAGCCAGCACACTTAAAATATGGATGTTCATGCTAGTCGCTAGGTGAATCACCCCCTCCATGCTAATAAGAATACAACGCACCTAGCTAAGGAAATAATTCCAACTTGTATTGCTTGTGCTAGAACATGGAAATGAAATATTGCTTATATTCAGACCCTCGCATGCTACCTTTGCCTTGTGCAACTAGACCCTGCTATGCCTCGAATAGAACGATATGTGCACCGTTCACTTGTTTATACTGCACGGCCCTAGATCATGTCGCTCGGTAAGTCCCTTTACGGTTTTACTTCTCGGCTTACCTTCGAGCCCGAGCTAACGTGAATGCTTATGTTTATAACAAATGCACGCTTGCATGCTTATATATTGCCTCGATTCAATGCTTGTCATGTAATTGCATGCCAATATCAAGTGAATGCTATCTTGCCTTGTTTTCATCCAAACCATCGAAAGACTATTTAATAGTTGTTCGGAGCCAAGTATAGAACATTGAAAGTATACGGGACCGTTAGGTCACCAAGGCATTTCCCGAACTAGGGAATTGCATCAATGGACAGTCAAGCAAGATAACAATGCCTCAGAGGAAATTGATACTCGTCTTGTACTCAATCTAATGGCTCAGGGAGACTATCCAAGATAGATCATGCTATGTGATTGTCTCATGCTCGTATTGCCTTAAATTGCTTCAAGTCAAGTGAACACTGAACAAGAATAATGTCATGTAAAGCAATAAAATCACAGCTCGTTGAGCATACTTGTCCTGAACAAAATTGAGTTATTTTCTGAACTTGAAACCCAAGACTCGCATGGTCACGGACAACTTGTGCACAAGGGGGATTACAGCATCCCATTTCGCGGACGGTCTCGGGGCACTGGGATCGATCCGGTCTAGACAGACTCCATGTTGTTCTCTTCTTATTTATGGGGACGGTGCATAATGCCCATGTTATTTTACCGTTCGCACCATTCAGATACCCCATACTCATTGAGAGGCATCTCTATATGTTCGGTGGAATGGCTTACAATGCCCTGTTCAAAGTATTTCAGACAATCCGCTAGTGAGACATCGTCCATTTTGGCTATGCTAGTGACCCTTCTTGTTCATATAGATAAGCCATCCTCGCTTAGCGGCAATCCTCGTGCGAGTCATTACATCATGGTCAATAAACTGAATCACTAAAATATCCTCTGCAACACTTCTGGATAACCTGTATGCTCGTGCACCCGATATAAAATCTTGCATGAAACACTTGTGTTTGCATATGCTAATGCCCTGATTTATTGTATATATGCGCATGCGTAAATTAACTTGGTTTGCCTTGGACAGGGAAGGACGAATGGTAATTTGGTAAGTCTCGCCGTATTTTCTCTTATATCGCACGGCGCACTGCCACACGAGTTAGGCTATTCAATCATTGCCATGAAACTGATCCTAAGGTAACTAGAAAGACAACATAATAGTTGGTGCACGGAACCTATATTACGTGTTTGGATTTATCGAGCCGGCGAGTAGTCTCCCCACCAGTGCATTCATGTACTGATAATCCACCAGATTGTTTGTAGGGTGCAGAAGAAACTCGTTCGGTGCGGATGCCTCCTTCGTGCGTGCTAAGGCGTGGAGTTCACTCTGGAGCCTTGGAGCGTTGCATCCGGAACTGAAGCACATATACAAGACATAATATTGGAACATCGCCTATACATCATTCTACCAAATGTAGCCGCTTGGCACGCTTTTACTGTTTCAGAGAGAGAGGCTTGAGTGACTTGTAATCTCGGCTGTACGCCGCCTGTAACACTTGTTGATATCAATAAAGAGTTTATTCTACTACTATTTGTGTTATTCAATGCTTCCGCTATTGTCGACTCAGTGAACTTTTTACCAATCGCCTATGCATTTATAATTCTGCTGCACTCAGACAATCTGTGCGATTCTATGGCTTAGATCTCTTACCGCCAGCCAATGAACCACGGCCTTGCACGGGCGCTGCTCACGCTCTTGCGACATCACGGCCAGATGAGTCTGAATGATCGTCCCGCGGGAGCGCTGGCGCGGTGATTCTCGCCTAGCGGGGACGGTCGATTAGCCTGCGGGAGATCGGGGCGTGACATAACACAAGTATAGTAATAAAACAAGCTCTTTATTGATATTGAACAAGTTTTACATGCGGCGCTAGGCCGAGATTGCAAGTCGCTCAAGCCTCTCTCTCTCTGAACAGAATAAAAGCGTGCCAAGTGGCTACATTTGTGGAATGATACATAGATGATGTTCCAATATTATGTCTTGTATATGTGCTTCAGCTCCGGACGCAACGCTCCAAGGCCCCAGAGTGAACTCCACGCCTTAGCACGCATGAAGGGGGTTTCCGCACCGAACGAGGTTCTCTCATACCCTGCAAGCAATCTGGTGGGTTATCAGTACATGAATGCACTGGTGGGGAGGCTTCTCTCCCGTTCGACAAATCCAAACACGTTATATAGGTTCCGTGCACCCTCTATTAAGTTATCTTTATATTCTTGCCTTAGGATCAGTTTCATGGCATAATGAAAAGCCTAACTTGTGTGGTAGTGCGCCGTGCGATATAAAGGAACACGGCAAGACTTACCAACTTGCCATTCGTCCTTTCCTGTCCAAGAAAAAACAAGTTAAATCAAGCACGGGCATATATAATAAAATCCAAGGACAGTTGCATAAGCAAACACAAGTGTAGTGAGCGAGGTTCTATTTTAGGAGCACGAGTTACACATATTATAAGGCGTGCTGCAGAAGATGTTCAAGTGTTCCAATTATACACAAGTGTCTAATACTAATATCATTCAGGTATTTCAGTTTACTGTATGTGATGCAATAACTCGCACGCAGATTGCCGTTAAGCGAGGATGACTTATCTATATGGAGGGTCACTGGCATAGCCATGATGGACGATGTCTCTCTGACGGAATGGGTGTAATACAAAGAAACAGGACATCACAGGCCATTCCACCGAACAGGTAGAGACTGCCTCTTCAAAGGGGATGGGGCATAACGTAAAATAACATGGCATTGCGCACCATCCCCATAAACATGAAAGAGGACAACATGTAGTCCGTCTAGACCGGATCGGTTCCAGTGCCCCGAGACCGTCCGCGGAATGAGATTCAAAAATATTCCTTGTGCACAAGTTGTCCGTGACATGCAAGTTTTGGGTCTCAGATTCACGGGATTCATGACATGTTAGTTCTTGATTCTTGTTCAGAACGAGTATGATCCACGAGCTTTGATATTGACATGATTCTCGTTCAGAGTTAAACTTGACATGGTGCAATCCCCTGGTTCGGAGATGCCTTGGCGACCTAACGGTCCCGGATACTTTCAGGTTCATACTTGCACAGAACGACTATTAGATAGCCTTCCGGTGAATTGGATGAATGCAAGGCAAGATAGTGTTTACTTGATTGTGGCATGAATTATGTGACAAGCATTAAAACGAGACAACAAGTACAAGTTAACATATAAGCAGGCAACCATTGCATTTATGCGAAAAGCATTTACGTTGGCACAGGTCTAAGGGTAAAGCGAGGAGTGAAACCGTAAAGGGACATACTGAGCAACATAATCTAGGGACGTGCAGTGTAAACAAGTGAAGCAGTGCACTACGAAGAGTATATATCGATCTACTCGAGGCATAGCGGGGTCTATTTGAACAAGGCAAATATAGCATGCGAGGGTCCATTTATAAGCCAAATTTTATTTTCATGTTCTAACACAAGCAATATAAGTTGGGATTATTCCCTTAGCTAGGTGCGTTGTATTCTTTATTACCATGCAGGGGGTAATTCACCTAGTGACTAGCATGTGCCGTCCATATTTAAAGTGTGCTGGCTAAGCAAAGACAAGTTCATCGTAGCCACCCACCTTAGCGATAATTCGCCACGGTCGAGCGATACTCCGAGCGAGCCTTTGAAAGTCTAAGTATGAACTCCTGAAGGGCCAAGTCTGGAAATCCTTTGCCTCAAACGAGTCTTCTCGCTGAGCAAAGTGGGTCGGGTCGTTGCACTTGTGCCGTTTGAATCGGCTGTCCGCTTGAACAGAATGGGTCGTTATATATGGGGGAGCTTCAAGTTCGAATACGAATGTGGGCAGATTCAGGAGTTTGAATCTCGGAAGAATTGCACCGTTGCTTGGTTGGGCCAGCCAATGGTGAAGAAGCACGTCGGAACGTTAACGCATTTCGGTAGAAAACGAAAGTCGGGGACATGCAGCCAAGACTCACGGTGAGGCTAATAGTCAGGGACTTTTGTCTCAACCGTATCATTGATGTCGGCAGGATCCCAGTGGTACAGAAGGTGCTATGCATGGCAGCTAGCATCGACGTGACGGTCGGGGAGCTGGAGACAAAGGAAGATGCAAAGCAACTCGGGGGATCGGAGATCGGTGGCATGGGAGAGCAAGAACTCTGTCGCGGGGAGACAAGCATGGAGTCCAGTTGAGAAGCCATAGGGTCAACACCCTCTCATCAAACTGGAGAGGGAGATTGTTAGAGTCCAGTCTGGATTTGGTGAATTTTGGAGCCCAAATATTGTCAAAGATTTGACTTAATATAATTTAAAAATCTACATTAAATGTAAGATTTGATTAGATTTTAAATTTGTATCAAATATTTAATTTGACCATATTTGGACGTCCATAATTGGTGTTGGGCTATTTTAGGTGGAATATGATTCTTATTTTAAGATTTTTTATTTAAAAATCCTATTATGACCTAAAATATGATTTCTCATCCTATAAATATATGAGGAGGGTGGAGGCACAAACCATAGCACAAGTTGGAGATTCAGGGTGCCCGTCCACAGGAAATCTAATAGAAAGTCCGTGCTTTACTTTTAGAACTTCGCCATCCAAGGCAAAAGGAAGAAAGAGATCTGATAGAGGAGTTGTCGCCTTCGTTCAGGGAGATTGCTACAGGTTGGTGAGTAATTTTAATTGTAATATTTTTTTTTCTTCTTGAGTGTGGTGAGGGGGTTGAATCTATTAGGGCAAAGAGTTCAACATTGATTTTGTCAATCTTGTAATTTCACCTGAGTTATAAAAGTTAGAATTTGTCCAGGAGACATAGTCACCGCTATATACTTGTCTTTATCTGTGATTGGTGTTCGTTAGACATGGGCTGGTTATCTCAGGTGGGTTGGCCTAAAGTTTTTGCTGCGGGCACTCTCAGACACGGTGTCGGAATGCTTGCAGGGCATATCCGATTCCCAACAGTAACCCATTGGAAGTATTAGCAACTTCAACACTAATAAAGTAAACAAAATTACCAAGATCTTTGATGGAAAATTTTTTGCCAACAAGATCAATAAATCGTTGAACTATTGTGGCATTGCATTCAGTAATAATTATGCCATCAGCATACACAAGGAGATAGATGAGAATACAACTATTGTTGAAGACAAAGAGTGATGTGCCTGCATGAGAGTTTTTAAACCCCGAGGCTATAAAAAAATGTCTTAGCTCATGGTACAAAGCTCGTGGTGTTTGTTTGAGACCGCATATAGCCTTGCGTAACTTGCATATATGTGTGAGATTATCACGATAAAAGAAATTGGTGGTTGTGACATATAAACATATTAAAAAATTTGACATTGTAGAAGGGCATTGCTGACATCAAGTTGATGAAGATACCATCCACTACTAACATCTTGAGTGTGAACCAAATATATAGTGGTAGGTTTGACAACCGGACTGAATATGTCATGAAATGAACACTAGGGCACTAATGGAACCCTTTAGCAACTAGTCGCGCTTCGTACCTATCAATAGAGCCATCGGGTAAACATTTAATTCTGAAAATCTATTTACAACCAACAAGATTTTGCGTTGAATCAGGGGGGACAAGTTCCCGTGTTCCATTTCGCATAAGAGCATCATAATCCTAAGACATAGCCTGACGCGAGTTAGGATCTTTGAGGACTTGGATCACTGTATGTGGCTCAAGTTGATGGTTTGAGGTGAGGGTAGTAGTAAGATTACATTTTTGAATGGGTTTATGTTAAAAAAAAAAAGAAATTTTGAGTTACCCCCCACTTTATTTACCCATATTCAGGATGCACCCAACATTGTTTCTATAATGTACAAGTCCTCCCACTTTTGACGGAATTCGTCCATAATTGACGGTCAACCCATTTGATCGAGAATTTTGGACGAAAATACCCATCTCTTCTCCCCTGTAGTTGATCCCGTGCCCCCGAGCTCGGCCCCGCCCTCCTTCCCTGCCGCCGCACTCGCCTCCGCCCCCCCCTCCCCGCCACCGTCGCCGCCCTCCCTCCCCACCCCGCCCCTCCCTGCCACCGCCGCTGCCCCCACCCCTCTCTTCCCTCTCACCCCTCTCCTCCTCCCCCCCTCCCTGCCACAGTCGCCCCCCCCCCCCCGTCCCCAACCCCGCCCCCCTCCCTGCCACCATCGCCGCCCCCCGTCCCTAACCCCTAACCCCTCCCCCCTCCCCGACACCTCCGCCGCCCCCCTCCCCACCCCCGCCTTCCCTGCCACCGCGATTTACCGTTAATTCTTGATGGATTCCGTCAAAAGTTGGGGGTCATGTACATTATGAAAATAATATGGGGTGCACCTTGAATATGGGTAAATAAAGTGGGGGGGGGGGGGGGGTAACTAAAAATTTCTCTAAAAAAAGGTTAAAGTAACAAAGTGTGAATAAAACTATAATTCGCAACCAACAAATGCGTACATTTTGGAGGTAATTAAATGCAAATTAGAGCCATATTCTTTAATAAGTCCATTTTTGTTCACCCACAAAAACTAGGGTGGATGTTCACTCTCCACTAAAAAATGTCACGTGTTATTTTCATCCAACATAAAATTATTTTTAAAGTGGTTTTGTGAAAATCTAAAGTTATTTTGATCTTTAATTCTGACACACGTTAATTTGTTAGTGGAGGGTGAACAATTGAACATGGACCCTAGCTTTGGTTGGTGAACAAAATAGACTAATTCTCTAATTGTTCACTTATTATTATACTGTTAGACTGAGTGCTAGAGACGAGCAAACCCTAATTTCTTGATTTCTCTCTCTCCGTAAAAAGAAAAAAAGAAGAATGGTCTTCTATCAGCTCTCGATCATGGCAGAAATGGAGAACATCACTGACCTCCAGCCTCATGGTGGATGCGACGATCCAAATTTCTCGTACTATTTCAAGGTTTTTCCCCAAAAATTTCCTCAATTTCGATCCTGATTCTTACTCTTTATTTCTTCCTTCGATTTGGGGATTATTAACGGAATATTTTTGTTTGTGTGTGATCATCGATCAGGTGAAGTGTGAGAACTGCGGAGAGATCAGCCAGAGAGCGACTTGCGTCTCCATTTCTGAGACGGTCCCTCTCCCCAATGGCAGAGGAACCACCAATCTAGTACAGAAGGTTCGGATCTATTTCCTTTTTCTTTGGGGAATTTAAAGAATTTGTTAAAATTGAAGAAGTTTGCATATAATTACACCTATAGTTGTTTTGTTGAAGAGAGTATTGAATCTTAAATGGACATGAGATTGATTTTAACATTTTCTAGTGTATTAGGAGTGGCCGTGTCGTGTCTAACATAGAGTTGACACCAGGGGCGGATCCAGGATTTAAAGTTGGGATGGGCTACTACACCACTATTAATCTCATGCCGAAAATTCGGTTGAGTTTTCCTTATATTTGTAAGGTTCGATACCTGTCATAATGAATAAAAACGTTGAAAAAAAGATATCTACCCCGAATATAAGCCATTCCATTTCAAATCTAGTCCAATTAGAACATGTCCCACTGTCCACATATTTGGCAACTAAGGATATCATCCCTCCACATATTTGGCAACTAAGGATATCATCCCTTTATAATATGAATTCAAGTATTGAAAAGTTTCAAACTCTGAAAAACTCCTTTTGTATGTGTGCATTTTAGAAACTATCCAATGATAAAAAAATAAATGTCTACTAATATAGCCAACAAATTTAAGACATTATGAACAAATTGAAACTTCAAAGAAATATGCTACTTCTCACTTCTCAGCCTCAGCCAAGTCCCTAACAAAAACCGAAAAAGTTAATTTTGAAAGAAATATGCAACTTCTCAGCCAAAACAAGTCATTTCATAATTATGATCCACCATCTGACCATCGGTCCATTACCGAGCTCATTTTCTCCTAAGCTTCTCCAAACCCTAAAATTTGTGGGTCCTCCCGGAAGAAATTGGAGCAAAAGAAGTACGCTAAACTCTAAACATTTAAAAAAAAAGTAAATCAGGAAAAAAAAAATTGCAAGAAGAAACTTACATCAATCTATGTGATAGAAGTCATTGGGGGCTTGGGGCCGATCCCGACCGATTTGCACCTCCTTCCTTCTCGAAGAGCTTGAGCCTCAAAGAAGCCGAGAAGAACAACTTGGAGCCGAAGTCTGGAGACAGATGAACTGGTCTTAAGAGGAGGAAACGAAAAAAAAGCAAAGCCTACTTTGAGTCTCACACTCTCTCTCACGTAGTAGTTGATTTGGGTCACTTTGTTGGGTGGGCTGCATTACATATTTTTTGGATAGACTGACTACGCCTATGTAGTTAAAAAAAAAGAAAAGAAAAAAGTCGGATGGTCTACAGCCCACCCAACAAAGCACTTGGATCCGCCCTTGGTTGACACGGACATGGTGCAATGATTTCCGTGCTTCCTAGGTTGCTTATTGTTCCACGAACATTAGTTATATGACCAAAAATAGAATGTTGTCATGTCATAAGAACATGGTCGGTTTTTTTTTCCTTTTGCTTACTTGCTCTGGGTATTATAGGAATCTTGTTTCTTTCGAACAATGATTTTGCTTAAATACACATGTCTTGCGCTACCTCAGTTTGAATCTTATTGCTTATAACTTAGGTGTCGTTGTAAAGTGCATTATTATCAAATTCCGACTAGTATCCGACTAATTCTATTGGCTGCACACTTGAATTTTTAGATTTGTGCTCTATGTTCCTCTCATTCAACGCATGCCGGACATGGGAATTCTGGCCCACTACTTCACACCATATGTATGTTGTGGGGGTAGGGGGTGGGGGGGAGAGAATCAAAAGATAATCATCATTATAACGAGTACTAATCGTATATATTGATAGGGGCACACAATCGTATTGAGTCATTTTTTTTATAGAATTTGTATTGAATCGTTGGTCTTTATGATTGAGGTAAATAGATTAAAGTTGTTGGAGGTCTCATGAGCTCATCTTCCACTGCATGAACGTCAAGATCTATCTTGTACGAACACCTCGCAAAATTTGGACGTCACTTGGCATGTATTAGTGTCTTTTGGAGTGTCATATACGTGTCTGACTCAACGTGATCCAGGCATTGCACCGAATTTTTGTGTGCTCGTGCTTTCTTTGCCAAGTAGATACATTCATCCGTGATACAACACGAAAATACCAATAGTTGAAAATTAACGACCCAAGATAACGAGGACTAAAACTCCAATTCTCAAGCACGAGAATCAAAAATAATTAACTCTTATAATCAATCAAAATTATAACAATTAACTTGTTTATTGCCTTCTAAATAATACTAAATAGCATACTTGAACCCTAAGAAAATCCTAATTAAACTAAAAAAGTTATAAAAGAAGATAAAAGAATACTAAAATTTTGGTCAAAGGATCCCTAAGAAACTAGTCATAGTTAAACCAAAAAAGTTATAAAAGAGATACAAAAAGAAATACTAAAATATTTGCTCAGAAGATTCTTCAAAATCTGTCCAAAATTAGACCTAGCCCAAAAAGGCCTGTCAGACCCCTTCTTCTGTAGAGAATTCGATCCAAGTTCTTTCTATCATCATTTGAATAAAATGCCTCGTCGTCAGTGACCGCAAAACTCCTTGAGACCTCCGTTCCTGATTTAAACTTTCGCTTCCTCAATGCTATGACCGGCCAAAATGCTATTGGTTGAAGCTCGCCTTATTGTCCAATCGAACACCTCTCTTTGAAAGTACATCATGACGTCGTGACTGACGTGATAATTTTGTGCCTACGATATTGGTACAAAATCACTGAAGCAATTTGTACCACATTGGATGTTCATTATCGTTCATCGTGTCTCGTTGCGACTTGTTGTAGGCATACCACTTTCCACAAGTCTCTAAAATATTTATTGAAGAATGCCACGAGTCGTCGTCCTGGCGACAAAACTGCACCTATGTCAATGTCGATGGTGTTGTCCTTGACTTTGAAGAATTTGTCATATTTGGGTAAAACCAAGTTCCGGTGTCATACAAAGCGTCTCCTTGATCACCATATAGTAGCACACCTCTTCAGAAAAAATATATATTTTAATGTGCATTGCATCCACCGTCCTCTTGCAAGATATGAAAGGGACCATCTTTGAGAGCCGGTTTACCCTACGAATACCAAATTGGAGTCACGTTGAGTCCTCAACAACCATGACATGCAATCCCTGGATAAGTCTTTCCAAATATTTTTCGGGACCGGTAGTGGGGTATAAGGACCCGTATGATGTGCTCCCCTTCTCTTATAGAGAACTCGACTGTGAGTTCTTCTGTAGCAAGTCTTCCACCTTCTTCCAAAGAATCTTGTGCTCTCGCGGTCTCATACTATAATGTGGTAATATCGTCAAATCTGCCCTGGGAACAAGAACATTGTGTTGAATATCACACATGGTTGATAGTCTTCCAAGAAATTCACTCGGAAGAACGTCGTGAAACTCGTCGAGTACAGATCGTACCTCTGCTAGACTCGCTAATTCTTCCTTTGACTCTTTGCCCTCTATGCTACACTTTGCCACCAAGTCATGCATCTTACGAATCTCCTTAAAGTCTGCTACCGTTTCCTTCGTGGAGACCACCAATGACGGAAAAGTCTTCCCCTCTTGTAAAGATTTGGTTCAAGTACTTTTCTTCAAAGACTTAAAGTTTGTACCTCACCCCGTCCTTCACTAGTTGATGTGTTGTCGTGCTCGTCGTGCTTCACGGGAACATCGAACTGCTACAGCCTGCCTAGCAGCATATGGCATACGTTGAGTCCGTCCATTACGTCGCAGTAGATGTTGTCCCTATATGTGTTTATTGGTAAAGACACTAGGCACCGCTTTGTCACCATGGTGCTTAGAACATCCTGAACCTACATGATGGAATACGGTTCTGGGTGCTTCTCTAGCGTCAACCCCTGTACCTCGACCAAGTGTTGGATGATGAGGTTCTCTTAGTTGTCGTTGTCGTTGTCGTTGTCGATCATGACCGCAGATCTTCTATTATTGGTAGTAAAATGGGTTCGAAACATGTCCTTTTGTGTTGATCTATTGTGTTTGGGTGTTAGCAATACCTTCCTTGCAACACCACGGAACACTTCTCCCTTGTTTAGATTTCTTCTTACAACCGCTCACGCTGATAAGCGTAATCATCGTTGAGCTGACCTCCAGCGCACTAGCCGCCTCGAAAGTCGTTCATTCCATAGTTGTTATAGTAACCACGTCCGCCGACGTCGTCCCAACAACGAGAGCACCATCGGTCAGTCGATCTTGTCTCCGCCACGATCGTCATCAGGACCCCTCCTAACGAGATTATCGTACTCTTGCTTGTTCGTGCTAGACGAATCCAAACGAGCCATTTGTTGACGATTACCTCGTGCCGATGCATGACCATCTCTCAGGAGGTCGTGGACGTTGCTCACCCATGCCACTGTTTATAGATTTAAACCAGTTGTGTTGACGTTTCTTGGAAGCTTATTGTCCGCTCAACTCGTCGAACGCGTAGATTCAATTCATGCAGAAAGTTTGATACGACAGATCGCCGCAAAGAGGCCTTCAACCTCCTGCACTTTGTTAGGGAGAAGTTGGGCGTCGTTGTTGTTGTCGATTCCCACCATGCCTCTCGACACTTCGAGGTTCTAATACCACCTGACACAACATGAAAATACCAATTGTTGAAAGCCAACGACCTAAGATAACGATGACTAAAACCTTAATTCTCAAGCACGAGAATCAAAAGAAAGTAACTCTTATTATCATTTATCAATCAAAATTATAACAATGAAGTTATTTATTGTCTTCTACATAGCCCTATTTATACTAAATAACATAGATATAGCCCTATTTATACTAAATAACATAGATGGACATTAAGAAACCAGTCCTAATTAAACTAGGAAAGTTATAAAAGAAGAATAAAAAATTAGATTTGGCCAAAAGATTCTCCAAAATCTATCCAAAATTAGACTTAGCTTAAAAGTGCCCGTGTCAATCAGGGACAAGTTACTAAGGTAATTTGAGATATACGGTCATTGTCTACAATGATAATTAGAATTTATCTCTCACATAACAATATTGTCTGGCATAGCCGCATACAGTTGTATGTATCTGCTCCTGGATATTGAGAGTTGAAGTAGTGAATCTAAACATGTTGGAGTTCCTTTGCATGAGAAAACCTTCCAGGGCTTGTGCATTAATAGTCCCTTATCCATTTTTGATTAAAATAGTAACGCTTTGTTTTTTTAAATATACTGGCCCAGCTTCCATATGTTTATAAAGGCACTTGATCCTCAGATGAACCTTGGTGTGTTTACTTCATTCTTGTATATAAATCCAAGGATTCAGAGTTACTATGGTCAAATTAGGTTTTCCATTTGGGATAATATCTAATTTTACTAGAATAGTTTATTTGTTGCTCAGTAGTGAGATTTCCCTGACTTGAGAGGCTAAGTGAATTGCTGGTAACACTTAAGTAAATATAGCATGTAAGATGTAAGTTGATGCACACATCCCGAAACAAGCATCCATTTTGAAAACTCATCATCCAAGCTTTATTCCATCAAAATATGGTTGGTTATGGAGCACAAGAATGCTCCATAAAAGAATTGACAGTTTTTACAACGGGTTGTTGACCTAATGTCAAACTTTCATGTTGGTGCCACATTCCTACGAGGTAGCTGGGAGCACTAGAGGCTGTGTCGTAGAACTTATAGAGCCAGTTGGCAGGTAGATCATCCATTTGGAAACTGTGCGGAAAAAATAATGTAGCAACTTCGTAGGGCTCTAGTCCTAGAACAAGGTATTTAGGTGCCTTTGTGTACAACATGTGCCAATTTTCAAGGTTCGCAGTATCAGAATCGGTATAAGACCCTTTCTATCAGTATCTGAATCGACACTATTAGCAGTATCAGTGGTTTCAGATCGAAGTATCATATTATTTTGGTATCAAAAAGCAAATAATTATTAATAATTTAGAAAAAAACTATTTTATATATTTAGACATAATTTTTAAGTATTTCTTGTTGTTTTTTAGTAGTTTTGATATTGAATGAAATAATACTCACCCTTGTTGGTTGATTTACCAACGATAAATATTTTTTTATTTACATCTTTTTACAACCTTTCTATGCTTTTAGATCTTTGCTGATTGATCTTTTTTGTTCAATTTTTTTGACGATTTGACTGGAAAAGAGACCCTCAACTCCGGTATCGGTCGGTATCGGATCTGGACATGCCAAACTATATCTGTATCGACCGTATCGTATTGGTATCGGCTGACACTGCAAAATATACAATTTTTTTCTCTGGTATTAGAGAGAGAGAGAGACTACAAACTGTAATTTAGGAGAAACAAAGATTACTTCAAACTTTAATTTATGTAAGCAACTCTTAGGTCTTAAGTAATACCATTCTTTCTTGTTACAACAATATCTACGTGTTGTTCGCAACTTGTAGGGAGAATACTTCAAACTGTATGCTGTAGAAAAATGTATTACCGAGAGACTTCCTATTATACATCTTATCAGCCTGCATTTACAGTTCAATGACTGGATTATTTATTTATTTTTTATGTTAGTGCAAGCTGTGTGGGAGGGAAGGAACAATCCAGATGGTTACAGGGCAGGGCCAGCCATTGACCCTTGAACTGAGTCAGTCCGAGAAGTTCTCTCCACTAATGGTGTTCGACTGCAGGGGCTATGAGCCTGTGGACTTCTCCTTTGGTGATGGTTGGAAAGCTAAATCGGTAACTTTTTAACCTCTACAAATTTTCTCCATTCTAAGAATTTTGGACTGTGATAATATATATCCACAAGAATATAACCCACGTGTATGCAACTTCCAAAACTCCTTGTATTTGTACTGAACTTTGTTTTGGTTAAGTAAAGAAATATGCTCACACATTTATCAGCAATGATATAATAATTTATATATAACTAGGTTTTGTGATTAGAAATGGTAGCTGATAGATGTCAGAATTTAGAAGTTTCGTTGACAAAATTAGGAGATAATGTTGGTATTCATTAGATAGAAGATTCATACTTTATACTTTTACTATTCTACATATCATGCTTGACTGGTAACCATTGATTTGTATAGGGGAGCAATATGGTGTGTATTCGGGAGGCATCCTTCAATGTTATGGCAACCAACTGGTTCACATCTATACAAGGGTTGGCCAAACAGCCCCGAACAGGGCCGAACAGATGCACCTGGATGCTGAACATGGGGTTTTCGGTTCGGCCGGCGGCCGCCTATGCTGATTTTTAGAACACTGATGATGCTAGTTGGAATTCTTAACATGCTGGTTGGAATTTTAGCATCCCAGTAGGTTAAAACTTTACCTGGGATTATGCTTAAACTGTTGGATGTTTAGAATTCTTAGCATCACTAAGGTGTTCTCCGTTATGATCTTTGAGAATTATGCTTTTCAGAATGCGTCTACCTTTAGCAGCCTGTAATCCTTTGCTTCAAAATGTGAAAGCTAAAATGGCAGGTTGGAAGAGTTGTTCTCTCATTTGGAGGAAGGGCAGCCATCTTAATATTTGTTTTGGAAGAAATACCCTCTTTTGTTCTTTCTTGTGGATGGGTATAAGATCAATTTTAGCAACCACCAAGGGTTGACCCAGTGGTAGCACTCGTAAGGGAGAGGAGGAGTGGGTGTGGGTTTGAATCTCAGTCCGGACAAAAAATAATTAATTGGTGGATTCTTGGTGATAGTAGTCCAAGACCGAGACGGTCATTAATGACTGGCCTTAGAAAAAGAACTCAATTTTAACAAGTATGAGCTATTCAGACAATCCCTACATGCTGCCTTTGGTGGCTAAGAAAGTGAGGGAAAGAAAGAAAAAGTGAATCTTCATCCTATGTAAATGGGATCTCATTTCTACATGAAACACTTTCATTTTCCTTTCCTTTCCCTTGTAGTTTCCACCAATCCACGCACAGCCTTAGGGAGGAGAGCAAAGAATTTGTAGTTTGCTTTGTGCATACTTGGCTGCTCCTTGGCATGATGGGTACTTGGCTGCTCCTTGGCATGATGGGCATGAAGGGGCAATAGGATATGCCAAGCTGTAAGGATACTGAAATATCCCCGGTGCAAAGAGCCAGTTCTACCTGAAGATGTTCATTTTTAATTTACAGTGGGAACCAGCTGGTGATCTTATGGAAGAATCTGTAGCCTCTTCGAAGGTGGATGGGACATTCCTCCAGAAATGATCAAGCTCTAGGTGTTGACATTAGGAATGAAGTTACTAAGTTGTAATTTGTAATTGTATGGAGGATCAAATGTTATGGCGACTTAAGATTATTGAGCCATATACGGTAGCGGCTGTTTCCATTACTTTTTAACGCGACTTGGTGCATCCAGCTAGAATTGGATAAGGAATGGAGATTAGATTCTACTTATCTGTTAGGTGGCGCGCACAAGGAGGCATTACCAATTAAATAGTTTCTGAGGTATTGAAGTCTATGTTTCAGCATTAGATGCCAAAGGTACAGCGAGGACAGGAAATTATGGTGCATCTAATTATCTGGTGTAGTCATTCAAAGGATATGTGGATTGATGATTAGAGTGTCAACAGTTTCACATTATTTGGTGAGGTGGATTTGATGGTATTGCAAGGCATTTTCTCGGGTATTATGATGGATCTTATCATTTTAAAAGAGTAACCTTAGTTTGTGTTTTTTGTTCCTTGATATCCTAGTCCTTGACAGGCTTCTTTAAACTTGTTGATCAAGATGCTAAGAAGGGGTTTAATAGGACAATTTTATCACATCTTTGCAATCAGTATGTATGTGTTCCAATTAGATTTGTTGATCAAGATGAAAATTTTAAACTTGAGAATCATCCAACTTCGATTATAATATTTACATGGTGTTATCTTGTCTGTTTAGATCGTATAATTTTTTGAATCTTTTAAACCTTTGTCCATGCATCTGTAACTTGTTTCCGTTGCCTCAATTTTTGCTTCCTGGAATGACATGGTAATATCATAACGTGTTTCTTTCTGCTAATACTATGCCCATCCGATTCAATTTGGTGGCATTTTTGAGTGTGCTAATACCGTGTTGTGCTCCATTCCATTCCTTTCAGTTTGTTACAGTACTTAAATTAGAGGAGGCATTTCATTGTCAAGCTTTTTGTTTTTATACTGACATATTTGAGCTCGAGACTCTTGTTGTTTTTTCTATGTTCTAGACAAGTGGCACCAATTTTGATGTCGACCTATCTGAAGGAGAGTTTGCAGACTATGATGAGGATGGAGAGTGCCCAGTTGGGATTTCAAATCCTCGAGCAAGTTTTAAAGTGGTAAGTCTCTATTTAAAAACAGGTTTAGTAAACACACTCAAGTCATATATTTTAATGGATATTTGCAGGTAAAAAAGCATGAACGATCTGGCCGAACACATTATGCTTGACTCGCGGAAACCCCCAATAAATTAGTGATTTGCGGAGAGTAAGCAATATTCTGTAAAAACAATTGTAAGGGGGACACTAAAGTATTCTCTCTTGTAAGCCTGCCCAGGAATCAATTAAAGGGCCCTTTGTAAACAAATATTGCACCTACATTTTAGATGTAGTTGCAATCAATAATATGTAACAATATCTAATCTTGCCACTACACAAGTGTAAGCTGTAATTGTGGCAAAATGTATTATCAGTTTAACAAACGGATTTTTTCGTTTAAAGTAATAATTTATAATATAATTATAAAAAACGGGAAAAGTTGGGGGAATTTGCATATGGAGGGACCACTCGCCAACTGACTTGGCGGGGTGCTGAGTTGGATAGCATCTCGCCAACTGAGTTGGCGGGGCGCTCTCCTCGAGAGGCCGTTCGCCAACTCAGTTGGCGGGTCATGCTGAGTTGGCGAGTAAGGATTCGTTGCAATATGCTCGCCAACTGAGTTGGCGAGTAAGGATCCGTTTTTCGACCGTTCCACAACGGCTATTAACAACAACGGCTATTACAATCTCCCTCTATAAATTACCTATCTCAACCCATTCATCTCACACTCAATCTACCTCCTCTATTTCCTCTCTTCCCTCTAACAAAGTCTCCAACACTCTCTCTGTCTCTCTGCCGGCAGCTAAAGTTCATTTGAGTTTTGTGTAGCAAAAGTTCTCAACCGTCATGGATCGTAGCGTAAGAATTGTATGCTCGCACGGCGGTAAAGTAAATGGGTTAAATTACGAAGGAGGAGAAAGTAATTTTTTCAACTTATCCGAATATTAGTTTTGAAAATATACGTAATCATATTATTGAACGTTGTTCTATTCATTATGATTTTATTCTGAAGTCTATTTTTTGTTCTAATTGTTTTTTGATAGATAGTGAAGATGCATGGAATTATATTCTTGAGATTAATTCACAATCACGGTATATAAAAATATATGTTATTAAAGTAGCAGCAACCTTAGATAGTAGAAATAATGAATATTTTTCTGAATATCAGCATGTTAGTTCGGGTGCTAGTTCTTCTCAACAAATAGTTTCATTTATCCAAGAAGGTCATTCATCAGATGAATCTAACCCTGATGATGATAGTGACAACGACGATGGAAATAGTGATGATTTAGTTGAAAATGTAGATTATACGGTAGATGATGATGTTGTAAAAGCTATCACTGATGAATTATTTAAGGGACAATCATTTCCTAGTCGTTCTCACTTTAGAAGCTTTATAAGTAATTTAACAATTAAATATAATTTTAGTTGTTCAGCTAGTCTTATGAATAATGCTCGTGGAATTATATATAGTTGTGATCAACCGAATTGTAATTGGAGAGTATATGTCAAATCTATTGAAAATGGCGATATAGTTAAAGTTAGTACATTAGAAAATCGTCATTCTTGTTTAGGAAGACTTAGTACAGGACGTCATCGACTAGCTACCGCTTCATGGATTAAGACCATGATAATTGACATTATTAGAGATAACCAGTCATACAGTCCATCACAAATTGTTAAAGATATATATAGGGAGCACCGTATACAAGTTAGTTATCCAAAGCATGGAGAGCCCGAGAGACAGCATTAGCTGAAATTAATGGTAGTTATGATGAGGCATACGCTAGTCTTGAGGAGTATTGTTATAGAATTATGGAGACAAATCCAGGTAGTACATGTTTTATTAAAACTGCTGAAAACAATAGCTTCCAACGAATTTTTATTTGTTTTAAGTCATGTATTGATGGATTTTTAGGTGGATGTTTACCAATTATTAGTACTGATGCTACATTTCTTTCGTCTAAATATCATGGTATCTTATTTATTGCTTGTGCTCACGATCCTAACTATCAATTATATCCTATAGCTTATGCTGTTGCTGAAGGTGAGAATAGTGATTCTTGGTCTTCGTTTTTAAATTCTCTTAAAATATCTTTTGAAAGTTGTTTTAATGATTGAAGTGCAATTTCATTTATATCTGACAAGCAAAAGGGATTAATAAATGCTGTTCGTGCTATTTTTCCTGCATCTCCTCATTTTTTTTGTATTCAACATTTTAAACAAAACATGAAAAAAGTTACAAAAGAACCAGTATTTCAACGCTTGTTAGACTCGCTTGCTAGATCATATAATAAAACGGATGCAGAGAGTGTGTTTGATATAATTAAAGCCGCGAACATAGTGATGTACGATTGGCTTATTGGTGTAAACGATGAAAGTCGTCGATTTGAACATTGGATAACAGCGTATGCTACTTGTCCTAGATTAGATATTAACACTTCTAATCTTGCTGAATGTTTCAATAGCTGGATTAAGAAATTACGAGATAAGCCAATAACAATACTTCTCGATGGTATTAGAGCCAAGATTATTACACTTCATGACAATCGTAGAAAGTTTGCTGAAAATATAGACACAGATTATTGTCCGAAGATGTTAAAAAATATGGCTTCTATTATCAAAGAGAAGAACCACCTAGAAATTTTAGCTATTGATAGTTATAAGTTTGAAATAATAGACCGGGCAACAGGTAGAACCTATATTGTTCATATAACTGACAGATCTTGTACATGTTTTAGATGGTACCATACTTATATACCATGTATACATGCATGTTTTGTTTGTAGATTTTGCAATATTAGTATTGATACTTTTTATCCTGCAGTATTTTCGACGAAAAACTTGAAAACTGTATACGCGCCAAAAATGGAGCCAATTCCAGTTCCCTACGAGATCCAAGGTCCTTTGGTAAGAGGACAAATTGGGGTGCCAGATGTAAGACGCAAAGCCGGAAGACCAAAGAAGAACCGCATCAAACCCCGGGATTCATCGGCAAGAGATCTACGTTGCAGTAATTGTGGTGCTATGGGACACAACCGAAGAAGATGTACTAGTCAACCGAGAGATTAAAATAGAATTGTTCAATACCCAAATATTGTAATAAAAAACCATTATTACAAATTTTCTACAAATTTTTCATTACAAATCATACAATGTTACAAATTTTCTACTAATCCTCGTCCTCGTCTTGTTGAGTTTGGGTAGGCAGCGGTGCTGATGGAGTCGAAAAAAATTGTGTAAATATCTGGTAGCTTTCATCTCCAGCAGTCTGGCCACTCGGACCCGCTCCTGCATACTGGTAACTAGGGCCCGCTCCAGCATACTGGTCACTCGGGCCCGCTCCAGCATACTGGTAACTCGGGTCCGCTCCTGCATACTGGTAACTCGGGCTCCCTCCAGCATACTGGTCACTCGGGCCCGCTCCAGCAGTATCCCGCCGCCGACGACGAGAGTGTCTCTGTCGTACTAAGCCGGTAGGATAGTCCGGTGGAAGACGGGATTGTACTGGAGGCATTTCCGGTTCCCGTCCAATACCCAGATGCTCAACACGAGTCACAAGTTCCTCCATAAGACGACGAGTCACATGTTCCTCCATATGAGGTCGTTGTAAATGTTTCCGGTATACACCACTCTGAAATTTGAAACTTGTAAATTAATATATTTATCATATCTATGTATATGTATTTTTGAAAGTAAAATGAAGTCATACCAAATCATGCATTCCATCGACAAAAGCACGCATAGTAGAATTGTCTACGGATCTACTCTTGAACCTTTGCTCCTCGTAGTGGTATACTCGGTTGCTCATAAGAGGGCATCCCCACCATTGCCTGTAGTCCAGGCTACCTATGTCTGCAAAATGTAAACAAAATTTTAGCAAACTATTTATACTAAATCAATACGAATAATGAGTAACTTATAACTTACATTCCTCGGCAGAATTTAGTCTGGGAGACATGTCCCTCACACTATAATTCTCGAACCGATTATTCCAGTCAGCAACGAGACCAATGATTCGTTGTAATGCATTTGATGTCTCATAACCGATTGTCGGTAGATCATCGGGAATTATTGGGGCCATTCCGAATTGCCGAAGAACACGGTCTGCCGGATGGTACATGGTGAACCGATCATATATAATATGACATCTGTGTAAAGTAAATGCATAGGATGTCATCTTGATTTCTGGAGCATCAGGTTCACATGAGTACGGTAACCAGGTTACCTATTTAAAGATATTGTATCAATTAGATGTGATGTTTATCTACGATCAAAACTTAAATAATTTAAAGATATTTATTGCATATTTAAAAATTACCTCATTATACTGCAGTGTATCAAATTGGCTACGATATAGTGATACAGTCCTGTATTGGTAGTGTTGATAATCCACTACGTCTGTAGGCCAGCGCATAGCAACTGGAAATACTCCAACATCACTGAGAATGCTGGTAACAGGCCTACCAATATAGAAGTGCTCGTAGGACCAGAACTATAAAACAAAAATATGACATTAGTACAAACAAAATTTGCGTATAAAATTACTCTAACTTTTTAAGGTCTTTCATTCATACCTGTATCAGTGAAATACATCCACAAATACTCTTGCGATTGGATCTGACAAATTCTGTCAGATTGGCGTACAAAAAGGCAAGAGTAGCAGCTCCCCACGCATGCTCAGTAGGTTTTGTCAGATCATCCAAGAATGATAAAAGCTGCACATTTACCATATTTCCCGATGCATCGGGAAATAGAATTGCACCACATAAACAGAGCAGATACGCTCTAGTGCAATGAATGACCTGGATTTATTAAGTGTTATATAGATTTGCACCAATAAATTAAGTAATAAACAAATTTACTAATAAAAATACATACCCGAATTTCATCTACATCAACCACCCCATCAATAGTTTGATGTAGGTCCATAAAGTTGCCACGGAGCCATGTAAATTTCACATAATTGCCGTCTTTTAGACCTGAAGGAGGGCTAACACCGAGATACCTCCGGATCAGATCATATCCCTTTAAGTGCGGATCAAAATATATAACGTTACCTTTAATAGGTAACCCTGGTATATTCGCCACATCAAAAAGGGTGATCGTCATCTCGCCGAATGGGAGTTGAAAAGTGTTGCGTTCTGGCCACCAACGCTCCGCAAGGCTTACAACTAAATGAAGATCGTGGATTAAATATCTAACACGATCTATATAGTGGAATCCAAAGGATTCCACCAAAGCCTTTTGGACCGAATTTAGCTCCCACGTACGATAATTCCTTTCGGCCCGCCAATGTACATGGATCCGGGTTCGTAAAGCATGATCATGGTCGTATAACTATAAAAATTATATGCATTATATTTTGTGTGTAAATTTATATGCATTAATAAAGTAAACATATGCATTATAAAAAACATATGCATTAATAAAGTTGGCAACTTGTAATTTCAAAAATTACCTCGCCAGTAAATATTTGACTAGAAATGTGGTCTTCACGTTGCTTAATAATAAGCGCGGTAGTCGGTCCGCCAGGAATACGACCGTCATTGCGGATAGCCATCGCCAGTAAATATCAGGAGGAGAAAGAGAATTGTGTTTGGGGGTGTGTTGTGTGAGGAGGAGAATGTGTTGTGTGAGGAGTGTTTGGGGGGGTGTTTATAGAGGTGAAATGTATCCGTTGTGCAACGGATAGAAAGTAACGGTCAGCGCCCCGCCAACTGAGTTGGCGAGCGGCCTCTCGAGGAGAGCGTCCCGCCAACTCAGTTGGCGAGATGCTATCCAACTCAGCACCCCGCCAAGTCAGTTGGCGAGTGGTCCCCCCATATGCAAATTCTTCCAACTTTTCCCGTTTTTTATAATTATATTATAAATTATTACTTTAAACGAAAAAATCCGTTTAACAAACAACCAGCAACCCCGGTCTAAAAATGAGGACCTATCAACTGAGCCTACGGGCTCCTACATACACAGGATTGACGTAATTTATAGCATTCTTAGTTTATACCAGCTGGTTTCTATGTACAAAATATTGACATAAAATTGAACATTCTTAATTTATTATAGTAAGTTATATTAATGGCTTTGCCTCTATATAATTCATGTCTATTAATTGAAATTATTAGCTTATTATCTTGGAGATTTAGGTTCAAATCCAGTTGATTACATCTCGTTTTTGTTTATCAATATTATTTTTATACCATTGAGTTGTCAAATGTTGTCTAAACTCAACAAAACCTACCTGACTAAGATCCTACAAGGACCTAGAGACCAGGCTTGAATCCGAACCCGAACCAACTGACTGGACTAAGTATGATTCCCAAATTATCATCAAATTATCATTTTATTTACCCAACTAACTAATAAACTCATCCCCAGTTAGTTATAAAACTTATTTAATACTAAAGGCAACTGAAGAAGCCTAAAGCAAGGATTAAAGAATTAAGTCCAATATAAATATAATGACCCGGCCAATTTAATAAAAAAGAGCGAGCATATTTAAATCTTAATTTGTATCCATAACTTTAACAGTAACGAGCAGGCATGCTAGCAACATAAAAAAGAGTTAGTTTATATTAATTAAGAAGTAAAAAAGAAAGTGAGGGACTTGAGCAAATTAAGGTATTCATGCAAACACAAAGTTGAGTAAAACCTACACACACGAGCAGGCTTAATTGTTGTCATCTATACACATGTTAATTTTGGCTCATATTGAGAATACCTAACAGTTTTCAGTGATCGGGCATATGACCAGTATACCTCCAGCGTATTGCGTGCGAACCAATTTAGAGTTAGAAAGTAGCTTAGATGTGTTTTTTTTTTTAACATTAGTCTTCTACATATTATCAAAGTTGTTTATGTTGTGGATTTTTTGAAAAACAACAACAATTCTAAACTAAACATAGAAAACGACAACAAAAACAACTTTTGACAGCAGTCTCTCACATGTTAAGAGTTGTCTCAAAGGCCTGATTTGGGATTGATGCAGATTTTGAGAGACCGGTAGCACAAACTGTTAGTCCCTCAGACAGATCTTCAGATGGATTGAACATATGCCAAAAACAGAACTCTGAACGAGCTTGTTAGGATGGTACAAGATCTTCCTGAACGGAGATCTAAACTCAAGGCGAGTGCCAACTCCAGAAAGTAATTGACAGAAACTAGTGTTGTTCTTCCTTGCAAACGCAGTTGCAATTGAGATAGAACAAGAAAGAAGAAAGAAGAGATTAAGACAGAATAAAATTATCCTTGCTCGGGAGGTGAAGACCACCGTTGTTCAAAGCAAGATTCGTCCTCTATCGAAGATATACTCCCAGGAGCCAGCATGTTCACAAGAGAACTTCTGGAACGTTCGTAATCACCTCTTTGTGTGACCCGAACGAACTCCTTTTGGACTCATTTTTTTAATTTTGGTCACTCTCAAAAGGAGACTAGAGGGCTCTTTATATAGGAAATGATGGAAGCTCATCCTCCTCTTCTTTCCGATGTGGGACTTAAAAATCAATATACAAAATTGATATCCCATAATCGCAACCCAATGCATAGCTCGCCCAGCGCTCATTAAGCACCCGTTCAACACATGCTCAGCGCATGTTCATGCAACACGCACATAAAACTCGCGCAACAAAAGCGCATAAGCGCCTTACGACGATGTTGACGTGCTAAGTACAAAGTGTGCCAACAAAGCGCCACTTTGCGCCCTTGAGCCCGAGTCCGAGTCACTTTGGGGATTAACTCATATGGAATAATTTTCAAGAGCATGACAAAAAGCTTAAAAGCTTTCATTGAGGAGTTAATCATTTTTTCTCTTAATAAAATACCCCCATATGGCACCCATGTGCCCCACCACACTCCATGTGCACATCTCAACACATACAAAGTATTATATTGAGATACCCACTTGGTGGTGTATCCAATGTTGGACTATTTTTACTAGTCCAAAGGTAAAAATACCAACAATCCTCCACATATCTCAATATATGGGTTGAGCGTTCCCCACAGTGACTGACCATCATGCATTAGGATAGATGTTGCTTCGACTTGAATCTTCCCGCATGGGTCGAATAATAATATGATACAAGAATGGACTACGCCTTGAATTCTGCACCGTAGCTGCAATTCTTTCCACTCACACAATGACATCAACTGTGCTTCCTGTTGCACATTAAAGGCCCTATGGATGCCTGGTTTTGGTGTATATTCTTTGGGCGTCTACAAGTTTACCCTCAAGAGATGACATATATTTCTTTCCATACGCTCTAGGTGAGTTCTTTTAAAGAGTCCTTGGCAAGAAGTCTTGCGCTTCCTTGCGGTGCTACTCCGCTATGACATGGCCCAAAGCTGAGGTCCCACCTCATTATGGTGTCATCCACTGTAGCATGAGGTTCCTGCCTCTTTGTACAAACTACCCAGCATGAAGCCTTGCGCTTCCTTGCGGTGTTACGCCGCTGTGACATGGCTCGCGTAGCCGAGGCTTTACCCTCTCTAGGTACCTCTTGGTAGTGTCACACCACTGTAAGATGAGGTCACTAGCCTCTTTGTAGTGTTGTCTACCACTCTTTATTTTACGATATTAGGCCACCTGTCTATATGTTGTGCTACGCCGCTGTGACATTGCTCGCGAAGCCGAGGTATTACCATATCGAGGAACCTCATGGTGGTGTCACCCACTTTAGCATAGAGTCCTCTGCTCCTTTGTAGTGTTGTGCTACCATGCTTCCTGTAAAGCAAATCGGACATTCCAAATGTCCTAGAACTCATTAAGGCGTCTAAACCATCCTCCCACAGGACTTTGTTCTACTCAGAGAACAGATAGTAGACAACAGTGGTTCTGGGTACGTAATCCCTCAATGTCTCAAAGGACTACACATTGTTCCTGATATTCTCCCAGTCAATGATTATTCTTTGAACCAAAAGCTAGATGCCTAGTAGATTTCTCTTTGAACTAATAGCATAAAATTTTACGGTAGAATTACAAAGACATAATATCAGAATATCGTCAAACCCATTTTGCTTGTTGTGTCCTCGACCAGCTGGCCCTTGAGACCTTTGGTGAACAGATAGGCAAGATTTTTCTGGCTCCGAACATCAGTCACAGCAACGACTCCAGTCTTGATAAGATCATTCAACTGTCTTGTGCCTCAGACGCATAGTCCTCTTCTTACCATTGAAGAGATCATTTGATGCCACCGTTGTAGTTGTTTGGTTGTCGCAGTATATCGGTACCGCCATAATTTATGCACAAACTACTGGAAGATCATACATGAGCTCCCGAAGCCACTCTGCTTCATCCGTTGCAGCTGCCAGTGTATAGAACTCAGATTCCATCGAGGAATGAGAGTGCATTTTCTGCTTCTTTGATTTTTACGATATAGCAGCTCCACCCATGGAGAAGACGTATCCTCCTGTGGATCTTTCGATATCTACTTCTGAACACCAGCTTGCATCACTGAAGTCTTCCACTACTGTCGGATACCCGTTGTAGTGCAGTGCATACTTCTGAGTTCTTTTGAAATATCTCGTTACTCTCTTCACAGCTTTTCAGTGCTCAACACCTGGATTGCTCGTGAACCGAATCAGCATCCCTACGGCGAAAGCTATATCAGGCATTATGGCAGTTGTTGCATACATCAAACTTTCGATGACGCTTGAATACTCCAACTGCCTAACACTTTCCCTCGGATTTGGCTTCGGCTTCTTGTCACACCTATACGGAGTATCGATCACTAAAAGATCATGATATCCATAGCGTGTGAGCATCTTCTCAATATAATGAGACTATGATAGCGCCACTCCAGTGTCTGTCCGGATGATCTTTATCCCCAGGATAACATCAACTTCCTCCAAGTCCTTCAAACCGAACTTGGATGAGAGGAACTTCTTTGTCTCAGTGACACGTGATAGATCTGTACCCAGAATCAACATGTCGTCCATGTATATACAATGATAACTCCTCTCCCTCTAGCAAACTTTGTGTAAACACACTTGTCCGTCTAATTGACCTTGTAGCCGTTTGATCTTATAACTTTATCAAACTTCTCATGCCATATCTTGGGAGATTGCTTCAGACCGTATAATAATTTCACCAACGTGTAGACCTTGTCTTCAAGCCCTTTGATGACAAATCCTTCTAGTTGTTGTATGTAAATCTCTTCGGTTAACTCACCATTCAGGAATGTTATTTTCACATCCATCTTATGTATCACTAGCTTATGAATTGCACTTATAACAATCAATATCCTGATGGTCGTCACCCGTGCTACTAGAGCATATGTGTCGAAGTAGTTGATCCCCTGCTTATGAGAAAATCCTTTGGCTACCAGCCCTGCCTTAAACTTGTCAACAGTTCCATCGGCCTTCATCTTCTTCTTGAGGATCCACTTGTAGCCAATTGGTTTAGCTCCTTCAGGTAAATCGACCAATACCCAAGTGTTGTTGGAGGTTATTGAGTCATACTCATCATTAATAGTCTTCCTTCAGAAGATAACGTCTCTGGTCTTCATTGCCTCATCATAGGTAAGCGGATCTGCTTTCACATGATATGTGACAAAATCCTCTCCAAAGTCCTTCTGTCTTCTCATTCGCTTAGTTCTTGGTTCTGCAAGTTCTGGTTTGAACGTTGTCTCAGGAATGACAACTTTTTCTTGGACTACATCTTCATTGGAAGCGTTAGCCTCCGTTGCACTCACATCATTCTCCGGAATGTCCGCGATAACAACGTTCTTGTGTCTTGCAAATTTATCTTCGAAGAATTCTGCATCACGAGATTCAATGATATAGTTAGACTCGATATCAAGGAACCTCCGAGCAACACTCTTTTCAGCATATCCCAAGAATATAACTTGTGTAGTCCTCGTCCCCAGCTTATGTATCTTCAAGTCTGGAAGCTTCACATACGTCAGATACCCCCACACTCGAATGACATTCAAGTTGGGTCTGACCTTGAACCAGAGTTCATAAGGAGTGACATCGAAAGTTGCGTGCGGCACTCTGTTCAGAATGAACGTAACCGTAAGTGCAGCTTCTCCCCAAAAGCAGTTTGGAAGACCCCCAGTTAACATCATAAAGTTCATCTTCTCTGTCAATGTCCTGTTCTTCCTTTCTGCTACTCTATTTGATTGAGAAGAATATGGAGCAGTCATCTCATTGACAATTCTATGTTATTTGCAGAACGATGCGAATTCAATAGACATGCACTCTTCGTCCCGATCACTTCTGAGTCTCTTGAGTTGTCGTCCAGTTTGACGTTCAGCTTCAGCCCTGAACTCCTTGAACTTCTCGAATGTTTCATCTTTAGACTTGAGAAGGTAGACGAACGCATACTTTGAGTAGTCGTCGATGAAAGTAATAAAATACTTCATCCCGGCCTTTGTGGAGAACTGTTTGAAGTCACAGATATCTGAGTGCACCAACTCCAAGAGATATGTACTTCATTTTACCTGTTTGAACAATTTTCTTGTGATCTTTGTCTGCGCACAGACCTCATATTTCTCCACCTCCTTACCACCACACTTGGAGATAAGCCCTAGACTAGACATCTTGTTTATTCTTTTACAATGAACATGTCCTAGTCTATTATGCCATAACTCAAGAGAGTAACCATAAGAAGAGACTGCACTAATATTATTTGCAGGAGTTACATGCTGAAGTTTGTACATCCCTTCGGTACAAAAGGCTTTTTCGAAGTATGTTTCTTTGTATGACATCGCATCTGTCCAATATTGATGTACATCCTCAAGCCTGCGTTGCAGAGCAGACTTTCCGAGACCAGGTTCTTGGCTATCATCGGTACGTTGCTTCATATCCTAAAGCGTCAATGACTTCCCGGAAGTCAAATTCAATACCACCGTTCCGGTCCCAAGTACTTCATCGTGTGCCTGGTTTGCCACCATAACCTTCTCAGATGTAGGCTTGTAGGTGGTAAATAACTCCTTCTTCGAGCAAACATGACAGGATGCGCCAGTGTCCACCCACCATTCAGTTTCGACACCAGCCGTAACAACTTGCGCAATCATGGCAACCTTGTTAGGCTCACCTTGTGGTGTCTCGTTCCCCCTTTTCGAGGAGTGCGGCTAAGAAATACTTTCGGTATCGTTCGATCGGGATAGATTGAATCAAGATATTTTTCTTGTTATGGATTGGCTTATTCGGAATCGATTCCCATATTCAGTGGACCGAGTCCCAAGGACGGACTAAGCGGCAGAGTCAAGAGAGACCTATCCACTGCAAGCTTTCTTGCCTAGTTTTTCCTTGTTATGGATTTGCGTTTTTCTGAACGGTTTCGATGTATTTTATTGCGTTCGTTCGTTGAACTACACTTTTGTTTCGATCTTGGAAAGAGAAGAAGAGGTATTGTTCATTTGTTTGTGGAAATGCAGGTGATCGTGCAGTAGGCGTCGCGCGAGCGGAGTCTTGAAGCACCTCTTTCCTTTCCTCTCCCCAACCAACTTGTGAGTGGCTATACTTCGATTAAATTGACCCTTCTTCCAAGTCTTCACATCTAAAATCTTGCCATCTTGATTGTTCCGATCAGACGATACCATAATAACTAAAAATATGTCAAGATAAAGAAAACTGGATAGACTTGGATTACTTTATGCTTGTCAATAAACTTGTGAACGGTTACCTTGTTGCATGCTAGTTCGCTTAGAATATTATTTCATCATGTATCAATTCTAGTTAAAATAATATTCTTCTATTATTGCGCTATGTGTATAACACTTTACTATGAGATAAATGATCAGGAAGACTATGCCAGTCAGATCATGCCATTTTACTTATGTCGTGCTTGTGTTGCCATGAACTGCCTCGATTGATACCCTAGTATAGACTTCGCTTGGTCATGAACAACTTATGCACAAGGTCTTAGTTACTGCGGACGGTCGCTGGGGCACTGGCACCGATCTGATCCGGACGGAACTCCCTGATAGTCGCCTGTTTCGGATGGGATGACCTGTAACGCCCATGTTCCTTGCGTTGTATGTCATTTCATCCTTGTACTATAACTCGTTCACTATGGCATCATGTTAGTGACCCCCATGTATATTTAAACTGTGCAAGCTAACTATGTCTTTGTGACAGAGAAGATCATGGTAAGTATTGTGCAGGTGGTTCAGACGGGCAGGTAAAAGTCACCAAGCGGTGGCATGTTTATTTTAGTAAATTTTCATAACTACTACATGCTTGTAAATTGAAGACAAGATAGAAAGACCACATAATAACTTGCATGCTTCACATAAACAACGTGTTGATTGGTATTGTTGGGTTAGCTCGCGTTCACCAGTGTATTTCGATGTACTGACCCTCGTTGCAACAGGTTCCCCGCGCCAAGGCGATCCTGCAAGGAGTTAGAGCGATTTTCCAATCCAGTCTACCTACCGTGTCACGACCCGTATCCGGGGTAGGGGCACGAGTACGTGAACGACGTCCAACCTACGCCGCAGTATCGGCGGTAGAACGTTGTTTGGGTAAACTATACTATCTAGCAATAATGATCATCAAGATATTTAATGCCACCAATAAAATATGAATACTCAATCACAGAACTATAAGATGGAACAATCGCACGAATAAGATATAAATAACTGAAAAGACAAGATACAACTCACAAGACAGAAATAATATCCCATGAGTCACCAAAAATATAAGACTAACTGTTTAAAGCTGGAGACAAATCTAGTACAAAATAAGCCTATATACTAAGCTACTGTTAAAGTGTCATCTGTCTCAACCGGGATGAGTCCCTCCTAAGCCACAGTCTCTAGCTCTAAGCCAACTACGTCATGAGGCCCGTAGTGACTGGGATACCACTCCTCAGTGTCATTTGAAAAAAAAAATTCAGCCAGGAAAGGAGCAAAGTACACCTCTAACAGTAGTTCCAATAAATGGTAAAGACTTTGTAACAGTAAATAGAGAGTATATACAAGATGAATAGAGCATGGTAGAGATATACATGAATAAGAAAATACGAAAAATATATACAAGAGGTACGAACATCATATATGAAAATAAAGATAAAACTATCTAAGTGAGTGAGTACTAGTGACAACATGTGATCGACTTGGGTACTGCTCAAGAACCACGAGTCGGATTAATCATACGTGCGGTGTATGAGTAACATGGTCTGGGCCTTAATCTGCAAACACAGGTGACTACCACTTACGCAGTGAACCAGATCCTCCCCAGCCAAAACTCATACTTCCTAGTTCCGGCCAGAAGGAGGGAAGACAAACTCATCATCTTCGGCAGAGTAGAATGCCCCCGATCCTTCGTCCAAGAAGAACTAGATCCAGAACCTGATACCGACAAAATATCACTCAACCGGTATAGCTCGCAAGCCAAGCACTTTATCCAGAAGATGGGGTACGATCTGAAGGCCACTAAGGGCTTAAACCACAGCAAGGGCCGACGGCTGCCCCTGCGTCTACCTGCTCCCACAGGCAAGTCCGAGGATTACTACCATAAAACCAAGCATGACTTAGGATATGTAACTCCTCCCACAACTCCCGAGGGATCAGATGAAGAAGACGAAGTGTAATCTCACTCTTTGAAATCTTCCGCTTGGGACTCCGACATCAGTATCGGGGAGATGCTCAAGCAAACGTTATCTGCCAACATGGTGTCTGCTGACCCTGAGAAAGACGACGAGAATCTACCGTAACTCTTTGAAGTAGAACCGTGGTCCCAACGCCTAGACACAAAATGGGAGATGCGGTTCGAACAACGAGAACCTCCTACCGAGGACGAAGTCGTAC
The DNA here is from genome assembly GCA_036927795.1 of Iris macrosiphon. NCBI lineage: Eukaryota > Viridiplantae > Streptophyta > Magnoliopsida > Asparagales > Iridaceae > Iris > Iris macrosiphon. The sequence goes on from JAYESA010000009.1 coordinate 2,357,880, forward strand.
AAGTTAATCTGGGCAACGAATCCTCCCCCAAACCTATCTTCATCAGCAAAAGTCTGACTGATGACGATCGAGAATTCCTGCTACAGCTCGTCAAGGAATACATTGATGTCTTTGCCTGGAGCTACGAAGATATGCTAGGACTGGACTCCCGAATCGCGATCCATAAGCTCAATATCTCGCCAAACGCTAAACCCGTCAAACAGCAGCAACAATAATTCCGGCCGGATATTATGAACGCCATCGAAGCTGAAGTCAATAAACTGATAGCTAGTAGCTTCATCCGCGAAGAACAATATCTGGATTGGTTGGCCAACATCGTGCCCGTCGTAAAAAAAACAGAAAGATTCGAATCTGCATTGACTTCCGTGATCTAAATTCGGCGTGCCCTAAAGACGAGTTTTCTCTTCCAATCATCGATATAATGATCGACAACACTTGTGACTTCGAGCGTATGTCCTTCATGGACGAATTCTCTGGCTACAAACAAATCAAGATGTCTCTTAAAGACGAGAAGCATATATCATTTCGAACACCGATAGGAGTGTACTGCTACACAGTCATGCCCTTCGGTCTGAAGAACGCATGTGCTATATACCAGCGAGCTATGAGCACCATCTTCCATCAGCATCTACGCAAGACGGTCGAGTGTTACGTCGATGACATCGCCATCAAAAGTTACTCCAAAGATGATCATCTTCGAGACTTGAGGACTGTGTTCGACCTCATGCGTACGCACTAGCTCAAGATGAACCCTACCAAATTTTTCCTGGGAGTCTCCAGCGGCAAATTCTTGGGCTTTATCATCACTTCTCAGGGTATTCACATAGAACCCGACAAAACTAAAGCGATCCTTGAGATGAACCCACCGAGGAACCTTCGGGAACTCCGCGACCTCCAAAGGAGGCTAGCATACATCATGAGGTTCATATCAAACCTCTCTGGGCATTGTCGATCATTTACACAGCTCATGAAGAAATGCCTCTCCTTTGTCTGGAACGAAGAATGCCAGTGCGCGTTCGACGATATCAAGGAATACCTATTGAACCCTCCAGTGCTGGTATCCCCAGTCTCGAGAAATCCTTTTCTGCTTTATGTTCGCGCGATAAATCACTCCCTCAGCGCTCTATTAGCCCAGAATAGCGATGCAGGACACGAGCATGCCATCTATTATCTCAGCCGGATGATGGTTGGCGTAGAGCATAGGTACACCCCCGTCGAGAAGGAATGCCTTGCTCTAGTATTTGTCGTCCAAAAGACTCGGCATTATGTGACTTGACAGACCATTCATGTGATCCCATGAGTCAATCCTCTCAGAGTCCTTATGACCAAACCAGGGACACTCAGTTTCCGCCTGGCTACCTGGGCAATGCTACTGTCTCCATACGACATGGTGTTTGTCCATCAGAAAGCCGTCAAGAGTCAAGCATTGGCCGACTTCCTGGCAGCACATCCGGTGCCAGAAACCTCGAAACTCTACGGCCGAGGCTGACGTCCTGCACTTGACATTATCTTAACCTTCGAGGGATTCTTCATTGAGCATGTCCCTCGGCTGCAGAACGTCGAGGCTGACGCCCTGGCCGACCTAGCTGCCTCCTTGGCAGTTCCAGACAACACCCATCAGCTAATCACAGTGATCGGCCGAGAGCTGGTCTGCCCAAAGAACAACCTTTGCCTATGTTCGAGCTACGCGACGGAAGTACACATTGATGTCCAAGACTAGAGGCTTTAATTCATCGACTACGCGGTCTATGAAATTTTCTCCGAGAACCCAAAGGAAGTCACTTCGATCAGAAGACGTCCCCTTCGGTTCTATTACGACACATCCACCAAAATGATGTATCGTCGTTCTTATGACGGGCTTCTGCTATGGTGCCTATCGAATGCAGAAGCAAAGCAAGCCCTTCGCGAGGCTCACAACGACGTTTGTGGTGCCCATCAGCCCGGAACTAAGCTACATGACTGTCTCTGGAGAATAAGATATTACTGGCCTACAATGGTTGGGGATGCGGTTGACTATGGGAGGAAGTGCTTAGTGTGCCAAATCCACGCAGACTTCATCCACCAGCTATCTGAATTCCTACGTCCAATGGTAGCATCATGACCGTTTGAGGCATAGGAAATGGATATCATCGGACTAATAAGTCCACCTTCGTCTAAAGGACACCGGTTCATCCTGACCACCACCGACTACTTCTCCAAGTGAGCGAAAGTAGTACCACTCGCGGAAGTCAAGAAGTATGCATTAAGCATCACGTCGTATACCGCTTCGTCAAGCATCACGTCGTATATCGCTTTGGCTTGCCACGAAGGATCATTCATGACAATGGTCCACAGTTTGCAAGTCATACATTTTACCGGTTCTGCGATAAAAATCGGATTCAGAATGTGGCTTCGACTGCCTACAATCCAGCGGCAAATGGGTTGACTGAGGCATTCAACAAAACCATCATCAAGCTTTTCAATAACTTCGTGTCATCTAACAAGCGCGACTGGAACGAGAAGCTGGGTGAATGTCTCTGGGCCTACCATACAATGGTCCAGACAGCTACGAGAAGTACGCCATTCTCTTTGGTGTATGGAAGCGAAGCGGTCCTCCCCCTCGAGATCCAAATCCCTTCACTCAGAGTGGCTCTCTCCAATCAGCTAACCGTGGACGACAACCATCGCCGACGACTACAAGAGTTGGAAGCACTCGACGAAGAACGTCTCTTAGCTCAGTAGCGCATTGAGTTATACCAAGCGCGTCTCTCTAGAGCCTTCAAAAAGCGGGTCAAGGAGAGAACATTCCAAGTGGGCAATCTCGTCTTGACAGTAAGAAGACTGATGTTTATGACCCACAAGACAGCCGGCAAATTCTAGCCTAAATGGGAGGGCTCGTTCATCGTGGAGGTGGCGCCTACCGGCTAGCAAAATCTAACGGTGACTTGCTCATGATGCCTATCAACGACAAGTTCCTGAAAAAGTACTACGTCTAAGTTAGAATTGTACTCCCCTCATCTCCATCAAGGCAACCAAATTTTACACTCTTGTTTTGTTTTCTATCCCCAACAAGTACCTATGTACGGCATTTCCCTTTCTACACAAATCATTATAAAAGCCATTATTTGTACTCAGGAGTTCTGAGTACGCAACAGGTAATGGATCCTCAAAAATCTTTCCAGTGGGGTAACCCTCAGGTCTATCTACATGCTCAGGTAGACCACCCTCAGTAAACTACTCCCTAGCGACTCCTTGGGACTTTGGTTCACGTCCATTTTTACCTCTGAGCTACTATCCCAGCATTTCCTCTCGGCTGAGTTTGCCATGACCATATTACCTCTGAGCAGACCTTCCGGGTGTTGACTATCGATTATCACGTCCATATTATCTTTGATTTCGGTCATCTAAACTTATCACCCGTGCTCGACCCAGAGTACGCTAGCGGTGTTAAGTCCACAAAAACTAACACGTCCATATTACCTCTGGCAGGGCTTGTTCTAAACCTATTACTTGCACTAACATGCGAAAAAAGTAATGGGTCCACAAAATCTATCACGTCCATATTACCTCTGATAGGGATTGTCTTCAAACTTATTACTTGCCCTCTAATGCGCAAAAAGTAATAAGTCCACCAAAGATCCTCCAGTGGGATATCCTTAAAAAGCTACGGTATTGTACTACGTTCATATTACCTCTAGTACGATACCTAAAGCTAACATAAATGAATTGCAAAATAGATAGGATAACTTTTATTTTTCTCCGCAAAGAGAGATTAAAAGCAAAGCTACATTTCGGGAGATTATCAAGATCCCAAGCCCGAAGGCAAAATGAAGACACAAAAACCAAAAGAGAACTACTGGTACTATGAGTAGGAGCATAACTCCGCTATCCGCTCATGGAGACGAGCAATATGGCCATCCAGGCACCTCCGAACCCGGCACTCAACTTCTTGGGACATAACCTCCGGATCCTCGTAGCAAGAGTATGACTCGTGTCTGTCCTCTAGTTGTTGCACCAGAACCTCAATGCCAGCCGTATTTTGCTCGCCTCAGTGCGGATGCCCTCCTCTTCCTGCTGGACCTCCCATAGCCTATCCCTATTGCATCCAACTCGATCTGGAGCAGTCTAATGGGAGATCAGCCGAAAAAGGCACTCCTCTCTGAGATGGCCCAGCCTGTCACACCTCTCCCGCAAGATTCAGAGATCACGCGGCAAACACTCCATAGACGAAGCAAAGAAGGCCTTCTCCATCTCCACCTTCTTTGAAAACTCGTTATATTCATGGGAGATCAGCATTCCCATGTCCGTCTACTGATACTGCCACAGCTCTGTTAGGCATTTCTCTACTTCCTTCAGTTTATGGCCCAAAAAGTCGGTCATCTGCTCAAAACCAGGGATACCCCTCAGAGAGTAGACCTGGCCCTCAGCAAAGTGCCTTGTCCAGGCGAAAGATTTGATGCGCTACAACACGCCCTCGATCCCTTGCGTCGGGAACACGTGGAAGCTCCGGATGGAAAGCTTGACGGTCTCGTCAATCTCTTCCAATGTAGTCGGAGTCAAGGGCGGCGGGATTGAAGAAGAGGCCACAGGCACAGCAGGCGGCACAACGGTGTTCAAAAATCTCGAAGGCGAAACAACAGTAGATAAGCAACCAACGATCCTATCTGCGAGCAAATCTTTTATGGACGCACGAAGAGCCTGGATACCCGGTAGCTGAGCCACATATGCCGAAGCATTACCAAGACTGAAAACAGAAGTAACGGGGTACCTCGCCACATCGGCTCCCTCCAGTACGCCATGCCTAAACCGCGTCGCGACGGCTTCGGGAGGTGACCCAGCAACCTCAAAAAAGAGAATGACCTCATCACGACGGCTCACCACCCCATTATCCAGGAAAGCTTCAGTCACGGAGTCCCCCGGCAACAACAACTGGAGGAACAACCGCCGCACCGGAAGAACCCGCAATGTCTGAGGGGTCCTAGACAGACCGCGCAAGGTGTCCTCCACCTCCAGAAGAGCGGGGGAGAGATCCAGACCTCCTATTAACAAGCCCACAACCTTGTTCTTCTTTGACACCTTCCTCGAAGACCACATCCACAGTCTTCAAGGGAGAGATAGGGTCTGCAGAACCAGAATAACCGATAATCAGCTTTACTCGAAGAATCGAGAGTTGAAGCCAGAAAATCTGATCTCCCATAAAATTATAAAATGACGTACCAGAGGAAGGTGACGTAGGTCGTGGCTCGTCCAATATTGTCATAGCCTCTGTCACGTCCCAGTCCCAAAAATACGTAGGACTAGGACACGTAAGCATGCCAGCCGCATGGATATGGCAACTCCAATATATGGAAACCAAATCCATACGTACGCTGTAATATGAATATAAAATCCACAAGTGGTATAAAATGTAATACAAGTCACAGGGTAAAATTTAAATCTCATCCACCAAAATCATATAGAAATAAATAACCAGTATCTATGAAACTAGATCTCAAAAAGAAGTATCTAAGGATGATAGTTGGATGGAAACAAATCCACTACCAACTCGAATATAAGAGCAAATACAATATGAGTACAACACCACAACACAATATAAGAATACCAGCTATCCATCACAGCTCGAAGAGAAGACATCCTCGGATCACATGAAACCATCCAAATCTGCGCTCCTGCAAATACTCAAGAAAAGATACACCTGGCAGCGGACCAGGTCCTCAGAGGGACGTAACAAGATACAGAAAATACGAGCCAATTTGAATACAGTAAACATGCATATGGTTTGAAAATAAATAAGTACGCTGTACAAGACAATCTATATGAATGCAAATGAGGACAACTTTTTGACGTATGGGCAAGGGTAGTCTACTCGATCTAAGCCTCACAACTCACACACCCGTCTAGAACATCAGAAATCGACATACCTCTGGGGTAGCGACCAGCGCGACTCTACAGAAATCGACATACCTCTGGGGTAGCGACCAGCGCGACACACGCCCGTAGTGCGAACTATATACTACGGTTTACCAGAGTGGTTAAAAGCCCATACGCCTAATGATTGTCCTCCCATGATACTAGGTGCCATGTGTGTGTCAACATATCTAATACATAGTAATGACTGAAGAAAAACTACACATGCAAGAACTATACAGAAATGAAATAAATAAAAAGAAATATAAATAGCATGCAAAGTACTATAAACAATTTGGCAAGGTATCTTGCCTGGGGTCCTGCTGCTGGTATGAATCAGAGTCCAAGTCACAGTCCAAATAGCCTATGTATTACAAATTTATCACGTCAAAAGATAATTTATTTTAATTTATTTAATTCTGGAATAATTACTCTAAAATCCTATTTTAATCTTATTATTCTGATTTTTATGTTAATTCCTAAATTTTGTCCAAAAAAAACTAAATTTTATCAACTCGAGACTCATGGCACGCAAATCGAGGCGATCTGTTGACCAAAAAGTCAACCGACACAAACTCAACTTTCATGCATGATTTCCTGTAGATTTCAGCGTCAAAAATATGCTAAAATTTACGGCTCTTCCGAATTTAAATTTGTTTGGAAATTATGGCACATACAAATTTTGTATTGTGCACCGATGGTTAAATTCTAACCTAGAAGTTCTACAGAATTAACAGTATGTAAATACTTCGAAATAAATTCTGGGAAAAATATATGTAGATTATCTCGACATTAACTTTCCGAAACTTTAAACGGTTCGTGATTCTGATTCCTGGTTCTCCCGAAATCGCGAATACATCGAAACACGTCTATTTTTGGACATACAGTGCTCTACGAATTTTCCAGAATTTAATACTAATAATTTAGAAAAAAAATTTATATAATCAGAAATCTAACCTCATTATCGTTCTAACAAAAAAAATTGGAGCGCGTTTGGAGTCCGGAGCTAGGAGATATCGTCTTTTTAATTCGTCATAACTAGTAGAAAATGAGGCTGAATTTATGACGAATTTTGACTATTTTTTGGACGAAAAAGAGAGAAATTTGGGGAAGAAAAATATGAAGGATGAGGTATTTATAATGGTGGACACTACTTAATTAAATACGACTAGGATTGGTTAATTTGGATAGGATTATGATGAATTTAAATAAGGATAGGATATGCTTGAAGTTGATTTCCTAGTAGGTTCAGGATTTGAATTAATTTAAAATAGAGTTTGAATTTATCTCAATAATTTATAATCTTAAATATAATTAAAGATAATACAAATAATTTATAAAATCTTATTAATATCTATTAACACTAAATTAGCATCTATCTAATATTAAGACTATATATATCCAAATAAATCCTAAATAATTTTAAAATCTAAATAAATTTCTTAAAATTCTAAATAAATTACAAAAATATAATTAAATATTTTAAACTAAAATAAATATTTGGTAGGAACGACATGCAAGTATGGTCGTATAGTAAATCATAGAAGTCCTAAAAATTTATGTTTTCTAAGTTTTAATTACCAAAAATTCTAGAAAAATCTCCAAAAATCTAAAATAACCTAAAATAATTCTAAATGAATATTTATATAAGTAAATATACTAAAAATTTTATTTTCTAATTAACTAAGAGAATATTCTAAATAAATTCAACATCTATAATAAATATAATAATATAAAATATACACAAATACCTATTTTGGGTGAGGGAGTTTACAATCTACCCAACTTAAAACAATTTCGTCCTCGAAATTAAAGTAAGACATAATTTGTTAAATCCTTCACATTCGTACACAAGGTATGTCAATCGCAATCTCTTCCAAAAATTTAAATAACAAAATCTATTCGAATCTATTGCGATCACTTCAAAATTAATATAACCACTGTTTAAATCAAAATTCAACCTGTCGTAATCTCTTCTCGAAATTTTTTTTTTCAACATTCAAATCTAACTCAAGTCTATATGACATCTCACATCAAAATTTATATCACTATTTTCAACTATCATAATCTCCTCTAGACCTTGAACAATAAACAATTCTAATCAAATCTTATTCCTATTCTCAAATTAAGAATTTTGTACTCTTCAAATATTTAAACTCAATTTACATCCTCAATATTTTAAATAGGTGACCCAACAATCAAAATTAAACTTTTAATTCAAATCATCAAATTGTAAAATTTAAATCTAATTCACCAGTTGTTCAAGTCTAAAATTCTATATTTATCCTAAAAATTTAAATCGATGATTCATCCTTCAATATTCAAAATTTAAATCATGTGCTCAAAGTATAAATATTGGGTCCTCAATATCAAGATTTTTAAAATTCATTAAATCCTCATTATCTTAATCCTTCTTTTAAAATTCTCCACATTTAAAAGGACTTAATCTCTCAATCTAATCCTACTTGATCACAATCTAAAAGAATTCTCCTCAAGTTTAATAATGCAATTTTTACCCAACTTAGAATTTATCCATCTATCACATAAGGCTCTTACACTTAAGAAAAATATTTCTCAATTTATTTTCTCATGTCATTCAATCCTCAAAACTTTAACACCAACTATATCATATGTGATATGCCCTTAATCAATTATGAAAGATAGTCACCAAATAATGTGATTGGCCTATGGGGTATATCTAGTACTCTCTGTGTATTAAACTTATACCAAGCACGAGGTTTCGTCTTTCCGAAATAAGGGAAGACGGAGATCGATAATAAAGAGTTCAAGGGCGAGGTAATAGAATAGAAGTATCAGGATCAAGGCGTTTAAAGAATTCAAATAGGAATTGTCAAAGCAGTTGTGGATTGAAGTCCTATTTTGGTAATGCCTATCCATATGCTCGCATCGGTACAGTTATGTAACGGATACGATATGCTTAGACATATCTAGAGGGCAAGTACAGGTATCTACTAGTCAACTATATATCTCAATCTACGTAAAGTATTATTGCGAAGGGCGAATTAAGCGCATTATGGCTAGCTAGACCATAATACACTGATTCTGATTAGACAATTTGTATTAGTGTGGTTGATCAGGCCCCAATAACACATATGTCGTGAACAAGCTCGATATAAGATTAAGCTTGCAAAAACTAGGCTATAATAGCAGCATAATTCAAGGTAGCACAGAAAATATAACGCTGGATTATGATGTGAGAAGTTACAAAATAATTCAAGTTCGCAAAAGCAAAAATAACAAAAGCAATAATAATAAAAGACTCTACAATCTCTACAGTTATCATACAACCTCCTTATCTAAGTCGCTAGTCGACCAAATAGGGCAAGGACCTCTAAATTCTATGGTCTGAATAAACACTGTCGTCTTTTGCTAGCATGCGATAAATATCATTCGGTTACACTTCAATTAATAGGTCAAAAGACTATGTGATACTAGGTGTCAAACATTATGGTAAAACTTCTAACTAACTCTAGTAGTGTCTATACTACTCTCAAGTCTTCTTAATACATCAAGGGGTAATGGTATAACAATCTAAAGATAAGGAATTCTAGGTTCACTAGATATTCTAAACTTAGTGGTGTGTCTATATTCTCGTTGTATTCTTAATAGGTGTGCTACTCTAATTATCATCCTAATAACAGGGGTTCCTATATTCTAGCAGAAGACTATACTCAAGGAACTATTAGGGAAGCACATGAATCAAGCAGGATACAATTGTTCAAAATAGAACAGATAGGAGGAGATGAATCACAGTCAATTGTGGATGAGATCCTATACTCTAGTCCTAGGGGCAGGCTTGTTCGGTACAGTAACGTAACCGAGACAATATGCTCTCGACCTGCATGGGCCACCACAAAAACATGTCACGTCCCAGTCCCAAAAATACGTAGGACTAGGACACGTAAGCATGCCAGCCGCATGGATATGACAACTCCAATATATGGAAACCAAATCCATACGTACGCTGTAATATGAATATAAAATCCACAAGTGGTATAAAATGTAATACAAGTCACAGGGTAAAATTTAAATCTCATCCACCAAAATCATATAGAAATAAATAACCAGTATCTATGAAACTAGATCTCAAAAAGAAGTATCTAAGGATGATAGTTGGATGGAAACAAATCCACTACCAACTCGAATATAAGAGCAAATACAATATGAGTACAACACCACAACACAATATAAGAATACCAGCTATCCATCACAGCTCGAAGAGAAGACATCCTCGGATCACATGAAACCATCCAAATCTGCGCTCCTGCAAATACTCAAGAAAAGATACACCTGGCAGCGGACCAGGTCCTCAGAGGGACGTAACAAGATACAGAAAATACGAGCCAATTTGAATACAGTAAACATGCATATGGTTTGAAAATAAATAAGTACGCTGTACAAGACAATCTATATGAATGCAAATGAGGACAACTTTTTGACGTATGGGCAAGGGTAGTCTACTCGATCTAAGCCTCACAACTCACACACCCGTCTAGAACATCAGAAATCGACATACCTCTGGGGTAGCGACCAGCGCGACTCTACAGAAATCGACATACCTCTGGGGTAGCGACCAGCGCGACACACGCCCGTAGTGCGAACTATATACTACGGTTTACCAGAGTGGTTAAAAGCCCATACGCCTAATGATTGTCCTCCCATGATACTAGGTGCCATGTGTGTGTCAACATATCTAATACATAGTAATGACTGAAGAAAAACTACACATGCAAGAACTATACAGAAATGAAATAAATAAAAAGAAATATAAATAGCATGCAAAGTACTATAAACAATTTGGCAAGGTATCTTGCCTGGGGTCCTGCTGCTGGTATGAATCAGAGTCCAAGTCACAGTCCAAATAGCCTATGTATTACAAATTTATCACGTCAAAAGATAATTTATTTTAATTTATTTAATTCTGGAATAATTACTCTAAAATCCTATTTTAATCTTATTATTCTGATTTTTATTTTAATTCCTAAATTTTGTCCAAAAAAAACTAAATTTTATCAACTCGAGACTCATGGCACGCAAATCGAGGCGATCTGTTGACCAAAAAGTCAACCGACACAAACTCAACTTTCATGCATGATTTCCTGTAGATTTCAGCGTCAAAAATATGCTAAAATTTACGGCTCTTCCGAATTTAAATTTGTTTGGGAATTATGGCACATACAAATTTTGTATTGTGCACCGATGGTTAAATTCTAACCTAGAAGTTCTACAGAATTAACAGTATGTAAATACTTCGAAATAAATTCTGGGAAAAATATATGTAGATTATCTCGACATTAGCTTTCCGAAACTTTAAACGGTTCGTGATTCTGATTCCTGGTTCTCCCGAAATCGCGAATACATCGAAACACGTCTATTTTCGGACATGCAGTGCTCTACGAATTTTCCAGAATTTAATACTAATAATTTAGAAAAAAAAATTTATATAATCAGAAAGCTAACCTCATTATCGTTCTAACAAAAAAAATTGGAGCGCGTTTGGAGTCCGGAGCTAGGAGATATCGTCTTTTTAATTCGTCATAACTAGTAGAAAATGAGGCTGAATTTATGACGAATTTTGACTATTTTTTTGGACGAAAAAGAGAGAAATTTGGGGAAGAAAAATATGAAGGATGAGGTATTTATAATGGTGGACACTACTTAATTAAATACGACTAGGATTGGTTAATTTGGATAGGATTATGATGAATTTAAATAAGGATAGGATATGCTTGAAGTTGATTTCCTAGTAGGTTCAGGATTTGAATTAATTTAAAATAGAGTTTGAATTTATCTCAATAATTTATAATCTTAAATATAATTAAAGATAATACAAATAATTTATAAAATCTTATTAATATCTATTAACACTAAATTAGCATCTATCTAATATTAAGACTATATATATCCAAATAAATCCTAAATAATTTTAAAATCTAAATAAATTTCTTAAAATTCTAAATAAATTACAAAAATATAATTAAATATTTTAAACTAAAATAAATATTTGGTAGGAACGACATGCAAGTATGGTCGTATAGTAAATCATAGAAGTCCTAAAAATTTATGTTTTCTAAGTTTTAATTACCAAAAATTCTAGAAAAATCTCCAAAAATCTAAAATAACCTAAAATAATTCTAAATGAATATTTATATAAGTAAATATACTAAAAATTTTATTTTCTAATTAACTAAGAGAATATTCTAAATAAATTCAACATCTATAATAAATATAATAATATAAAATATACACAAATACCTATTTTGGGTGAGGGAGTTTACAGCCTCCCCCATAGCTTTCATGTCTTCAACGAATATGTGCTCCAAAGGGGTATAAGACTGCTCCGCCAAAACCGCGTCCAAGCTCCCAAAGCTTCAGGTGCTGGTTCTGAGGCACCCACATCGAACTCCGGAGGGGTTTTCTCTTCCGGTTCAGCATAAGAAATCACTGAAGCGGCTGCCCTATCACGCCCCAGTCCCAAAATACGTAGGACTAGGAATACGTAAGCATGCTAGACGTATGTATATGACAACTCCAATATATGGATACCATAATACACACGTACGCTGTAATATGAATATTAACTCACATGTGGTATATATATATTGTCACAAGTCACAGGGCATAACTAGATCTCATCCACCGAATCAAATAACCACTCAACTATATAACTGAATCAACTATAAAATGCTTGATAAGAACAAGTAGTTGGGTGGAGACAAATCCACTACCAACTAGAATATAAGAGAAACAACATAAGTACATCTAATGAACAATGAGACTCGAAGAGAAGACCTCCTCGAAAGAGATAAGTAACAAGTCCTGATCCGTGCTCCTGCGAATAGTCAAGATCTTCTACACCTGGAAAGGGACCAGGTCCTCAGAGGGACCTAACAAGATACGTAAAAGCATGCCAATTTGAATACAGTAAGCATGCATAATAGGTAGAAAATATATAAGTACGCTGTACAAGACAATCTATATGAATGCATAATGAGGACAACTTTTCGACGTATGGGCATGGGTAGGCTACTATATCTAATCTCACAACTCACACACACGTCAGGGACATCATCAGCCGTCATACCGCGAGGGTAGCGACCATCGTGACACCATCAGCCGACATACCGCGAGGGTAGCGACCATCGGACACGACTACCATAGTGTGTGCTAGTTACTACGGTTTACCAGAGTGGTTATAGCCCATACGCCTACTGATTGTCCTTCCCTCCCATGATACTATGTGTCAAGTGTGTGTCAACATATATATAGTATATAATTATGACTGAAAGAAAATACACATGCAATGATGTAAACTCTCTCACCAAAAATAGGTATTTTGTGTATATTTTATATTATTATATTTATTATAGATGTTGAATTTATTTAGAGTATTCTCTTAGTTAATTAGAAAATAATTTTTTTTAGTATATTTACTTATATAAATATTTATTTAGAATTATTTTTAGGCTATTTTAGATTATTGGGATTTTTCCATAATTTTTAGTTAATTAAAAACTAGTAACACTAATTTTCTAGGACTTTGAAGAATTTATTTTATGTTCAAACTTAGATAAAAATATTCCAAACTTTTATTTTAGGTTCTAAATAATAAAATATATTTTCTAGATTTTTTTGGGAATTTTTTGATTATTTTTAGCATTTATTTTGAGTTAATTAGGGAAAACTGAATTAAAAACTAATTTCTGAAAAAGAAAACCCAAAAAGTAATTAATTCTGCCCAGTCAGCAAACAGGGGGCCCACCTGTCAGCCTCCCGCAGCAAACAGTGTTGGGCCCGCCTGTCAGTGACTGCGGGGTGGGTGCGAGCCAAGCCGAGCCGACCTCGAGCCGAGCCGAGTCAGAGTTCGACTCGGACTCAGCTGAGCCGAGCCGCATCGAACTGTGACCGTTCGATCTGGGCGGGGCTGCACGGATGGCTGCCACGTGTCAAGATCTGAGCCGCGGCTGCTTTCTCTCTCCTCTCTATATATATTAGTTTAGTTATTTATTTTTAGGGTTTTTCTTCAGCCGAATTTTGGAGAATTGCCATCTAGGGTTCCTTCATCTTCCAGAAGCCATTGCGCATAGCTCCGGACTCCAAACGAGGCCTAGTTTCTTGTGTTAGAAAGATATTGAGGTTAGATTTCTGATTATATAAATTGTTTTATAAAATTATGAGTATTAAATTCTGAAAAATTCGTAGAGCACAGCATGTCCGAAAATAGACGTGTTTCGATGTTTTTGCGATTCCGGGAGAACCAGGAATCAGAATCATGAACCGTTTGAAGTTTCGAAAAGATAATGTCTAGATAATTTACATATGTTTTTCCCAGAATTTAATTCGAAGTATTTATATACTGTTAATTCTGTAGAACTTCTAGGTTAGAATTTAACCATCGGTGCACAATACAAAATTTGTATGTGCCATAATTCCCAAACGAATTTGAATTCGGACGAGCCGTAAATTCCAGCATGTTTTTGATGCTGAAACCTACAGGAAATCATGCATGAAAGTTGAGTTTATGTCGGTTGACTTTTCGGTCAACAGATCGCCTCGATTTGCGTGCCATGGGTCTCGAGTTGATAAAATTCAGTTTCTTTGGACAAAATTTAGGAATTAACATAAAAATCAGAATAATAAGATTAAAATAGGATTTTAGAGTAATTATTCCAGAATTAAATAAATTAAAATAAATTATCTTTTGACGTGATAAATTTGTAATACATAGGCTATTTGGACTGTGACTTGGACTCTGATTCATACCAGCAGCAGGACCCCAGGCAAGATACCTTGCCAAATTGTTTATAGTATTTTGCATGCTTAGTATATTTATGTTTATTTATTGCATTTCTGTATAGTTCTTGCATGTGTAGTTTTCCTTCAGTCATTACTATGTATTAGATATGTTGACACACATATGGCACCTAGTATTATGAGAGGACAATCATTAGGCGTATGGGCTTTTAACCACTCTGGTAAACCGTAGTATATAGCTCGCACTACGGGCGTGTGTCGCGCTGGTCGCTACCCCCGCGATATGTCGATTTCTGGAGTCTCGCTGGTTGCTACCCCCACGGTATGTCGATTTCTGATGTCCATTGACGTCTATGTGAGTTGTGAGGTAGATCGAGTAGCCTACCCTTGCCCATACGTCGAAAAGTTGTCCTCATTTGCATTCATATAGATTGTCTTGTACAACATACTTATCTATTTTCAAACAATATGCATGTTTACTGTATTCAAATTGGCTTGCTTCTATGTATCTTGTTACGTCCCTCTGAGGACCTGGTCCCTTTCCAGGTGTATCTGTTCTTGAGTATTTGCAGGAGCGCAGATTCGGATGGTCACATATGTTTCGAGGATGTCTTCTCTCCGAGCCCCATGATTGTTAGCTGGTATTCCTATATTGTGTTTATTGTGTTGTACTTTTCCATTTGAGTTGGTAGTGGATTTGTTTCCATCCAACCATCATCCTTAGATACTTATATTGAGATCTAGTTTCATAGGTATTGGTTATTTATTTATATCTGATTTTCGTGGATGAGATTTAGATTGTACCCTGTGACTTGTGATAGATTTTATACCACTTGTGGATTTGATATTCATATTACAGCGTACGTATGGGTTATGGTTTCCATATATTGGAGTTGCCATATCCATGCGGCTGGCATGTTTACGTGTCCTAGTCCTATGTATTTTGGGACTGGGGCGTGACAAATGAATATATAAAAATCCTGGATTTGTGTGTGGAATTCTATAGATTTCAACGCTACATGAACGCTGGAATCAACAGTTTCATAAAATTACAAGTCGGTAAAGAGTTATGGCTACAAGGGCGCACAGATGACAGTTTTTGGTGATTTTCTACTTACCTCTACGTTGCACGAATTTTACAGTAAATTAAACTTATATGTTAAATTCTGGAAATATTATTTTATTTAAGTTCATTATGTCAACTTTCTAAAACTTCAAACGGTTTGTAATTTCGAATTCGGAATCCCCCGAAATCTCGAAAATACGAAAACGCGTCTGATTTCGGACAGTTGTCACTTTTAGAATTTTTTGGAAAAATAGGTTCATAAATTATTAAAATAATTTATATATTCAGAAAATTAACCTTGATACGGTTCTAAAAAAAAAATTGGAGCGCGTTTGGAGTCCGGAGATAGGAGATATCGTCTTTTTAAGTCGTCATAACTACAAGAAAATGAGGCTGAATTTATGACGAATTTTAACTGTTTTTGGACGAAAAAGAGAGGAGTTTGGGGAAGAAAAATATGAAAGAAGAGTTTATTCCATAAGTCTAATAGATATTTATAATGGTGGAGACTACTTAATTAAATACGACTAGGATTGGTTAATTTGGATATGATTAGGATCAGTTTAAATAAGGATATGATATGCATGAAGTTGCTTTCCTAGTAAGCTCAGGATTTGAATTAATTTAAAATAGAGTTTGAGTTTATCTTAATAATTTATAATCTTAAATAGAATTAAAGATAATACAAATAATTTATATATAATCTTATTAATATATATTAACACTAAATTAGCATCTATCTAATATTAAGACTATATATATCCAAATAAAACCTAAATAATTTTAAAAATCTAAATAAATTTCTTAAAATTCTAAATAAATTACATAAAATATAATTAAATATTTTAACCTAAAATAAATATTTGGTAGGAACAACATGCAAGTATGGTCTCATAGTAAATCATGAAAGTTCTAGAAATTTACGTTTTCTATGTTTTAATTACCCAAAAAAAATTCTAGAAAAATTTCAAAAAAATCTAAAATAGCCTAAAAATGATTCTAAATAAATATTTATATATGTAAATATATCAAGAAATTTATTTTCTAATTAACTAAGAGAATACTCTAAAAAAATTCAATATTTAAAATAATCTATAATAAATATAATAATACAAAATACACACAAAATATATATTTTGGGTGAGGGGGTTTACAATCTACCCAACTTACAAAAATTTTATCCTCGAAATTAAAAATAAGGAATGATTTGTTAAATCTTTCACATTCGTATCTAAGGTAAGTCAACCGCAATCTTCTTAAAAATTTAAATGACAAAATCTATTCAAATCCGTCACAATCTCTTCAAAATTAAAATAACCATTGTTTAAATCAAAATTCAACATATTGTAATCTCTTCTCGATTTTTAAATAATCAACATCCAAATTTAATTCAAATCTATATGACATCTTCAAGATTTAAATAACCCACATCAAATTTTATATCACGATTTTCAACTATCATAATCTCCTATAGATTTTAAACAATTCTAATCAAATATTATTCCTATATTTCAACTTAAGAATTTTGTACTCTTTAAATTTTAAATTCAATTTCTATCATCAACATTTCAAATAGGTGATCCAACAATCAAAATTCAACTTTTAATTCAAATCATCAAATTATAAAATTTTGAATTCAATCCATCAATGTTCATGTTTAGTGTAAATCCCCTCATTTATTTTTATAGATAGACGGATTATGGGTTAGAAATTTTTTGGTTTAACATCAGGTATTTGAGGTTTAGATTTAAGGTTGCAAATGTCTGATTCTTTAATTAAACTCTTGGTGCACCATACCGTTGTTGCAATATTCGGAGCCCAACATCAGCCCATAATTTTCAACAAATTATTGCATTTTAGACTTGACACGCCAACTTAGGCGCTGGACTTTCCCGTCACTCAAAATCATAATCCCTTGTGCCCTAATTTAATTGCACAACTTTCCGTATCCAAAATCCATTATTTAATCCCGTGTCGCGCACCTGTGTCGTTGCCATTAATTTTGAGACACCAACTCAACCCGTTGAGCCGGACCAATTAAAAGGTCAAAGATTGACACCAAGCCTACACCCTTCATGACCTTTGTGTCACTCCAAATTGAGACCCCATGTGCCCCCATTTAATTTAAGAGCACATGACAATTTATTCTAATTAAATTGGGGATACCAACTTTGACTAATCCTATTTTAATCCCAATTTAATCCCAATACCCTCTTTAATTAAACCCATGCAAAACACACAATACCCCCTCACCCTACAAAACACCAATTCCCCCACCATTTTTCCATTATTTCATGTGTTTGTGCAAATACCCAAATTTAAGGGGCTTATTTGCAAATATTGTACTAGGTGTCACCACCTCATTGGTTTAAACCCAAATGAAGAAGCCCCCCCAACCATTGACCGGTTTTGTCTATCCCTCCCTCTCCATTGTGTGAACACAATTCCTTCATGATGAATCCTAGCCATCCATTTGAATTTGGAGCTCATCCTCACCACACAATCCTCACACAACTCCCTATAAAATGTCTCCTCACTTCACATCTCCCCATGCCGGCCCTAATCCCAACACCTTGGAAAACCCCACCCCATTCTCTCTCTCCTCCTTCTCCATAACACAGCAGCCAAGTTCCTCCCACTCCCTTCTTCTTCTTCTTCTTCTTCTTCACTTATTCTTCCCTTCACTTTAACCCTACCCCGGCCGGCCCTCAACTCCGGTCACCACCGCTGCATCCTCCTCTACCCCGCTGCCCAGAACCGGCCGCCTCCCCCTCGACCACCCGGCTACCCACCAAACTCCCGAGCCACCGCCTGAACCACCCCATTCCCGCTGCTCCATCCGCAGCTCCATCAACCCCCACGCCGAGCTCCCCCGACCGACGACCACCTTCTTCTCCGGTGAGCCGCTGCTACTGTCGACCCTGACATCTCCTACTCCAGCACCCCGACTCACCACGACAATCTCCGGCGAGCTGCGGCACCGCCACCCGCCGTTTCCAGTCGACCGGCCCCCGCTGCCACGAACTACGACGACCCGACTCCGGCTGCACCCCACGAGCCCACTGCCACCACTTCGATCCCCTCGGCCAGCCGAGCATCTCCCACCACCACCAACGTCGACATCATCACCATTTTCGGCATCTCCACCACCCCACACCACCAGTACCACCACCCCACACCACCAGCACCACCACTCTTCATCATCACCATCTTCACCATCTTCACCATCTTTATCATCCTCATCATCAACATCACCACCATCAACACCCCCACGACCTCCCCCTCCGGCGTGTCCCAACCGGCCAGCACCACCACCACATCGCCAAGGTGAACTCTTCCCCTCTCCTTGTAGTGTATTCTTATGTATATTGAATGTGGGTTATATATACTGAGTTAGGGTTGATGGTAATGTAAATGCATTAATCTTTACGGCTTGATGTTATGTAAATTATGCGTTGATGGCTATGGCGGAGCAGGTTTAATTGTTGAGGATGCTCTAGAGGAGTTTAGGGTTGAATGCATGAGTTTAGGAATATTACATTTTTATATATGCAAGTGGTGTTTAAACGCTAAGTTGATATTTAGGGTTTATAAATACCAGGTATGATAATTTAGGGTGTTGTTCAATTTAATAAATGCATATTGATTATTGTTGGTGAGCATATTTAAATCATTGAGAACTGATATTCTGATATTGGAACATTGATGGACATTGAGGAGCAGGTGTTTGATGGTGAACTAGTGTGTAATATCAAACCATTAGTCACTCATTGGGGATTGATAAATAATGTTGAATTCAATTGAGGAGTAGTTTTAATGTGAAATGGAAATGATTGTATATATTTGAGGGTTTAATAAATAGTTTATAATTTATTCGAGGATGATGTTTAAAATATGCAGGATAACGTCTGTAAAGACCAAGGAAAAATCGGAGGATTGAACATACTTGAACTACTGAACATCGTGATGAATATAGTAAGATTGAGGATTTTGTCTGATGATATTATATAGGTGATTAATCATATTAGATGTAACATACCTTTAGTCAACCTTGGTCAACCCTCTAGCTTAGTGTCTATGTGACTTGTAACTAAGATTGTAGCATATGCTAGACGTGTGTCGCATCTTATTTTAGCCGCATGATAGCCTATTGATTGAGCTTGTATCTCGTCTCTAGGTACTACGGGACCCGCGGACTTGGACGTTGTACCGGAGCCCCATCTTCAGCAGCCGGATCCAGGCAAGTGTACCTTGCCACCCTGTATTTCAGTTACCAGATATTTATTGTTTTATTATATGCATTATGCGCGAGTTTGATTTAAAATCGTTACTCCGCGTCCGGGTCAAAACCGGGTGCAGACGTTCGTCGGTAACGTCTGGTAACGAGTGATAGATGTTCGCAACACCTCGATGTACGTACCTATGTATATCATAACCCTAGGACACGTCCATACACTGTTATCGTGCCAGATTTCCTGTATCCTGATATTGACATCATGACTGGAGACTGGGAAGACCTTAGGGTCGCGTTGATTGATAGTTACTTCAGTACGACGAGACTGCTAGATAGAGGTTCAGGTTCAGCGCACAATCGTTGACCGCTTGGGATGGGGAAGACAGTTACTAGACGTTTGGGCTCCTCTGCACCGCTTATATATGTATATGTCCAGTTTATGTAGTGTTCCTGTATCCGGAGTAGTAGTATCACCCGTGTGACTCTGTGCTCGGAGCTACGGTACGCCCCGTGTGTCTCTGTGTTCGAAGCTACGGTTTTATTTTGGACAGCCCACGCGTCGAACATTGTCTTCAAACTGTGTCTCACTTAGTTGGTTATGCTAGACTA
Organism: Iris macrosiphon; assembly: GCA_036927795.1. Taxonomy (NCBI): domain Eukaryota; kingdom Viridiplantae; phylum Streptophyta; class Magnoliopsida; order Asparagales; family Iridaceae; genus Iris; species Iris macrosiphon. The sequence goes on from JAYESA010000009.1 coordinate 2,378,450, forward strand.
CACCGTCGTTGCACTTGTTTCCTTCTGTTATACTATGGCTTGCTATATTTTTGTACCTTGTTACGTCCCTCTGAGGACCTGGTCCCCTGCCAGTTTTGCAGCATAGACGATTATGGAACATTTGGAATTGCTGATGGAGTTGCTTGTCTTGCGGGCATTTGTACCAGGTACTCATATCATTTCTACCGACATTATGGTTGTTTTATTCATATTGTTATTCATCTACTGTTGTAGCATAGTTTTTATAGACTCATATTTCTTCTCGAGTCTATTCGAGTTTGTGTGTTATTGGGCGGCCGACTTTAGCACATGTAGCTCTTTCTTGTATATTTTTGTTCATTGTGGATTGAGACATAGTTGTTTATATTTACTGGATTATTTAGATAGTTACCAGTAGTTTACAGCTTATACGTATTAGAGTCGGACCAGAGTCTGGTCGAGTGCGTAGCTGGCGTGTCGCGTACTCCTGGTCCTACGTATTTTGGGACTGGGACGTGACATATTTTTGTGGTGGTCCATGCAGGTCCAATCTAAATCGTATTTTAATCTTATTATAATATAATTTTATTGTTAAACCCAAATTTGTGATCCGTAGCACGCAAATCGAGGCAATCCGTTGACCAAAAAGTCAACCAACTCAAATCCTGGATTTGTGTATGGAATTTTATAGATTTCGACGCTACATGAACGTCGGAATTGACAGTTTCATAAAATTATAAGTCGGTAAAGAGTTATGGCCACAAGGGCGCACATATGACAGTTTCTGGTGATTTTCTACTTACCTCTACGTTGCACGAATTTTACAGTAAATTAAACTTATATGTTAAATTCTGAAAATATTATTTTATGTAAGTTCATTATGTCAACTTTCCAAAACTTCAAACGGTTCGTAATTCCGAATTCGGGATCCCCCGAAATCTCGAAAATACGGAAACGCGTCTGATTTCGGACAGCTGCCACTTTTAGAATTTTCTGGAAAAATAGGTTCATAAATTATTAAAATAATTTATATATTCAGAAAACTAACCTTGATACGGTTCTAACAAAAAAATTGGAGCGCGTTTGGAGTCCGGAGATAGGAGATATCGTCTTTTTAAGTCGTCATAACTACTAGAAAATGAGGCTGAATTTATGACGAATTTTAACTGTTTTTGGACGAAAAAGAGAGGAGTTTGGGGAAGAAAAATATGAAAGAAGAGTTTATTCCATAAGTCTAATAGATATTTATAATGGTGGAGACTACTTAATTAAATACGACTAGGATTGGTTAATTTGGATATGATTAGGATCAGTTTAAATAAGGATATGATATGAATGAAGTTGCTTTCCTAGTATGCTCAGGATTTGAATTAATTTAAAATAGAGTTTGAGTTTATCTTAATAATTTATAATCTTAAATAGAATTAAAGATAATACAAATAATTTATATATAATCTTATTAATATATATTAACACTAAATTAGCATCTATCTAATATTAAGACTATATATATCCAAATAAAACCTAAATAATTTCAAAAATCTAAATAAATTTCTTAAAATTCTAAATAAATTACATAAAATATAATTAAATATTTTAACCTAAAATAAATATTTGGTAGGAACAACATGCAAGTATGGTCTCATAATAAATCATGGAAGTTCTAGAAATTTACGTTTTCTATGTTTTAATTACCCAAAAAAAATTCTAGAAAAATTTCAAAAAAAACTAAAATAGCCTAAAAATGATTCTAAATAAATATTTATATATGTAAATATATCAAGAAATTTATTTTCTAATTAACTAAGAGAATACTCTAAAGAAATTCAATATTTAAAATAATCTATATTAAATATAATAATATAAAATACACACAAAATACATATTTTTGGTGAGGGGGTTTACATGTCCGCCGGTGATGGTACCTTTGCTCTGTGTCTGCAATTCAAACAGACCAGAAGAGACATATTTATAAAGAGGACCAGGAAGAATCAAACTAAGAGGGTTTACGGATACCGCCATAGCATCTAAATCGGGTCCTGCTTCAGGAACCGTTAGTACAATGGGTTCTACCTCTCCGCTTGTGGTCTCCTTCACGGGGGGCTTAGTCTTCGTCGCTGGTCCCGTCTCTGGGACCACATCGGTCCTCGCCTTCTTGGAGTAGCGAGCATGCTGGGTCCCGGCCTTCGATTTGCGCTTCACAACCGGAGGATCATCAGAAGGGGATATCGTCTGCTCTTCCCCAGTTGACGGCTCCAACTCCACGAGCAGAGGCCTGACAACACTCTTTCCTTTTTTGGGCGTCCAACGCGCCCTCGCTTCCGGAGGCATCAACATGGTGCCTTCGATATAACTCCTCTATGGGTCAAAGCCAGCCGACAGAGCATTAGCTGTGCAGTAGTATTTCGTGGCCGTATACAGCATCTTCGGCACAACACCAGCAGCGGGTAGGCTAAACTGAGCCTGAGTGCCGGTTGCACTGTAGTAAGTCCAGGCTCGGGTCCCGTCAAGCAAGCTGCCATTATATCCGAGAGAAGAACTCGGCTGACCCAGTAGAAGCTGGGGTAGCCGAATTGGCAAGCAAATCTGCTGGGCAGGTAAGAATCTACGAAGACTGCAGCCTTGTTCTGGTATACTAGATGGGATGGACGAATGGCTTGGAGCTAACGAAAGAGCCTCTCAGACAGGTTGCGGGGCGTCCCCTCGTTGTCTTGATAAGCGGCGTTTCTTTCATCGTCAGTAAACTCCAGCTCAGACGTGAAGAAACTCCAGTTAGTCATGAACGAGAGCTGCCTACTACAGGTAGGAATTGTGTCATGCTTCCACCTCATCCCCCAATACTTGCGGATATGGACATCGACAACCACCATGCCCTCATCGGTCCCAGGGCTCATCAGAGACCCGTGTGCCCCACCACACCCCCACATGGCACCCATGTGCCCACCACACCCCATGTGCACACCTCGACACATACAAAATATTATATTGAGATACCCACTTGGTGGTGTATCCATTGTGGGACTATCTTTACTAGTCCAAAGGCAAAAATACCAACACAAACAATTTTTGATACTAGGGTGAGCATTCGGTTTCAACCGAACCGAAATAGACAAAATCCGAATAAACTAAAATTCTAGAAACTCAAAACCGAAACAACATAAGCCAAACCGAAACAGAACAGAATAATTGATTCGGTTTATTTGGATTTTTTTTCTTGATTGGAATATTTATATCGGTTAATGATCGGACAAAAAGTTGTAATCGTGGTTAAAGCATATTAAATATTTATAATTTTTATACATACATTTATTACATCTCAAAGTTGCGTCTAAAGTTGGACTTCAAAACACATACATAGAATTGTTGTTTTCAAAATATACATATTTTTAATCACAAAATATTGCATATAACTGAGAATATTTATATAATTGTACAACTCTTATTCGAATATCGATTTTGAACTGAAACCGAATAACAAATTTTAGTATTTTTAAAGTTAAAATCGAATTTTTTTTTTTTTTTAAACTGAATCGAATGTAGTTCGGTTCAATTTTTGGTCCAAAACCGAACGATGTTCACCCCTGTCATGTTGAGATTGATGTTGTCCGGACTAATTTTTCGAAAGTTATTTTTATTTTATAAAATAATGTTACCAAAAAGTCATATACTAGTTTAAAAAATAAAACAAAACAAAACAAAGTAACCTCCGAGTCAAACTTCAACCAAAATATAGTAATATTTTTTGTAAATAAATATTTTAACTAAGTCCTGGTAATCTCTCTCAAACCCATCCTACTCCTACATTGCAATTCCGTTCGCCACTATTGTCATCCGTCCGATCCGATCCGACCCGCCATAGGACTTGCTACTCGCATCCAACGGTCTACAAAACCCCAATCCAAACCCCAATCAGACATTCAATCTCCACTCTCCATTGCATATCCAACCATCCAAATTCTCGAAACCACTCCGTCCCACGGATCCCCTCCCCTCCCCTCCCCTCCCCCCTTCTCTTTATAAAATCCCACCCAACTCTCTCATCCCAACCAAACAAAAGAAGAAGAAGAAGTGAAACCAGACAGAAGGAAGCTATGTCCGGAAGAGGAAAGGGCGGGAAGGGTCTGGGTAAGGGCGGCGCCAAACGGCACCGGAAGGTTCTCCGGGACAACATCCAGGGGATCACGAAGCCGGCCATCCGCCGCCTCGCCCGCCGTGGCGGCGTCAAGAGGATCAGCGGCCTCATCTACGAGGAGACCCGCGGCGTGCTCAAGATCTTCCTCGAGAACGTCATCCGCGACGCAGTCACCTACACCGAGCACGCCCGGAGGAAGACCGTCACAGCCATGGACGTCGTATACGCGCTCAAGCGCCAGGGGAGGACACTATACGGCTTTGGAGGCTAGGGTTAGGTTAGGTTAGGTCTTTTTTGGGGGGGGGAATTTCTTGTTCCTGTGCTTGCTTGTTGTTGGTGTCAGATTAAAATGTTAGCTGTGGTGGTTGTGTTCGTTGTCCTGAATTGGAACATTCTAATGCTAGAATTCATTTTCCTTCCAACATGAACGCTGCTCTGATGTTAGTTTCTGTTCTCCTGATTTGACACAAGGAATTGTTGGTTGTATCCAGGTTTAAGATGATGATTATTGGTGTTATTTGGTGATTGGATCAATGTCCAAATTGCTGTTGCTGTAAAAATGCCTTAAATCCATTGATTTCTTTGCGTCTCCATTTGCTCAGTGATTTATTTTACTGAACGTATTTCGTATATTGGATGCGACTGCTTTTTGTATGACACTTGGAAGCATCAGTTCGTGACTGTTTTTATTTTCTGCCAAGTAATATAGACATTAAGAACCAATGGAGAATATTGTTTGGTACATTTTAAACTCGACTAAGATAGAAATTTTTCTTAAAGTAAGAAACACAATTTTAGAAATTTTTATTTGAGATAGCTTCCCACACACACCCACTGGCGGATGTACCTGCCAATTTTTGCACTGGATTTTTCTTTAAACGTGGTTAAAGAAGCATTATATATTAACCTGTGTATTATTGTCTATCATGACAAGGTTAAGGTTGGGCTAGCCATCCGATGTAGTGGAAATTCAGTTGAAGAGACTAGCAGAAGAATCTCTCAAACTAGAAATGAGTGAACACTTACAATCATATTTCTCCCTCCTAAAAAAAGGGTTGGGACATCGTCTACAAAATCCTACTATCAATGGAGAAAGAAGAAGTCAACAAAATTAATGTTGTCATAAATAACTTCATGATACTTCATATTATCAATGAGTCCTTTGATCCTAATTTTGTTCAAGATATTTAGTTGTTGTTAATGAGCCTAAATTAAATAAAAAAATTATATGCATTCTGTATGAGACCAAAAAAACTTGCACGCGAACACTATTGTTTTTAATATATGTTTACATATGACTCACAGCTTACATTTGCATCATTGTTTGATTTCAGTATTTTGAATTGGGATCATAAAAGTGTTACTAGCCCTGAAATCATTTTTAATCTCTAGCTTGAAATTTGAAAATAAAAAAAGAAGAATTTGCTTAGTAAAATACTTGGAACTATTAAACTTATTTGTTAAGATTTAAAAGGCAAGAATTATATATAGACTTTACAGATGGGGTCAAAGTAGGCATATGTCAATGGAAACAGATCACTCTTATAAGTATAACTTGACCCAATTATTTTAGGCTCTTTTATAAGGTTCTTGATAAAGGCACTACAAAATTCACTCGGGACAGTCCAAATTTTTACTATTGATAATTACAAGTTTGTCACTTCCAAAAATTACTCACCGGACTGTCCACTTTTAATTGAATTTTTTTTAATCAGGATTGTCAAAATTTTGACAGTCCTACCAATGACAGTCCTTCCAATTGTTAGGACTGTCAAAATTTTGACAGTCCGAAAGGAAGGGCTACGCGAGGTGACTACGAGGGCTGGGCTGCATAGAGACCGTAAGGGGGGACGAGACGGAGGAGCGGGAGCGGAAGGAGGCGACGGAAGGCGGGGGAGGCGGCGGCGGTGGAGGACGGGGGAGGAGGCGGAGGCGCGCGCGCGATGGAGGACGGGGCCGCTGCTGCGTGCGGGGGCGGCGGTGGAAGACGGGGCCGCTGCTGCGTGCGGGGGTGGTTGTAAGCGGTGGGGGAGGCGACGAGCGGTGGAGGAAAGGGCCGCTGCTGCGTGTGGGGGCGGTGGTGAGCGGTGGGGGCGGCGGCGTGCGGTGGGTACGACGGCGAGCGATGGAGGAGCGGGAGGGGGAGCATGAGGAGGGAGGTGAAGAGGGTGGACAGCCCTAGTAAAATTTGGACTAGCCTGAGTAAAATTTCTTCATAACTGAGCTAGCCCCAATACTGGGCTAGTCCTGAGTGTACTTTGTAGTGCCTTTATCACAAGTCTTTGATAAAGGCACTACAAAAATGACTCGGGGCTAGTCCAGTATTGGTGTTAGTCCAGTTAAGAAGAATTTTTACTTAGGCTAGTCCAAATTTTACTAGGGCTGCCCACCCTCTTCACCTCCCTCCTCCTGCTCCTCCCCCACTCCCCTCCGGTCTCTTCTCCTCCCTTCTCTCGCGATTTTTTGCCTCTCCCCATCGTCGACCTTGCCATTGACCACGTTGCTGCTGCCGAGCCGCACCTCAAGCACCTTCCCGTCGGCTCTGTCACGAAGGCGATTAAGAAGACGATGAAGAAGCAGCGTGCGGAGGGCTGCGAGCGTCGGAGGCACGCGCTCGCGGGGGGCTGCGGCTAGGTCTAGCACCGGCGACGGCGGCAACAGAAGCGGCATCAGCATTGGAGGCGAGCGCGCGCGCCTACGCCTTGCCTCCGCCCCCGCGCGCATGCCTCCGCCTCCTCCCCCGCTGTAAACCCCCTCACCAAAAAATAGGTATTTTGTGTGTATTTTGTAATTCTTGTATTTGTTTTAGATTATTTTTTAAAACAAATAAAATTCAATGATTTATTAGGACACTTCACCGTGGTTTGGACATTAATAATATAGGATGGCCCAAAAATCTGTATCGTCCATCATAGGAAGTAGCCTACACAGGAGACACTACCTGTAGGATCTTTTCGTGGCACAGAAATTCGATCCCTTGGTGTTAGTATGACATTAGTGTAACGACCATAGATTAATTGTTAAATATTTAGATAATATATATATAATTTATTTGTGGTTATTTTTCAACCCCAACTTCCTATAATTAGTAGCCCATAATTCTCCGTGGCAAGTTAGGCATTTTTTTTTCTGTTTATAGATGCGCATATTATTTACTATTAACCAATTTTGTGGATAACCATTTAATTAATTACTTAGTTAATTAGATAATAATTATTTGATTTATATAATTAGATAAATATCTAATTATTAATTATAAAATATTTTCATAAAATATTTGAGTGTAGTATTTATTAAAACTTTACAAAGTAATTTTCTAGAATTTATTTTGGGTGAAAATATTATTTTTAGATTTTTACATCATCTATAAATGTAAATATATATATGTTAATATATATATAGTTAATAATAATAATAATAATAATAATAGTAATAGTAATAGAAGTAATAATAATAATAATAATAATAATAATAATAATAATAATAATAATAGAAAAGAAAAGAAAAGAACAGAAAAGAAAAAGGAAATAAAATAAAAGAAAATATAATATATAAATCTAAAACCTACAAAACCTAACTAACTAACCCTTAGCCCTTCCCCAGCAACCTAACCCTCTAGGATTTTTATTCAAGCGGGACGAGTTTTCGTGTCCCGGATTGGTCGAAAAATTGACCGAAAAATAGCCGAAAAACTGACCAAAAACAGTCAAGAAACTTCAACCCGAACCCCCATGTTCACACCCAAATTGTCACCAACCCGTTTAATATTTTTAAAAATTAATTGATGAGTTTTCTTCCCAATATAACCAAATAAATTTCTGTTCTTTTACTTTTTATTAACTCGTTCTATGTGTTAAATTATTCGGCCTCCAAAACGACCAAAAATTTGATAATTTTAAAACTAAAATTTGGTGATACGGAGTGCGCCCCGCCAAACGGGACCGCCTCGTCGCGTACCAATTGCACCGAAAGGCACGTATGCTATATTCTGACACGTGGGATTTTTCGGAAGCTGATTCGGGCGTGTGTGCACGTCGGAATCAACCCGTATCCGTAAAAAAAATCTCCGTATCGCGACTTTTGCAAAACACTACCCCATTTTGTGTACACTCGTCGGAATGCGATGAAACTTGCGCCATTGGATTCGTGGTATCACGCTGGTCCTGTGACCCATGTTTCACGCGATTCTGAGACAGTTGACCAATGCGCCTATTTGTGGACCCCACGATTGACTTTAAGGGCGAATTTGTGTTCGGCTCACCGGAATCCAAAATTGGACATACCGTTGAATTCGTATTGACGTTTAGAATTTGTTTGACCTAATTTATCCTATTTAGAGACCTTTACCTCTGGCATGCATTTCTGTGCAAAGTGGGCCACATGTGGACCCCACTTTGACCCGAAATTACCGTTTTGCCCCTGTGTCCAAATTGGACGAAAGGGTAGTGTTTTCTAGCTATCTCGCTTATTCTGGGAATATTGGTGATGTTTATTTCAGCATCTGGAGACGTTCATTCGGAGGCCATAGTTTCTGATCCTCTGTACTTGACACCTGGACGTTTATACTATGCAGCTTTCTTGCCAGGCAAGTATACCTTGCCATTGTACTGTAATTTATATTCCATATATTGCATATATTTTATTTCTGTCATTTAGTTCATATATTTTAACTGCTATATAAACTGCGCGTCCAAGGATAACTTGGGTGCAACGACGGTGATGTCGTATTTTATCTTTATTATATATTTTGCATGTTGACCTAGTTTTACGAGACCACCACATGATCATGAGGCATCCTTATGTTTCCTTGTTCGTGACACAGTTGTTACACGAGTGTGAGTCTCATGTAGGACACGAACTTGCGTAGTCGGCTGATCACCGATACGTATGGGACGTACGACGAATAGGGATAACTGCTGATATAATTTGCATAATTAGAAGCCTTGGCAGTTATTAGAGGTCTCATCGCTTCATGGATATGATATGCTTAGAGCATGGGGTGGGGAGGACAACAAGTAAGGCGTTTGGGCTCCTTTGTACTTTCCTTGTGTAACCCATACGCTCCGTCGGAGATGCGCGGTCATGATGACCACTATATATTATTATTATCAGGCGGCCTCTGACGTTCAAAAGACGTCATGCTTTGTAGGCCCCTGATTCTCCGAGAGAATTATGCCAATCCTATTTTAGCCAGATAGCCCACGTGTTGGAAAGTTGTTCTCAAAGTGCATTCACATAGGCGGTTAGACGACCCTTTTGGATGTTTATTTTCAGTACTTTATTCGCATGCTTCTATGTATCTTGTTACGTCCCTCTGAGGACCTGGTCCCTTTCCAGGTGTAGACGATCATGACTATTTACAGGAGCACGGATCAGGACTTGCTACTCCCTTCTCTTTCGAGGGGTCTTCTCTTTGAGCCTCTTTGTTCATTAGATGTACTTATTTTGTTTCTTTTATATTCTAGTTTGGTAGTGGATTTGTCTCCACCCAACTACTTATTCTTATCAATCATCTTATACTTGATTCAGTTATATAGTGGATTTGATTATTTATTTATATTTGATTATGTGGATGAGATTTATTTATGCCCTGTGACTTGTGACAAATATATACCACTTGTGAATTATTGTTCATAATACAGCGTACGTATGTGTTATGGTTTCCATATATTGGAGTCTCCATATACATACGGCTGGCATGCTTACGTATTCCTAGTCCTACGTATTTTGGGAATGGGACGTGACATATTTTTTGTGGTGGCCCATGCAGGTCGAGAGTATATTGTCTCGGTTACGTTACTGTACCGAGCAAGCCTGCAAATAGCATTAGAGTATAGGATCTCATCCACATTTGACTATGACTCACCTTCCTTCCAATCCGTTCTATTTAAATAATTACATCCTGCTTGATTCCTGTACTTTCCTAGTAGTTCCTTGAGTATAGCCTTCTGCTAGAATATAGGAATCCTTGTTGTTAGGATGATAATTAGGGTAACTTTTCTACTAAGAATACAACTAGAATATTGGCACATCACTAAGTTAGCATACCTAATGAACCCTAGCATCCCTTACCTGTAGATTAATTGACCATTATCCCTTGATATATTTATGAAGGACTTGAGAGTAGTATAGACACTACCAAGGTTAGTTAGAAATTTGACCATATTGTTTGACCCTAGTATTGAGGAACCAATAGAAATCCAAGGTTGAATATTAAGACTAAACCTAACTTTCATAGTGAGATAGTATTAGAACAATAAATTTAGATTCTTGTCTTAATATTAGCAGAACAGTACCTTAGGAAGCCAAGAGGAATGAATATAACATTTCCCTTGATCATACCTCGAACATAGAGACTAGCATACCACCTTCCCCTTAGGAAACCATGATATTATCAAGAGTCTCTCTATTTAATTTCATATCTCGTTCCTACGAAACCTTAACGTTCGCTAATTGTGCGACGACTAACATTTTACTTCATCTTTCAATTCGTGCCACCTAACCCTTCTGATTGTAGGCCAAGTGATTTTTTTTTATGTTAGGATACATAGTTTGGTAGGATTGTAGTTGTAATCTTGAATTTTAAAATTATGTGCTTGGTAGTTAGAACTTGACAGTTTGAGTTCCTCATTTAGATTATGATTTTATGATTATCCTTTAGTTTAAATCAAGTAATCTGTTCCACATATCTCCATACAGGTTATATCCTCCTTCACTTGAGAGCCAGTAACTTCTCTATTCTTAATATTAACACTTTGTTCTTGTAAAACCCCTATTTCTAAAAACCGTATTTATTATTTTTTTATTAATTAATAATTTAATTATAGTAATTATGTGCTAATTAGGAGAAATAGATTTTTATTAATTTTTATTTTAGGTGTTGGTGCATTTAGAGGATTTATGGGGCCATTAGGAATTTTTCGGAATTTATTCCATGTATGAGATCCCTTGAGCAGTTGCTAGCTTAATAGTGTGCATTAATATAATCTAGAATTTTTTTATGCGTATATATATATATATATATATATATATATATATATATATATATATATATATATATATATATATGCATGTATATATTTAAATATAAAAGAAAAAGTGTAAACCCCCTCGACCAGATTTCAGTATTTTTAGGATTATTTTAACAATTTAGGATTTATGGCAATATTTTAATTTATTTTGCCTACATATCCTGTTGACTTGTGCACCTGTCCGTCACCTAATTATTTGGAGCTTTACCTTGACTGATATCCCCGAACAAAGTTCACATACCTGTCATAGACATGCCAGATTATTTTTCTGAATTTTGTGCAACTCCCAGATGCTTTATTTTGAGCCTCGTTTGAGACGCACAACTATCGTTACAAAAGTCCGTATTTATTTCCTATTTAATTTCCTGCTCTTTACCCACCTCTGTACCCCTAGAGATTTGAGACCCAACATGCACATGTTTTGCCCAAACAAAAATACGTTAATTTTCTACACTGAGTATACTACATTTAGTGTATTGACACCGTAGAAAAATTATGACCCTACCTGCCTCTAAATAATTAGAGAACACCGTGCGCAGTATTTATTAATTAATAAATACGATGACCCGTGTCACCCAGAAACCAGGTCCAACCCCTGCCCAGACTCACCCCCATTTTCCCAGGACCCTCACATAGCAATTTTCCTCAATTCTGTGAATTTTAGAATTTTCAGGAATCGGGTATTTTTCCAGAAAATTTCGTAAATTGCGCAATTTCCCAAAATATGACTTTTACGCAATTTATGAAACTACAGGGACTTTTCTGCAAATTACAGTGCGAGGTGTCACCCCCTCATTGGCCGGTGAACCGGCACCGTCCATTTGGAGTCGGGACTCGCCCGAAAAGATCCCGGAAAGATCCCGAAAATATCCAGGTAATATCCCAAAATATCTCAAGATATTTTGTTATAATATTAATATTATTCTTTATAAAAGAAAAGAAAAAGAAAATAAAAAAAAAACCTAAAAGCTACCCAGCCCCAGCCGACTCCCCCCCGACCCTGGCCTCAGCCGACCCCCCCTGGCCGGCGGCGACCCCCCCGGCCGGCGGCGCCCTCTCCTCCCCGCGGCGGAGCCAGCCCCCCCGCCCCTTGGCTCTCTCTCTCCCTCTCCCCGAGCTCTCTTCTCCACTCCCCTTCCCCGACCTCGTCGGCCCGACCCCCGCCGGCTTCGGCGGCGGTCCCAGCTCCCATCTCCTCGACCTCCTCCTCTCCTTCCTCCGCCTGTCAACTCCACCACCACCGCCATCCCCATCACCGACAACCACCACCACCCCCATCCGAGCCCTCTTCCCTCTTCTTCTCCTCCACCGCCACCACCACCATCATCGAGCACCACCACTGCCATCATCATCGTCGCCGTCTTCACAGCCGACCCCCCACGGCGAGCCAACCCCCGCCGGCCTCGACAGCGGCTACCCCGACTCTCCCTTCCCTCCTCTCCTTCTCCTCCCCTCTCCTCCTCCCTGAGCTCGCCACGCCGGACCCCGAGGACAGCGACGTCCTCCTCCCGAGCAGCCACTCCCCGGCTACCCCGGGCACAGTCACCCTCCGACGAGTCTCCAGCAAGCTCTAGACACAGTTCGTGTCGGACACAGCGGACACAAGGACACGGCTCGTGTCAACGACTCTCGGACACGTCTAGGACACGTGAAATCAGCCTTCACGAAGCCCTGTTCAGGTAACGATATCTCTCTCCTCGTAATTCTGATTTTAATTCCGTCAGTTGCGTTGTGTAGACTATGTAACCACCTCGGTGCCCGTGCAACCCGCTCGGAGCATCGCGTCCTGTGGTGATCGCGGCACGCGATCCAAATACAGGAAAAACAACGACCCGATTCACCCCGGAACTGGGTACGCCCCGCCAAACGGGACGACTTGGTCGCACGCGGTCTTTACCAAAACGTGCGCGACGTTGATACGGACGTGTAGGAATTCGGAGAAGTTGATTTGGATGTGCGTGCACACCGGAATCAACACGTATCCGCCGACACCGCCCCGTATCCGTCAGTTCTGGAACACGCTGCAACTTTGTGTACACACGTCGGATCGAGACGAAACTTGCGCCATCGGACTCGTAGCGATACGCTGGTCCTGTGAGCCAAGTTTGGTTCGATTCTGAGAACGTTGACAAAATCACGTATCGTGGGCCCCACCGGCTCCACTTGACGGGTGATTTTGTGACCGGCTTACCGGAATCCAATTCTGGAAGTTCCGTTGGGTTCGTATCGACGTTCTGGACTTGTGGACACTAAGTTTGGCGAATTTGGAGACCTTTGACCCTGACACGTTTTTCGGTGCAAAGTGGGCCCACATGTGGACCCCGCTTTGACCGAAAACTGTCATTTTCGCCCCTGTGTCCAAATTGGACTTAAGGACAGGCGTTTCTAGCTATTTGATATTTTCTGAGACTGTTAGTGATATTTATTTCAGCATCCGGAGACTTTCCTTCTGAGGCCATAGTTTCTGACACTTGGTATTTGACATCTGGACATTATATTTGCAGCTCTCCCGCCAGGCAAGTATACCTTGCCTTGTGTACTGTTTAAATTCAGTTATTGTTAGTTACATGTTTATTTATTTTAATATTATATAAATGTGCGCGTCCGAGAAAACTCGGGTGCAGTCAACGATGGCGTTGACGTTAGGACTTGTGTCTGACCTAGTGTCTAGTAGACCCACCTAAAGTTGTGAAGTTATTGATATAACTTCTCAGGCCTTGACACGTATCATTACACGTCACAGAGTGAGTACATGTAGGAACGCGTGCCTCATGCGCGACTGGCCATCAGTGTGAGCAACACGTGTAGCGGTATTTAGCTCAGTTGTTTATTTTATTGAGACTTGCATCATAGTAGGAGGTGTCCACGTCGTTTTCACGACTTGTACATCTATATTGGGCGGGAAAGATACTAGTAGACGTATGGGACACCCCCCACCTTATATATACTCATGTTACCATGCTCTTCGGAGATGGGGATTAAAGTATATATAGCGAGTTACCATGCTCTTCGGAGATGGGGATTGCAGTATATTTCAAGTTACCATGCTCTTCGGAGATGGGGAGTTGCGATATACTTCAAGTTACCATGCTCTTGGGAGATGGGGATTAGCATCAACGCCCTTAAATGGGGGCATATGTGGCATATACTAGCCAGTTCCGATGATTGGTGAATTACGTCGGCATATGTCTAGCCTACACATTCCCATGCGTACTACAAGGTCTTTAAATTGCATTCACTTAGATGGTTAGCACACCCCTTTATTTATTCAGTATTTACATTATGGCATGTCATTTTTCTGTATCTTGCTATGTCCCTCTGAGGACCTGGTCCCCTGCCAGGTGTATATGTTCTTGAGTACTCGCAGGAGCACAGATCCGGACAGGTTATATATTTTTCGAGGAGGTCTTCTCTTCGAGCCTCGGGATTGTCAGATGTTGATCTTTTATGGTGTGTATTCTGGTTCCTTTTATATTCCATATCGGCAGTGGATTTGTTTCCATCCGACTGTCATTCTTTAGTTATTTACTGTTGAGATTTAGTTACCTAGTTATTGGTTATTCATGTCTATGTGATTTCTGTGGATGAGATTTAGATATTACCCTGTGACTTGTGATTATTTATACCACTGGTGAACTATTGTTCATTATACAGCGTACGCGCGTAAATATGGTTTCCATATATTTGGAATTGCCATATATACGGGCGGCTGGCACGGTTACGTATCCTAGTCCTACGTATTTTGGGACTGGGGCGTGACAAAAAGATTTATAAAAGAAAAGAAAAGAAAAGAAAAAAACAAACAAACTATTAAATACTAATACTATTAATAACTAATACTATTCCTATCATTAATAACCTATTTACTACTACTACCAACACTCATAAGCAGCCACCCGCTGCATGTGAACGCCCCACTCCCCTTTTTGTTTGCTCAACAGCAACTAAATACAAACCTATAGCAACCATCGCATTAACACAGTACCCACACCCGCGAACCGGACCCCCCCTCTTCTCTTCCTTATATATATATATCACTATTTTAACTAAAACCCTAACCCTAAATCATCAAATCCCCTCCTCTTCCCATCTAGACCTAGAGAGCGCCGCCACCGCAGCCGGAGAACCCCGCCAGGCCGTCCAAACAGATCCCGACGACCGCGACCCCGCGCACTGCAGATTCCCACAACGAGGTATCCGTGTTCCGGAGTTGTTTTCCGTTGACTCGCTCAACCAAACGCCGCCCCGTCTTCACCGGTATGCTCACCCCTTAATCCTCTTCCATATCTGTGTGATAGTAGACCTCGAACAACGCGAAACCATAGGAAAAAACAGCGCCAAAGTTGGCAGAAATAGACCAAATTATGGGATCGCAGAAAACTGCGGTGACCACCCATGTCTCTGAGTTCGTATCTCCCACCACAGAGATCCGAATTCGATGATTCTTTTTGGCATGCGTAGACCACTTGACCTAGTTTAATTTCTGTTAAATAACCCTAGATTATTAACTGTTGTAGATAGAATTAAATTCGTTGGAAAGTCCCGCGAACACACTTTTCCAGATTTCCAAAAGTTGTGAAACGGAGGGCGCCCCGCCAAACGGGACCGCTCCGCAGTGTACCAAGTGTACCGAACGGTGCACGTAGCATAACCGGACACGTAAAAATTAATAAAAACTGATTCAGACGCGTGTGCGCGCCGAAATCAGCCCGTATCCGCGGACACACCCCGTGTCACAACTATTGTGGAAGTCGCGCGCATTTTGTGCACGCTCGTCAGATTGCGACGAAACTTGTTCCACTGGACTCGTGGTAACGAGCTGGTCCTGTGACCCAATTTTCACACAATTCTGAGACAGTTGACCAAGTCGCCAATTGGCGAGCCCCACGGTTGACTTTTTGGACGAAATTGTGTTCGGCTCATCGGAATCCACATTTGGACATACCGTTGGGTTCGTATTGACATCTAGAGTTTGTTTAACCTATAATTTGTCCTATTTAGAGACTGTTATCCTTGGCACGCTTTTCGGTGCAAAGTGGGCCACACGTGGACCCCACTTTTACCCGAAATTACCGTTTTGCCCCTGTGTCCAAATTGGACGAAAGGAAAGTGCTGTCTAGCTATTTTGCTTATTCTGGCAACGTTGGTGATATTTATTTCAGCATCCGGAGACGTTCATTCTGAGGCCGTAGCTTCTGACTCTTGGTGTTGACATCAGGACACTACATTTTGCAGCTTTCTTGCCAGGCAAGATACCTTACCAAATTGCTTACAGTATTTTGCATGCTTAGTATATTTTTGTATATTTATTGCATTTCTATATATTTTTTGCATGTGTAGTTTTCTTTCAGTCATTACTATGTATTAGATATGTTGACACACACATGGCACTTAGTATCATGAGAGGACAATCATTAGGTGTATGGGCTTTTAACCACTCTGGTAAACCGTAGTATATAGTTCGCACTACGGGCGTGTGTCGCGCTGGTCGCTACCCCCGCGGTATGTCAATTTCTGGAGTCTCGCTGGTCGCTACCCCCACGATATGTCGATTTCTGATGTCCATTGACGTGTGTGAGTTGTGAGGTAGATCGAGTAGCCTACCCTTGCCCATACGTCGAATAGTTGTCCTCATTTGCATTCATATAGATTGTCTGGTACAGCGTACTTATATATTTTCAAACATTATGCATGTTCACTGTATTCAAATTGGCTTGCTTCTATGTATCTTGTTATGTCCCTCTGAGGACCTGGTCCCTTGCCAGGTATAGACGACCAGGAGTATCCGCAGGAGTACGGGCCTGGACCTGACGCATTCCTTTCTACCGAGGATGTCTTACCTTATGAGCATCGTTGATTACATCTAGCGATGGATTCTTTTAGCTGATACACTTCTGTCTTTATCTTATTTTTATATTAGAGATTTATACTCCTCTCTCATTTTTTTAGTTTTGGTTATAGTCTTTGGTAGTAGATTTGTCTCCACCCGACTATTATTTTGGATATTTCAGACTCCTTATTCTAGTTTAGTATTTCTTTTCTATGACTTGTTGTGTGGATGAGATTAGCATATCTGTGACTTGTGATATTATATATACCACAAGTGAGTTTATATTCATATTACAGCGTACGTATGGGTTATGGTTTCCATATATTGAAGTTGCCATATCCATGCGGCTGACTTGCTTACGTGTCCTAGTCCTACGTACTAATGTGACTGGGGCGTGACAGTTCTATAAGCACTATGATTAAGACTTAAGATGACCATTACCTATGAAGTTTTATAATGCAATAGGATACCCTAATAAGTACCAAGATCTTTTTCTCGTATACCCTAACAAGATTTTCTACTTTATCTCCACAAGGCAGTTACAGTATTACTTTATTCTTTTAAGTTGGGTAGTATGCCTCACAATCTAGTATCACAAAGTCCTTTTGACCGATTAATGAAGTGTAATTGAATGACACCAACTATAGACTTGCATAAGAAGATAGTGTTTATCCAGACTTTAGAACTTAAATGCCCATACCCCCATTGGTTGACTAGAGACTTAGACAAGGAGTTAGTATGACAACTGTAGAGACACAACACCGGACGAGTCTTATCTTCTTTGTGAACTTGAATTATTTTGTACCTTCTTTCATCATAATCCAGCGTATTTGTATTTTCTGGACTACCTCGACTTATGCTGTTATTATAGCCTAGTCTTGCAAGCTTATTCTTTTATCGAGCTTGTTCATGACATATGTATTATTAGGGGCCCACACTAATACACTGTCTAAATCAGAATCAATGTATTATGGTCTAGCTAACCTTAGTGCGCTTGGTTCGCTCTTCGCATAACTACTTTACGTGGATTGAGATATAGTTGACTCAGCATGTTCGACGAATATACTTGCCCTCTAGACTGGTCAGAGCATATCATATCAGATACATAACTGTTCTGATATAAACATGCAAATAAAAATTTACCAAAATAAGATTTTAATCAACGACTGCCTTGGCAACTCCCTTTTGAATTCTTTAAACGCCTTGAACCCCGTACTTGTATTCTATCATCTCCTCCTTGAATTCTTTATTATTGTTCTCCGTCTTCCCCTATTTCGGAAAGCCGAGCGCTCGTGCTTGGTATAAGTTTGATACACGGATAGTACTAGATATACCCCATAGGCCAATCACATTACTTGGTGACTATCTTTTGTAATTAAGGGCATATCATATGTGATATATTTGGTGTTAAAATTTTTGAGGATTGAATAACATGATTAAATAATTTGAGGAATATTTTTCTTAAAAGTATAGTCTTGTGTGATAGATGGGTAAATTCTAAGTTGGGAAGAAGTTGCATTGTCAACTTGAGGTAAAATTTTTTATTGTGATCAAGTAAGATTAGATTGAGAGATATAAGTCATTTTAAATTTTGAGAAATGTTAGAAGAATGATTAAGACGATGAGGATTTAATGAATTTTGAAATCTTGATATTGCGGACCAAATATTTATACTTTGAGCACAAGATTTAAATTTTAAATATTGAAGGTTGAATCATCGATTTAAATTTTGGGGATAAATATAGAATTTTAGACTTGAACAATTGGTGAATTAGATTTAAAATTTTATAATTTGATGATTGGAATTAAAAAATTGAATGTTGATTGTTGGCTCATCTATTTGGAATATTGATGATGGAAATTGAATTTAAAATTTGAAGAGTACGAAGTTCTTAAGTTGAGAATAGAAATAAGATTTGATTAGAATTGTTTATTGTTCAAAGTCTAGAGGAGATTATAATAGTTGGTGATCGTGATGTAAAATTTGATATGGGTTATTTAAATCTTGAATATGTTGTATAGATTTGACTTAAAATTGGATGTTGATGATTTGAAAATCGAGAAGAGATTACGATAGGTAGAATTTTAATTTAAACAGTGGTTATTTTAATTTTGAAGTGATTACGATGGATTTGAATATATTTCGTTATTTAAATTTTTGGAAGAGATTGTGATTGACTTGCCTTATATACGACTGTGAAGGAATTAGCAAATTATACTTTATTTTTAATTTCGAGGACGAAATTCTTTTAAGTTGGGTAGATTGTAAACCCCCTCACCCAAAAATAGGTATTTTGTGTGTATTTTGTAATTCTTGTATTTGTTTTAGATTATTTTTTTAAACAAATAAAACCCAATGATTTATTAGGACACTTCACCGTGGTTTGGACATTAATAATATAGGATGGCCCCAAAATCTGTATCGCCCATCATAGGAAGAAGCCTACACAGGAGACACTACCTGTAGGATCTTTTCGTGGCACAGAAATTCGATCCCTTGGTGTTAGTATGACATTAGTGTAACGACCATAGATTAATTGTTAAATATTTAGATATTATATATATAATTTATTTGTGGTTATTTTTCAACCCCAACTTCCTATAATTAGTAGCCCATAATTTTTCGTGCCAAGTTAGTCATTTTTTTTATAGATGTGCATATTATTTACTATTAGCCTATTTTGTGGATAACCATTTAATTAATTACTTAGTTAATTAGATAATATAATTATTTGATTTATATAATTAGATAAATATCTAATTATTAATTATAAAATATTTTCATAAAATATTTGAGTGTAGTATTTATTAAAACTTTACAAAGTAATTTTCTAGAATTTATTTTGGGTGAAAATATTATTTTTAGATTTTTACATCATCTATAAATGTAAATATATATATATATATGTTAATATATATATAGTTAATAATAATAATAATAATAATAATAATAGAAGTAATAATAATAATGATAATAATAATACTAATAATAATGATACTAATACTAATACTAATAATAATAATAATAATAATAATAATAATAGAAATAGAAAAGAAAAGAAAAGAAAAATATAAATCTAAAACCTACAAAACCTAACTAACTAACTAACCCTTAGCCCTTCCCCATCAAACCTCCACCCCCCCCGGCGCGCGCGCGCCACAGTACCCCTCTCCATCTCTCTCTCTCTCTCTCTCTATATATATATATATATATATATATATATATATATATATATATATATATATATATATATATATATATATTACAATAAACCCTAATCCTACCCCGGCGCCGTCGCCCCCGCGCCGACCGCCGCCCCCCGTGCCGCCGCAGCCTGGCCGACCGCCGCAATCCGCCCCCGCCGTGCACGCGCACGTGTGCAGAAACACCGCCCGAGTCCCCACCTTCAAGGTATCGTATCTTCTCTATCTTTGATTCTTTTTGCGAGCGGTTTGTCCGTGTACGTTCACAACCTAACTGTCACGCCCCAGTCCCAAAATATATGGAACCAGGCCACGTGACATTGGCCAGCTGACACGTCTCCGAGGATATCCCAATTTAATGGATCCTGGCGAAGCGTGCTACGCTGTCCTAAATCTAACAAGACTAATATCAACAACAGGCAATGTCTAATCTCATCCACAGATAACAAGTAAAATACTGAAATGAAAGACTGAAATATAAGGACATAGTCGACTGACATAGTACAACTGAAATATGTCTGGTGGGAACAAATCCACTACAAATATTGGAGATAAAGTACTGATAGTCTGAAATAAAGTACTGATAATAAGAGAGACTGGAACAACTGCTAACTAGGTAAGGAGCTCCAGTCATAGGCAGAAGGCCTACCAATCTGATCAGGGGTACTCGGATGGAAGGACCTCTAGCTCCTCGTCAAGAGCAAACCTCGTCTCCACACCTGGCTCGTAAACTGTGGGATAATAGGCCTCGTCCAGATCTGAAAGATAACCAGATCCTCAGAGGGACGTAACAAGATACAATATGCATGCCAGATATAGTACTGAATAAAAGTAAAGAGGGGTGTGCTAACCATCTAAGTGAATGCAATATAAGGACAACCTCGGAACGTATAGGTAGGTGTAGGCATAACGTCCAACGTCCTCTAGAGTGTGGTATCTGCAACGTCCATCATTCCGAAGAATGAGGTATCTGTATATATGTATAACGTCCACACTCTAAGGGCGTGGTGTCTGCAAATGTATATACGTCCGTAACACTCCGTAGAGCGCGGTGTCTGAATATAGGGAGTCACCGGGTCTATGGTTCCTCTGGATACCACGGAGTCCGGTGGGGGTATCCCATACGTTTATCAGTTGTCCTTCCCGCCCAATGTAGATACGCAAGTCGAATACACGACGTGAGTGTACCGTATCTAAATGCCAAGTCTCAGCTAACTATACTACTCTAGTAAACAGGCTAATCCGTGATGCATGTCGTACGCACCGATAGCGAATCGGGTACGCGGACCCGCATCCCAATATGAATGTACCATCGCGATACGTGTAAGTGTCAAGGTCTAGGAAGATATCAGAATATCCTCGCAGTAGTGGGCGAGTCAGCTAACAACTAGGTCAAGTACACTACTCATCGACGCATTGTCGACTGCACCCGAGTCAATCTCGGACGCGCACAGTTTATACATAATTGCAACATTTATCATTTAATTTTAAGCAGTAAATCAGCAAGGTATACTTGCCTGTCCCGGGTAGCTGCGAAATCCAAAGCCCTGCTCCTGATGCCTCGGCAGTAGTGTCCAGCAATCCTATATAGGATATAGTAATGACCAAATTAGTCGCTATAATAGCACGACTAAGACACACTGTTTGTATCTACAGCTGTCAAGGGTCGGGACTGTATGTATATATAGCTAACACTAGTATATACATATACACTAAATCATATTTAATTATTTTAGAATAATATATATGTTTAATAGTACAAAAATACTATTCATGTATTATTCAGCAATAATACATGTATAAAATATATGTACCTAATTGGCAATACCATAAATTCATATACTTGTACATATATCTATATTTAGATAAGTAATTTGTACAAAAGTAAAAATACACATATTTCTATATATTTGAACATAAATTTCATATTTATTAATTAATTACTTAGACATCAGATATATTATTTAAGCAATTTATACCATATATGTAACAGGTATATACCTATTTATTTAGTTGTACAAAAATGGCTAGTGCAGTCATAAATAACTAACATACATTAATACACAAGTATATGTATATTTGTCTACGTATATATTTATATAATTTGTAAGTACCAAAATACACAATATATATATGGATATATATTTATATTTATTATATGTGTATACATATACATAATATCTATTTAATGCATATAGGGCATTTAAATACAATAATCTGTGTATATTATACATATACACATAGCTTTTTAATATATATATTAAAATACACTAAATACAGTGTATTGTATATGAAATACTATATTTTCACAGGAAAAACCATATATATAATATTAATTTAGAAATACAGTAATTATACCAACTATACGTATATATATATTAATTAGGATTTTGAAGGATATACATATAGCTAATACATACTTAATGTACACTGAATTTTATCTACAAATAATGATAAATCTACATAAAATAATGTACCTCAACGAAGCTCGGGTCGAGGGGGTCTCGGTGGTCGACCGTTGCCTGAGGGAGTGGCCGGACGGCGCTCCGGCGTCGTGCGGGGAGGGTCGGCAGCAGCCGCGGTTCAGAAAATCTCCAGCGCTGCGGGGGCGACCACGGCTAGGATAGTCGTCGGCGGCGGCTGAAAATCGACGGGGAGGAAGAGGATGGGCAGTGGGTGGCGTCGGTGAAGTTTGGCGGTCGGTGGTACGGTGGTGGCGGAGTACGAGGAGGAAGGGTGGTCGGCTGTGCACTCGGGGGAGGGAGCAGTCGGGTTGGGAAGGTCGATGGGGGGAGCTGCTCCGGCGTCGTGGTGGTGGTTGGCGGTGGTGGCAGGTGGGGGGAAGGTCGGCGAGGGTGGTCGGGTCGGTGTGGTGGCGGTCGGTGGCGGCGTTTGGCCGGAGTCGGGCGCGGGGAGGGTAGGTTGGGGTCGGGCTGAGGGGAGAGCTCGGTTTGGTGAGTTTAGGGTTTTAGGTATAACCTTGGTTTGTGTGCCTTCAATGAGGTGTAAAAAATTGTATAAATAGGATAGAGAGTGAAGGGGGGGGGGGGGGCTGTCTTGGGGTTAGGGCCGGCTGGACCTATTTTTTTGGGGAGTGGGGTTGTCCATCAAGATGAGTGGAGAGCTAGGAATGGGCCATTTCAAATGTAGGGCCAAGATGTGCTCTACATAAAGTAAGGTAAGTACAAGGGAATGGGGGGAAAATAAATGCATACGGTTAGGCATGACCAATACTTTTCTCCATGATGGTTTGGGCCAATGAGAGGGGGACACCTCATTGCAATTTTGTAATTAGGCCCCTGAACAATTTGGTATTTGCACAATTTCTGGAATTGGGGATTTAATGCAAACAAACACCATGTTTGGTGTTCCTCATTTGGCTAGGATGGTGTATGGTGTTTTGTATGAGGCTTGTGGGTGTGGATGTGGGTTTGGGTTGGAGTTGGGTCTAATTTAATTGAGGTTAGGTAGCCACATTAATTGATTTATAATTAATGTATCGGGTGTCTCTAATTTAATTTAAATAAAATTCGGGAGTCTAAATTAGGTTGGACAAGGGTCATTGGTGTAGTAGGCTCAGTGTACAATAATATCGTGATCTGGGTTGGTCAAAACTGGTTAAGGTTGGGTCTCAATATCAATTGGAACGGACAGTGAACGTAATTACGCAATTTAATTAATTTGCGTATGGACGTTTGTAACGACTTTTGTGCGTCTTAAAATCAGGCACGAAAATCCGTATCCGGGGTTTGTTCTAGGTTCAATATGATGGGTAAACAGGTCTAGGTCAAATATGGGGAATTGGTTTTAGGGCAACAGCTAGGGTAGTATCCTAAAACAATCAATCATTGCACAATTATTTATATACTATATAATAAATCTTAATTACATCTAGTTAACCCTAATTAGACTATTTAATTTAATTAACCCTAATTTCTGGTCGAGGGGGTTTACACTAACCCTCTAGGATTTTCATTCAAGCGGGACGAGTTTTCGTGTCCTGGATTGGTCAAAAAATCGACCGAAAAATGGCTAAAAAACTGACCAAAAATAGTCCAGAAACTTCAACCCGAACCCCTATGTTCACACCCAAATTGCCACCAACCCGTTTAATATTTTCTAAAACTAATTGAAGGGTTTTCTTCCCAATATAACCAAAATTTTTTCTGTTCTTTTAGTTTTTATTAACTCGTTCCATGTGTTAAATTATTCGGCCTCCAAAACGACCAAACACTTGATAATTTTAAAACTAAAATTTTGTGATACGGAGTGCGCCCCGCCAAACGGGACCGCCTCGTTGGGTACCAATTGCACCGAAAGGCGCGTATGGTTTATTCTGACATGTGGGATTTTGTGGAAGCTGATTCGGACGTGTGTGTGCGTCGGAATCAACTAGTATCCGTAAAAAGTCCCTGTATCGACTTTTGCAAAACACCACCCCATTTTGTTTACGCTCGCCGGAATGCGACAAAACTTGCGCCATTGGATTCGTGGTATCACGCTGGTCCTGTGACCCAAGTTTCACGCGATTCTGAGACAGTTGACCAAGGCGCCTATTTGCGGGCCCCACAATTGACTTTAAGGGCGAATTTGT
This sequence comes from Iris macrosiphon, assembly GCA_036927795.1. Lineage (NCBI taxonomy): Eukaryota > Viridiplantae > Streptophyta > Magnoliopsida > Asparagales > Iridaceae > Iris > Iris macrosiphon. The sequence continues at coordinate 2,403,220 of JAYESA010000009.1, forward strand.
GTTCGGCTCACCGGAATCCAAAATTGGACATACCGTTGAGTTCGTATTGACGTTTAGAATTTGTTTGACCTATAATTTATCCCATTTAGAGACTTTACCTCTGGCACGCATTTCGGTACAAAGTGGGCCACATGTGGACCCCGCTTTGACCCGAAATTATCGTTTTGTCCCTGTGTCCAAATTGGACGAAAGGGTAGTGTTTTCTAGCTATCTCGCTTATTCTGGGAACGTTGGTGGTGTTTATTTCAGCATCCGGAGACGTTCATTCGGAGGCCATAGTTTCTGATCCTCTGTACTTGACACCTGGACGTTTACACTATGGAGTTTTCTTGCCAGGCAAGTATACATTGCCATTGTACTGTGATTTACATTCCGTATGGTACATGTATTTTATTTCTGTCATTTAGTTCATATATTTTAACTTCTATATAAACTGCGCGTCCAAGGATAACTTGGGTGCAACAACGGTGACGTCGTATTTTGTCTTTATTATATATTATGCATGTTGACATAGTTTTACGAGACCACCACATGATCATGAGGCATCCTTATGTTTCCTTGGCCGTGACACAGTTATTATACGAGTGTGAGTCTCATATAGGACACGAACTTGCGTAGTCGGCTGATCACCGATACGTATGGGACGTGCGACGGATAGGGATAACTGCTGATAGAATTTGCATAATTAGAAGCCTTGGCAGTTATTAGAGGTCTCATCGCGTCATGGATATGACATGCTTAGAGCATGGGGTGGGGAGGACAACAAGTAAGGCGTTTGGGCTCCTTTGCACTTTCCTTGTGTAACCCGTACGCTCCGCCGGAGATGCGCGGTCATGATGACCACTATATATTATTATTATCAGGCAGCCTCTGACGTTCAAAAGACGTCATGCTTTGTAGGCCCCTGATTCTCCGAGAGAATCATGCCAATCTCATTTTAGCCAGATAGCCCACGTGATGGAAAGTTGTTCTCAAAGTGCATTCACATAGGCGGTTAGACGAACATTTTGGATGTTTATTTTCAGTACTTTATTAGCATGCTTCTATGTATCTTGTTACGTCCCTCTGAGGACCTGGTCCCTTTCCAGGTGTAGACGATCATGACTATTTGCAGGAGCACAGATTAGGACTTGCTACTCCCTTCTCTTTCGAGGGGTCCTCTTTGAGCCTCTTTGTTCATTAGATGTACTTATTTTGTTTCTTTTATATTCTAGTTTGGTAGTAGATTTGTCTCCACCCAACTACTTATTCTTATCAATAATCTTATACTTGATTCAGTTATATAGTGGATTTGGTTATTTATTTATATTTGATTCTGTGGATGAGATTTATTTATGCCCTGTGACTTGTGACAAATATATACCACTTGTGAATTATTGTTCATAATACATCGTATGTATGTGTTATTGTTTTCATATATTGGAGTCTTCATATACATACGGCTGACATGCTTACGTATTCCTAGTCCTACGTATTTTGGGACTGGGGCGTGACACCCGCCTCCCGCCGCCTCCTCCTCCTCCCGCTCCTCCGCCTCGTCCCCCCCTTCCGGCCTCTACGTAGTCCCGTCCTCGTGTCACCTAGCGTAGCCCTCCCCTCTGGACTGTCAAAATTTTGACAGTCCTACCAATTTGAAGGACTGTCAAAATTTTGACAGTTCTAAAAAATTAACATATTTTTTTAGGACTGTCAAAATTGACAGTCCTACCAATTGTTATGACTGTCAAAATTTTGACAAAAATCAATTGAAAGTGGATAGTCCGGTGAGTAATTTTTGGGAGTCGTAAACTTGTAATTATCAATGGTGAAAATTTGAACTATCCTGAGTCATTTTTGTAGTGCCTTTATTAAAAGCAATATTTTAGAATTATAGGGTATAACCGGAATCCTTACTGTTAGGATTTTGATATAACTCCAACCGAACCAAAAATCCAATAAGAACCCTAAACCGATTTATAAATAACAAATATCAACTTTGATCGAGAAGTTTGAATATTCTATCAACTTTAGATAAAACAATACACTATAATATATGAATAGTATGTATCACACATGAAATCATCTAAATTGATATTAAAAAAAGTACAATAAGAAATTATTTTAAAGTAAATAATAGTTTAAACATCGTATGTAAAATCCAAAACCTGACTCAAATCCGAAAACCTTATAGAATTCGGAGTCAGATTTTATATACATCTGACCCCTTGACAGCCCTGTCAACCAGAAGCTGAGGGTAGCATAACAAAACGACACCAAAATTTTATATATAAAAATTAAAGAAGTTTCTATTGTTTGTCCGCTGGAAGTGGAAATTGCTGCACCCAAACTCTTGATATATGTTCACATTTCATAAAGGCAAGGACCCAAATATAAGAGAGTTGTAGGTTACAACGAATGTATGTTAACACCAAAGAGTGTAAAACTAAGAAGACTTTCAGAAAAAGGCAAACACATATTTGAAAGTACAATCATGAGTCATTCGTTCAATGGAAAAGCTTGAAATACAATATCAAGATGATTGCCAGTACAAGGGCAAGGATGATGGAACCTATGATCCACTTGTTCCGGTCCATTCTTTTGGACATGGCCGTTAGTATCTTTCTGCTCTTGCCAATGTTATCATCCACGCCATGCAACTGCACATCAAAAGTAAATGAAATTCATTTCTTACGCAAGATTCATAAAATACAATTGCAGGAAAAGGAAAATATATGCATATAAATCAAGAAGAAGAAAAATATCTTTCCTATTCCCTTGACCCTCGCTCATTCCCGTACTCCAGTCCCACCCCTACTCGCTGACATGTGGGGCAGGTAGGGTACACTTTGGCCAAGGATTTCTGCATGGATTGCATTTCATTGAACCCAGAGAGGGGGGTTATGGAAAAATAGTAGAGGGTTCAGGGTAGCAGGCAAACTATTGATCTAAGATAAAATCCCAGGTTTCTCTTGAGCTTATACAACAAGAAAGCCTTTATCCCAAAATTTTGGGGTCGGCTATCTGAATCATGTTCTTCTATTCGGCTCTCTTAAGGACCATTTCATCTGTAACGCAAATAAAAACATATCCTTCTTTAAACTTCAGACCATGCTCGTACCTCCAGTTCTAACAGCTACAATAATTACTACACTATTGCTGCTTATGGGAATATATATTGGTTAGCGTTCCACATGTCCAAACCACCTACTACGATTTTCTCTCTTTAGCACTTGTACAAAAGAGAAGTATACAAATATGGTCATCAAACATCAGTAGACTTCCAAAATAGTGGCAAGCAATAGAAAATCAGATAGGTGGCTCTTTTATCATTATTCTACATTATAGGAAGAATGTAATCCAAACTCATATGAAGAAACAAAACCTACTACCTGGATATGAAACTAAGTAACAGATTTTACAAAGACATGTATAAAGAAAGGGATTCTAAGTTGAAAATGACATTACCCTAACGTTGTGCTTAATGTTGGCAAATTCTCTACAAAACAACATAGGCAGCCTCTTGCCTACCAAGAAAGAATAACTAAACTTAGTAATCTTAACCGAGAGATTGGGAAATGTATGGGGTTATTGATCTCAAAAACTGAGGAAAGCCTAAAACTTGTAAACAATAGGATTGAAGTGCCTCTCAAGCAAATAGTTTCACTTCTACTATTTCCATGCCAATGAAGACTTAGCAAGCACATAATGTGATACTTGGTTATACAATGAAACATAGGCACCAACCATTCCTGTGAGCTATTCATTTGAAATTGTTCAAAAGATTTTGGGCACATAATGTTTTCAAAATAAAACACGTCATCGACACAATTTAAATGATAGAGGGTTCATACTGTCTAAGCTATAGAAGAGAAAAGGTATAAGGAGAAATAGTCCTTAGTTGTTCTCCAGTTCATTACATGCTTCACTATATACTACAAATCATGTCCGGACAGGAAGGACCATTTAGCAATTAGCATTGGTCACTATCAATTGCATGATACCAAGTGAATATAAAGTATTTCTCGTAGCTGAAAAAAAAAATGCATTTTTATGCAGTAACATATTGCAGTAATAATGAAACCATAGTTTCTATTCTAGAGGCAAAATAGCGAGTCCTACAATATATGAGGCAAAATTGTATTATCATATCGGACCAAAAGCAACATCATAGAGAATTGAGGTGTATTTATATTATTATGACATCATTAAAATAGGGGGAAAAAAAACTAATACCCGTTCATGTTTGTGACTTTGTGTTCTATATTACAAGAACATTGTTAAGCTTGTTCAGCATGTTATGCTTCAACAAGTGACATACTCTGAAACCAAAGTCCAAGGCCGGTGCAATCTTGTCAAGAACAGATTGTATCATAAATCATCGTAGGGTTGGACTGGATAGAATTTTGAAACTTAAAATCACCAAGTATCCAAATAGAATTAGGACCAAGTAATGTCCCACAATTGTATAGGAGAGCAAGTTCCCAACACCAGCTATACAATGTTCTATATGATGTAGCTTGCGCAAAATCCTCCATTCTTCATTAGCCTTGATCTATTCCTCGCTTAACATAAAAAAGAAGAGGAAACATAAATAGAATTGATGATAAAAATGATTGAAGGATTTAATTTCACATAGACGACTACATTAATACTAATTATTCACTAATTATTGCAAAACTAACGCAAAACTGTGAAAACAAATGTAAAAACCCAATCAAAGAACATAGTAGATGGCTAAAGAAGTTAACATGTGAACTTACTAAGTGCAAGGAGTTACCGCTATGTCCTTAGAGATATTTTGTACTACAAAACTATGTGTATAAACAAAGATGACTATATTTTGACTAAGTAGTTATAGGCTGGACAAGCTATGGCTCTTCATCTCCTTAGGCATCTGATTTATTTAAAATTGAGGTGTATTTATATTATTATGACATCATTAAAATAGGGGGAAAAAAAACTAATACCCGTTCATGTTTGTGACTTTGTGTTCTATATTACAAGAACATTGTTAAGCTTGTTCAGCATGTTATGCTTCAACAAGTGACATACTCTAAAACCAAAGTCCAAGGCCGGTGCAATCTTGTCAAGAACAGATTGTATCATAAATCATCGTAGGGTTGGACTGGATAGAATTTTGAAACTTAAAATCACCAAGTATCCAAATAGAATTAGGACCAAGTAATTTCCCACAATTGTATAGGAGAGCAAGTTCCCAACACCAGCTATACAATGTTCTATATGATGTAGCTTGCGCAAAATCCTCCATTCTTCATTAGCCTTGATCTATTCCTCGCTTAACATAAAAAAGAAGAGGAAACATAAATAGAATTGATGATAAAATGATTGAAGGATTTAATTTCACATAGACGACTACATTAATACTAATTATTCACTAATTATTGCAAAACTAACACAAAACTGTGAAAACAAATGTAAAAACCCAATCAAAGAACATAGTAGATGGCTAAAGAAGTTAACATGTGAACTTACTAAGTGCAAGGAGTTACCGCTATGTCCTTAGAGATATTTTGTACTACAAAACTATGTGCATAAACAAAGATGACTATATTTTGACTAAGTAGTTATAGGCTGGACAAGCTATGGCTCTTCATCTCCTTAGGCATCTGATTTATTTAACACTGTGTGCATAAGCATAAAATAACTATATTTTCAAGCTTCATGTGAAAAGTCCAACTTAACTTGTATCATAAGAAACAATTTATCTAATCACAAGGTCGAAGATTTATATTTTAAGAACATGATTTGGATCTTAAGATCCTTAGGATAACTGGCTAACAACAACAACCTCTCAGTCTAGGCTTCAGGCAAGTTGTACAGCTTTATGATACACCTCCTACATGGGCAAAAAATTTCCCTACATAACTTGGGATCCATAAATAGTAAGTGCCAAAGAGTAACCAAGAAAATTCTACTACCCAGTATAAGCTTCTTGATGGTTTCAGTAGAATTATATAATTTGAATGCCTCAATATCCTAAATGCGCAACACTTTCTTAAAGAACAATATGAATGATTGGTCATGTAGAGAAATGAATATAACTTATAAAAGTCGGTGACTGTAGCATCCTTTTCTTTTCAGGCTACTATTACCTTTCAGTGTAGCTCAACTGGGTCATCATACTCCCTATGCTGAACACACTGATATACTAGTTGCATAACAGTCGAGTAGTATTAAACTGGGAGAGCATTAATGGTAAACAGTCATCGTGAACCAAGCTCCATGAAAGATTTGACAGTTTTTATGACCATATGTCAACCTAACGTCAACCCTCTATGTTGGTGTCAAATTCCTAGACAAGATAACTATGAGCATGAGAGGGCCATGCCATAAGTCCTAGGCGGACAGTTGGCTGGTAGACCTACTTTTTGGACATGCACTTTATGCTCATGCAACCAAGGAACACCGACCAAGTCCTAGGCGGACAGTTGGCTGGTGACCTACTTTTTTGACATGCACTTTAAGCTCATGCAACCAAGGAGCACCCACCAAGTTCTCCTAGACTATGACGAGTCTAGGCGAAGAGGTAATATGATATAATTTGCTATTGGGAATTGTATTCATCTCTATGGCACATTAAGCCTAATAGTAAAGGAATCGCAATCCCAAATCTAGTACTTGAAGCAAAAAATGAATTTTAAATGGGCATCACAAATCAAGTACATACTGTATTATGAGCATGCAACAGAGATTGGCGTTGTTGGTGCAAGTCCTGAAGAATTGAAACACCAAGTTCTTCTGTCTCCAGCATGGTCCTCCTGCTCTCCTTGATTCTGTCACTTGACTGGTTCAGCCTCTCAGTTGACATTAATAATCTTCCTCTCTGATCTGCAGAAACCTGCATTGAAAGATGGTTTAATACCAAAGTAAATGCTATTAATTGTAAGCTATCAAAATTCCACACATCAATTGACGCATGAACTACTTGAAATGTCTCATAATCATGATAATGTCAAATAATTTTGCTAGACGATGAATAGAAAGTTAAATATCACTTACAAGGAAATGCAACTTAGAAGGGAAAATATGAGTCACTCAAAGAATGCCATAATTATTAATTATCAAAATAATAAGGTTACACAACAATTTCCTAAGTTCATACCTTATTCGTATTGATTTAGTGTAAATAGTTTGCTAAAATTTTGTTTACATTATGCAGACATGGGTAGCCTGGACTATAGGCAATGGTGGGGATGCCCTCTTATGAGCAACCGAGTATACCACTATGAGGAGCAAAGGTTCAAGAGTAGATCCGTAGATGATTCTACTCTGCGTGCTTTTGCCGATGGAATGTATTATTTGGTATGACTTCATTATACTTTCAACAATACATATACATAGATATGATAAATATATTAATTTACAAGTTTCAAATTTCAGAGTGGTGTATACCGACAACACTTACAACGACCTCATAGAAACCTTTCCCCAGACAGTCGGCGTCTAATGGAGGAACTTGTGACTCGTGTTGAGCATCTGGGTATTGGACGGGAACCGAAAATGCCTCCAGTACAATCACGTCTTCCACCGGACTATCCGACCGGCTTAGTACGACAGAGACACTATCGTCGTCGTCGGAGGGATACTGGAGCGGGCCTGAATGACCAGTATGCTGGAGCGGGACCGAGTTACCAGTATGCTGGAGCGGGACCGAGTTACCAGTATGCTGGAGCGGGCCCGAGTGACCAGTATGCTGGAGCGGGACCGAGTTACCAGTATGCTGGAGCGGGCCCGAGTAACCAGTATGCTGGAGCGGGACCGAGTTACCTGACTGCTGGCGCAGGCCCGAGTGACCAGACTGCTGGAGATGAAAGCTACCAGATATTCACACAATTTTTTTCAATACTAATATTGCAATATCTACAAACAAAACATGCATGTATACATGGTATATAAGTATGGTACCATCTAAAACATGTACAAGATCTGTCAGTTATATTAACAATATAGGTTCTACTTGTTGTCCGGTCTATTATTTCAAACTTATAACTATCAATAGCTAATATTTCTAGGTGGTTCTTCTCTTTGATAATAGAAGCCATGTTTTTTAACATCTTCGGACAATAATCTGTGTCTATATTTTCAGCATTCTTTCTACGATTGTCATGAAGTGTAATAATCTTGGCTCTAATACCATCGAGAAGTATTGTTATTGGCTTATCTCGTAATTTCTTAATCCAGCTATTGAAACATTCAGCAAGATTAGAAGTGTTAATATCTAATCTAGGACAAGTAGCATACGCTGTTATCCAATGTTCAAATCGACGACTTTCATCGTTTACACCAATAAGCCAATCGTACAACATTATGTTCTCGGCTTTAATTATATCAAACACACTCTCTGCATCCGTTTTATTATATGATCTAGCAAGCGAGTCTAACAAGCGATGAAATACTGGTTCTTTGGTAACTTTTTTCATGTTTTGTTTAAAATGTTGAATACAAAAAAAATGAGGAGATGCAGGAAAAATAGCACGAACAGCATTTATTAATCCCTTTTGCTTGTCAGATATAAATGAAATTGTACTCCAATCATTAAAACAACTTTCAAAAGATATTTTAAGAGAATTTAAAAATCAAGACCAAGAATCACTATTCTCACCTTCAGCAACAGCATAAGCTATAGGATATAATTGATAGTTAGGATCGTGAGCACAAGCAATAAATAAGATACCTTGATATTTAGACGAAAGAAATGTAGCATTAGTACTAATAATTGGTAAACATCCCCTTAAAAATCCATCAATACATGACTTAAAACAAATAAAAATTTGTTGGAAGCTATTGTTTTCGGCAGTTTTAATAAAACATGTACTACCTGGATTTGTCTCCATAATTCTATAACAATACTCCTCAAGACTAGCGTATGCCTCATCATAACTACCATTTATTTCAGCTAATGCTGTCTCTCGGGCTCTCCAGGCTTTGGAATAACTAACTTGTATACGGTGCTCCCTATATATATCTTTAACAATTTGTGATGGACTGTATGACTGGTTATCTCTAATAATGTCAATTATCATGGTCTTAATCCATGAAGCGGTAGCTAGTCGATGACGTCCTGTACTAAGTCTTCCTAAACAAGAATGACGATTTTCTAATGTACTAACTTTAACTATATCGCCATTTCCAATAGATTTGACATATACTCTCCAATTACAATTCGGTTGATCACAACTATATATAATTCCACGAGCATTATTCATAACACTAGCTGAACAACTAAAATTATATTTAATTGCTAAATTACTTATAAAGCTTCTAAAGTGAGAACGACTAGGAAATGATTGTCCCTTAAATACTTCATCAGTGATAGCTTTTACAACATCATCATCTACCGTATAATCTACATTTTCAACTAAATCATCACTATTTCCATCGTCGTTGTCACTATCATCATCATGGTTAGGTTCATCTGATGAATGACCTTCTTGGATAAATGAAACTATTTGTTGAGAAGAACTAGCACCCGAACTAACATGCTGATATTCAAAAAAATATTTATTATTTCTACTATCTAAGGTTGCTGCTACTTTAATAACATATATTTTTATATACCGTGATTGTGAATTAATCTCAAGAATATAATTCCATGCATCTTCACTATCTATCAAAAAACAATTAGAACAAAAAATAGACTTCAGAATAAAATCATAATGAATAGAACAACGTTCAATAATATGATTACGTATATTTTCAAAACTAATATTCGGATAAGTTGAAAAAATTATACTTTCTCCTCCTTCGTAATTTAACCCATTTACTTTACCGCCGTGCGAGCATACAATTCTTAAGCTACGATCCATGGCGGTTGAGAACTTTTGCTACAGAAAACTCAAATGAACTTTAGCTGCAGGCAGAGAGACAGAGAGAGTGTTGGAGACTTTGCTAGAGGGAAGAGAGAAAATAGAGTGAGTGTGGGATGATTTGGTTGAGATAGGAAATTTATAGAGGGAGAGTGTTGAATGTAATAGCCGTTGTGCAACGGCTAAAATGTGGGAAACGGATCCTTACTCGCCAACTGAGTTGGCGAGCAGAGTGCAACGGTCCTAAGTTGCCAACTCAGCATGCCCCGCCAACTGAGTTGGCGAGCGGCCTCTCGAGGAGAGCGCCCCGCCAACTCAGTTGGCGAGTTACTCTCGACCACTGCACCCCGCCAACTGAGTTGGCGGGTCGTCCTCCTCCATGCAATTTCATCCAACTTTTTCCTTTTTTTTATAATTTTATATAATTTTATTACTTTATACGAAAAAAATCGTTCGATTTTGGACCAAAAATCGAACCGAATCGTTGAAATAAATTCGGTTCAATTTCGGTTTTGAAAATACTAAAATTTCTTATTCGATTTTTGTTTTGGAGTTCGATTTCGGTCCAAAATCGAAAACCGAATAAGATTTGTACAATTGTGTAAATATTCTCATATATATGTATATTACTATATTTTGTGATATAAGAAATTTTATTTTTCTCATTCCAGTAGTTCCTCCCAAGACTCTGTATTGTTGTTTTAGTAGTGCTTGACCTTCAAGATTGCAATTGAGGTGATACGATGATACTCTATATGCGACTGCTTCCTTGACAAAAATCCATCACCATCTAAGTTTGATGTTTATATAATGATGAAGAATATGAGGCTATTGTCAAGCGTCTTCAAGTGAAAATCTTCCATATCATATGTTTTCTTGCTTGTATGACCAACCAATGAACTCATATCCTGTCAATAAAGTATTAACAACTAAGTGTGTGCACGTTTAGTCCCACATCGTTTGTAGCATCAAAAGTTGGCTTAGATGAAGTTATAAAAGAAACTCTATCTACACATCAAAGCAAATATATCTTGTGGCCTTTTGGCTAAAGATCAGGTGTAGTGGTCCATGTGCTCACAATGATCGATACTAAAATAATCTTTTAAGTGGAAGAGATATGTAGTAGCTACTGTGCTACTGTGGATGAACTCTAAAAGGCCAATAAGCCTAATTTTGGACTCTGATCCATTGACAAAAAATGCCAACAGAAAAGCTCACATAAATAAAATAAATCAAAAATCAAATCGATTATTTCGGTTCGGTTTAAGTTTGATTTTTGCCGAATTCGATTTGGTTTCGGTTTTTAATTTTGTAAATTCGGTTTATTTGGTTTTCGATAATTCGGTTTGGTTGGAACCGAATAAACTGAATGTTTACCACTACATATTTATGACTTATAATAATCCTATTTATTTACTAGTAATGTGAAAATATTATCAAAAATTAAACATAAATTTATTATAAAAAATAGCATTTTTAGGAATCGAACTCAAGCGACCAATAAAAATATCTTTCATCTTAACCACTTGAATTAGAATTATTTAGCTGTAAATAAATAATATTAGGTAGTTAAATAATTAACTATTTAAAAAAAAAGTTAGTGGGGTATTTATATACGGCTTACACAGCTCAATTTTGAACCGTTTTTAAGGCTCATTATAAGAGTAGATATATTTATATGGGTAAACGTGATATGAGCCATAATGTTCATTTTTCTAAATGAGCCATTCACATGTAGACCAAAAGGAATAGAGTGTACTAGTGTACATGGATGTACATGGGATGTAGGAATCTATTTCTATTGATCCACATGTGCATAACTCGTTTAGAAAAATGAGCATTATGGCTCATATTCCTTTTACTCTATTTATATTCATGTTTATGTTTATATTTATATTATAATACAAATTCTTTCTTAATTTAGTATATACTGTACTGAAAGTTAAATAGAGAAGTCGAAAATCTATTATAATATTCTAATGAGAACGGAGTGTGAAAGAGAGTTATATTTATAAATATGGGGGTTAAAATTTGTTAAAATTTGAACCGTCTAAACCGTTTGTAAATACCCAAAACTGTAAGGATGAAGTATCATGTGAATCAAAATACCAATCAAAAATCAAAAATCATATAATGTCCATGATAATAACTTCATAAAAGATTGGCCCACACGTCACACACATGGAGTCATTTCTTTAGAACTATATAATGTCCATGATAACTTCATAAAAGATTGGCGCCTCCTCCTCCTCTGCCTACACCGAGGCCTCAGCCTCCCAACCCCAATCCTCCCCCCCAACCCCCGCTCTGTCGTTTTCGGCCACGCGCGTGCCAAATAACAGAGTTCTACAATTGTTTTAAGATAGCCATTTAGGGATGTACAATTGACGTAATATACTGCAATATTTATTGGAAGTGGTGCAACCAGGGGCGGATCCAGGTACCAGCACACCCCAAATATTTTTTTTTCATACGTTTATTTTTTATTAGGAGTTAGCCCACACCTAGCCTATCTGAATTCACTCAGTCCATCCCAATTATTTCTAGATCCATCCTAGGTGCATTCATCCCAACCCGTTTATCCTTGTTTCACCTTTTAAACAAAAAGAGAAGCAACACCTGAGGCATTTGCCATTTAAGACAATTAAAAGGTGTAGTTAACTACAACAATAACAACAAAACGAACATAGCTTTTATTCCAAAACTCTACGTAAGTTGTTTGAATCTTCTTCAGCTCTGTTAAGTGTCATATTCTATCTAATGCTAACACGATCCATATCATTAATCTTTTAAACTTCAAATATCATGTTGGTCTAACAGTCCAAGTTGATGATTAAAGAAAGAAAACTTATAGATAAAGCTTTGGAATCACAACAAACTCAGACTGCTACAGAGAGTTCGATAGAACCTAAATCTGTTGAACTTGACGAGTCAATCCCAATGCATGATGTTCCTATTGATGCATTATGTGGAACAATTGAAAGTGGTGAATGCAAGGTCGATACTACTAGAGAGAGGAAAATGGATTATGATAAAAAAAAACCTTCCCACGAGCAAAGTTCTTAAACACAATCGTCCCCATAGGAGACCCAAATGGTGAAAAGACATCTAATTTACAAAATGAAGATGTCCAGACCTATAGATTGTGAGATCCCGAAAGAGATACAACAAGCTAGAAATTTGTTCAACTGTTCGGTTCAATGACCGGAAGTAATTATTATTATTATTATACACTCGCACAACATTTTTATTAAGATTCACATGTGTAATTTTGAATTGTTCAAAATACCCATTAATAATGTAACATATCAGGAGGTGTAACTAAGCGTATCGATGCTGACAATATATTCGGTAGTATACTGTCCAGTATATCCTAAATAGTCAGAACCTATTCTGGAGTTTTTGTGTGCAAACAGTATATATGGATGGTCAGGATTATATTGAATGGTCAGGATTATCTCGAGATTAAGGTGACTTAAACACGAATTTCATAACCCTAATATATGCAACAATTAGCAAGGAGAGTTTCTCAAAGGTGGTTCAACTTTGAAAGAAGAGGAAGAGGAGATTCAACCTTATGGAGGTTGATTCGAAGCAAGATCGTTTCGGGGAGTTCTATATTGCTTCGTTCTCGTCGTTGTAATCTATTACAATCAATTTTGAAGAGTTGTAATGATCCTTATTGGATCGGTGGAGAAGTTTGTAGAGTAGTCGTCGTACTTCTTTTTTTCCTTAATGGAGACTTTTCCGGATTAGACTTCAATCGTCCCATAATTTTTTTGCTTCAAGATTTTCCGTGTAAAAACCGTTTATGTTTGTGTTTATTGTGTGGATTTTGATAGGTTGTGTGACTTACAGGTTTCTTCCGGATTGGGAATGCTAGTTTTTCCAATAGTTCCCTTTCCGTTCCCAAAACATCCTCAAAACATCATTTTACTTTCAGACCATCAAACCTCATATCCAAGATCTTTCCGGATTGGAAATGCTAGTTTTTCCGCTAGTTCCCTGTCCGTTCCCAAAACATCCTCGAAACATCATTCTTACTTTCAGACCATCAAACCTCATATCCAAGATCTTCAGCATAGACCATTACTTCTAGGTAATAAAGCTATAGTACACAACAACAACAAATCCTCAGTTTCATCACTATCCATTCATAATACCATAAAGGCGCCAAAATGGCATCCTAAAAAATTTCACAACCAAGTCTTAGCCTGGGCACATCGGGTACAACCAAAATGTAGCAACCTGCCTGAAATGAAAATCAGTAGAAATTATTTTTTGTACCTTTTATATGATAGAAACCAAGGAGGAAATTATTTGTTGGTTTACAGGATAGAAACCAAGGATTTATTAATTAGGTGATTTATATGATAAAAAACCAAGGAAGAAATTATTAGATCAGCTGATAAACAATTGTAACATAAAACCAAAAGAAGGCGCAGAAAATTTGACATGATACATATACAAAGTCTTACTGCAGAATTGATAACTTGATAAACAATTGCGCAGGTCCAAAAAATTCTCGAGGATGTTCCACAACATGAATTACTTTACATGATAAATGTAAGTGTTGTCAAGTATACATATTAACTACACTCGCATGGGTACAAGTATTATCCACCTAGACTGGAGAGAAGGAATTATCTTCCATAATACATAAAAATGATACACAAGAGTAAATAGCTGCATTCAACATAAAGGTGAAAATCTTCAAATACCTTCACGCTTAAAAAGTATAAAACTCTGATTGCTTGCTCAAAGAAATTCCAACAAGATCTCCATGAACAAGCCAAACGTATTAGAAATAAGAACTTAACTTGGCGATGCACTAGCTACTATTACACTAATACGTTAACCACGTGTTAACCTTTTCTTTTCAGTGGGGGTTACTGTGTACCTCAGATTTGGAAGGCTCCAACTAAATACAGATACACTGTGGCAAGGGAGGGTAGGGTTTTCTTAACATTTCCTAGCAGCCTTGGTTCTAATCCTTCCTGGTGATTTATATGATTTTGAACTAAAAACAGAGCCAAGCTTCTGCTTATCCTCAATAAATGCCTTATTCATTTCGTCTTGAAGCTCAAGATATCTCTTCTTCCGCCCCTGCGTCGTATTTTGCTCAGAATAGTCGTCATCAACAATCTTACCTAGAACTTCTGCACACCGGGGGAAGTATCGCATCCCTAGTTGCACTGTTACACAAGAATTCGAGGTGTCAGCATAGAGATTCTTGAATCAATTACTATTGCAACTATATAAGACATGTATACTGTATACTTTGGAAATAAATAATGTGTCAGTGTAGTAGTGCTAAGGATATGAGAGAAATTCATGCCAGTCTCACACACTATAGATATCTGTTTGAAAACAGAGTTAAGGTATTAGTTCATTTTGTACATTCATAAGAAGCTTGTGTTGGCCTCAGTTGAAGATAAGATATGAAGAAGGAAATCATATGAAATGCTTTTAAAATGTACAACTGAGATGGACAGATGCATCCTTTTATTTCCATTTTTGGAGGAGGCACCCTGAAGTGATGGATCTTAATTGAATAAGTCGTTAGGTCAGAGTTACAAGGGTAAGGGTTACTGTTGAGTTGTATCTCGTTTCCGGTTGAGCGCTCAAAAAGGTGGTGATAATTGAGTTGGAGTTTAGTCCCGCATCGGGTAGGAAGTGGGATCATGAGGGGTAGATAATTGGGATTGGTTCAGGCCATACTTAGGAATTGCCTTTTAAAACATAACGGACCCAGTCCAATATCACACCTCATGGGTCAACTCAAGTTCGGGTCACACCGCGTTCCCAACAGTTACAGACTGAGACTATTATGGTTGGAGGCTTAAAAACAACAGCATTTACTAAGGCTTCTTCCTATTTGGAAATGGGTGCTAAAACAGATAATCCGATATCCTACCAATATTTAGAGGACATGGCCCATAACCATGCCGAATGGAAGGAAAAGATTGAAATAGCCAACCCTAAAATTTGGGATAAGGGCTTTGTATTTGTTATTCTGACAATGTAAGGCAGCAAGTGATTTCCTGATGGCAGAAATATGCCTGCATCTAAATCTCTATATAAATCATTGTATTGCAAAAACATTGCTTCCACAACTTCATATGCTTAGCAACCAACTCCTACAGCCACATAGGTTGTGATACGAGGCATGTATCACTCTTAATTGTTGATAAGATTTAAGGAGGTCGAGAAGTTAAATTAATTTGAGGAATAATTATCTTAAACTATGCTTTAATATAAAGTTTTCAAGGAAACATCATGTACTCTCATGAGATTAAAATGTTTGGTGAATACAGTAAGATATCTGCCTTTTATCTGGCCTTCTAACTTTCATGGAAACCTTTTTGCCTTCCACACATATATTGGAACTAGCTACCTCCTCTTTTGAGGTTCTTTCTAGAAGAAACTAGCTAGAAGCTTGTATCTATCACAACTTCCATAACCCAGATATGTATCATCTTGTGGAGGAGGATCACTGGAGGCAGCTCTTTTTAATGCTATAGAAATTAATCAAACTCACTTATGCCTTCAACTATGGCAGATAATTCGAAAAGGACAGAACTATGGACAATGTCATTTCATGAAAGTCTTTGGCATACATACAGACTTAACTTGATAATTTGGCGATCGTGTATATCCATGCTATCATTAATGTAAACAATAGTATTTTGTTAACAGATAGTGCCAACAGTGTCCTGGGCCAGGCAGGGAAGTCATACACCGAGATAGCACTTCATTTAGGTATCATTACCTTTCATAGTTGATACAATATTTCTTTGAGCAGAATCCAAATTTATCTCCAATTCCAAAAGGAATTTCATAGAGCTCTTATACCAACCATAGAAAATAATTCCAAAAAAGTACTAGAAATATAGGAGATGTATGATACCTGTTCTTGCGAGAGCTCTCATTCGAGATATGTGTTCTTCCTTGATCTCGAAAGGCATTTCATCTAATATAACTGATGTCCTCTGTTTTCCAGTTGTGTTGTCTGATGTAGGACTCAAGAATTCCAAAGTTCCATCAACACAAGCATTTTCCATAGCAACTTTTGCTTCCACCGGATATAAGAGCTTTGCCAGACCAACTGCATCATGAGTAAAAGGGCTATAAAACAAATTTGCAAGAAAAACTCGGTAAACTCTGTAGATAGAAGCCATTGTTGCTCCAGGGACCACGGAGTACCAATTCAAATGCACACTAGTATCCAAACATTATAACAATATTTATTTGGGTCATGCTTTTTCATTATTCTACTAACCAAATTAGATGTCAAAGCAGATATACACATTTTCTGGACATCCAGTATGTAGGGAAGTAAGTATATAAACAAATTAATATGTTCCTATTGCAACAATTGATGTCTTCCAAGTTCCAACCGGGTCAAATTAAGAGCTCGGTTCTTCAATCGCAACAATTTATGCCTTCAAACACCAACACAAATAAAGAATGAAACAACATTTTAAGTTTCTTATTTCCCTCACTTTTTGTGTGCGCGCAGAACCAGGAACGTGTGCAAGTGGGATTCACTTGCTCACACGTGAAGTATTGTCAGATTATTTACTTCCATGGAGTAGATAAGCTAATCTTGGGATAATGTTGGGATTGTCATTACTTCACCATTTGGTGTAATGTGTCATAGAGATGATCAATGCAATTCCCTATAGCAAATTGTATTATCTAACCTCTTCGTCTAAACTCTTTATAATCTAGGGGAACCTGGAGGGTGCTCCTTGTTTGCATGAGGTTAACCTACAATCCAAAAGGTAGGTCTACCTACCTCCAATAGGCCACCTAGCTTTTATGCCATGACCCTCTCATGCTCATAGCTACCTTGGATAGGAATTTGGAACCAATATAGATGGCTGACATTAGGTAGAAAACCGGTCATAAAACTTTATCAACTCTTGTATGCAGTTTCTTATGCTCTAGCCTTCTTATGCTCTAGCCGACCCCATTCTGATGGGAAGGCTTAGATGGTGATGATGAGTAGATAAGCTAATGATTGGATCCAAATATTGATTTGCTATGATTGCTAACTAAAAATAGTGCATTGTTAGGGAAAATAATGTACATATTGCTTCAACAATGTATTTGCATATATCATTGATCATGCACTATCCTTATGACAACATATTACCCCTCGCCCTCATGTTCCCCTGTAAACATATACTCTCTTGAAGCTTCTAGGTAATAGATCTCTAGTGTAATTCTCCCAAGCTCTTCCAGTTGTGAAGATTTAGTCCATAACCAAAATTGTATACAAGAAGCACATGTTCCAAATATGGTAGGGTTTTTTTTTGTTTGTTGCATTTTTGAATCAATGGAACATACCCGACATGTATTCCTGAAGTCTTAAATTGTTAGTTTAGAAAAGATTGGACAGAGCATTGGGAATTTCGGTGGCTATGACCCCAATCTCCAACTTAGAAGACCTTTGAGAATTACACAGTGAAATTGAGCCCCAGTATAATTCCTCCATGCTCTTCGAGGTTTGGAGAGATTAAGGAGAATCAGTCACCAGAAAACATGTATTGACAATGTTTTGCATGTAAATTGCAATCAGTAAACAATAAGCAGTACAAAAGAAGTCAATAGTGACAGTAAGAAGTCAATAGTGACAGTAAGATAAAACGAGCATCTACGCTTGCTGACACGGAAGAAACACTGAAATATTAGGGCGTCCAAGTGCCACGAAGCTCCCGCTTTGCAGGGTCTGGGAGGGTGAAGATGTACGTAGCCTTCCCACCATATATATGGAGAGGATGTTTCCTTGACTCGATCTTGCATCCTCCAGGATGCAAGAAACACAGAAATATTATACATTCTAAATTGTAGAGAGATGAGGCATGAATCAGGAAAAAAAAGGATCAACATCACAAGTAACTGCACTTCAGATTTATGCATGTTAGTATAGTTTTTAGTTGTTTCCCTATGTGATCCAAGCACTATGATCGAACTTATAGCTAACTCTTGCATTGTTTACAGATCTAGTCAAATGAAAGATAAAATCAAAAAGAACATAAGTTATGATCCATGCAAGTAATTGAGAGCATACGAGAAGATTTTGTAGTTTCTCGGGTCGAATTACCTCTAATCTCAAGGTATAACAAATTTTGACGCAGATCATTAGCAGACATTGCTCCAGAAACAGAAGCTTCTAGAAACGGATCTTTTCTTTCTTCTTGCTCTAATATCTCAATGCACAATCGGTCCTTGGAAGAAGCCTTTCCTTGTTCAGTGGGTCTACAGTAGTCCACTGCTCTGGTCAGCATTTTGGAGATTTGTATGGCTTTCCTTCCATCTGAAGTAAGATCAGATGGTCGAGCTCCCTTTGTTAGAAGAGACACAATTATGTCAGGTTCTTTTTGCAATGCTGCAATGTGAAGCACTGTGTAACCTCTGAGATTTTTATGGTTAACATCTGCAAGTCCAAGATTCAGAAGCTTTGCAGTAATCTTCGTATTGCAATGAGCTATTGCGTAATGCAGTGCACATGCTTCATCAAGAGTGGTGTGTCCCTCTGCCAGCAGTAACACCACCAATTCAATATCATCTGAATCAAGAGCTTTGTATATATTCCTCACATGGTTATCCGGGAAAGAAGTGGTTTCTGGTCCATGCAACCCTAACTCGGACCTGGAATCCATGATACTCTTGACGATATTAGGGGGTATAGACTTCTCGAGGATAACAGCATCAAGATTTGAGTTGACAACGATATCAAAGCACTTTGCATACAGTCTTGGGCAAGCCTTACTGCACATGTTTGCAACCGACAGAATCATCGGTAGGTCATCTACGGTCACCTTTTCAAGAATACCTAGCAGGTGTCGCTGCAATAAAACAGACTAAAATGTTTAGCCTTCCCTCATGTACTAAGGGCCGCATATAACATAACTAGTGAAAGCAAAAATTGGTTCCTCAAGAAGCTACAAGACCATGGGACAGTTGCACCTAATTACTACATTGTTGCAAACATTTATGCCGTACTTTTGGGTTAGTCATTCTTTTTCACCACTATGCGCAACATAGTTATTGTTGGGGTTTATTTGTAATTGTTCTCTAGAAATCCGGTCCCACATCAAACTATGTGGCAAATCCTAAGTATGTATTTCAATATAAGATTCATCTTTTATTGTCTTGCATACATGGGGAGTTAGTAGCACACGTAAGTTGGTATCGTGTGGGTTTTTTTCTAGAGGGTAAGGTTCAAATTCTCCAAAAAACAAATATTTTTGTCACACATTTTTTTTGAAAATTTTCCTTTGGAGCTAGGCGACTCAGATCCGGGCGTGGACGAGGACACAAAGTGGCGCTTTGATAGTGCATTTTGTACTTCACACGTATGCATTGGGCACTTCTGCGCATCCAACAACGTTCGCGCGCTACAGCAGCTCCCGCTGGACCAGCATGGACAGCTGATCCTGCGGCCGAGTGGTTCCCGAGGCTCAGTGCGCTCCGCTTGACTTGTTATTCCAGTGGAAACACGTCGTCCGCTGAATCTTCAGCTCCAGCAACGCGACTTTTCAACTGTTGTTTCTATGAGAATTTCAGCTTGTAACTGTCCACTTAGTGGAAAGTTACTATTGTAACCACACCCATTATCGGGAGTTACTCCCATGTTTTCCGCCACGTTGGTAGTGAACGATTGTAGGTGCAACGGGCTTGGCTCCCCTATATATTCTCTAAGTTTTTGTGTACTTGTTTCACAGAACGTAAGAGAATATATTCAATGAGAGGAAAGTTTACAACAACAAAGAGAAGCAACAACAACGAGGCCTGTCCAAGTCATTTTCATCGTCTGGAAGGTGACAAAAAAGCGTTTCAGTTATTCATCACTTGAACTTGATGATTCCTGGGAGCGGTTCGACGAAAAAAAGGTTAAATCTTGCTTAGAGCAGCAGTGATTCTCATAACCCTCAGCAAGCTTTATTACGTCAGTCACAAACTGTAGCAACTTGGTTGCGTTCTTCAAAGTTTTATCCTTTAAATGTTTGTAAACTTTTAAGTCATAGTAGTTGTATTTATCAATTGTATTTGAAACTTATAAAAGTTTTGTACGATTTTCTTAATTTCAACAACAATCTCAAAGCGAGATTATGGGACTTTTAAGGATTTTAGAAATCTTATCAAGATTCATCAATGAAAAATAAAAGTCTCATGGACACAAATTTTCACAAACTTGATAAGTTCGATTGGGAGCACTACAACAACAGGAAGAGGAAGATTAATCTGAATCTTCAATTCGTCAACGTAGAGCTGAAAGCCGAATGAACTCCCCACCGGCTATGCCGGGCACGTAGCGGAAGGTCCTGACATGCCGGACCGAGTCTCGCGAGGGAGCGAAGCGACCAAGCAAATGCAGCTAAAAAAATGTAGCTAATGTAGCTAATGCAGCTGTAAGAGAGAACGATAATGACAGCCTCTTACAAGACTCTAAATAGCTGTCTATATACCCTAAGGGTATTATGACAGAGATACATAGTGTAGCGAGCTCCGAGCAAGCGGCTAAAAAGGGAAGGGGGGTCGGGGGGGGGGGGGGGGGGGGTGGGAACCATCCCCTCCAGGCAAGCCAGCAACAGGAGCGACTTTAGGAACAGATGTACGAGCGAATCATGGAGGCTTACCCCGTGAGACCATTAAGTTATATTAAAAAATGAGTATAACTTAGCCAAAATGACTAAATCAGAACCAAAAATTTCATAAACTGACGATGTGAAAGTCATTGCCAACGAGATCACCACTCAGCAAAAGTGGAAGAGAGTCAACCTATACAAGTTGTTGATTCTCAACTCCTTAGATGATTCTATAACATAATTATACAACAAGAAGGAGAATGTAAGAGACATGTGAGTCTCTCGAGAAGCAGTACAAGGACGATTAGAAGATGTCCAAAATACACATAGTCAACAAATTCCTGAAAATAGAATTTGAAGACGAAAAAACAATGTTGTCGGAAGTCAAAGAACTGATAAAGCTACAACAAAAGATAGAGGAGGCTATGCTTCAAACAAACAAGTTTATGGTAGGAGTTATCATCTCCAAACTCTCTACCAACTAGGATCGGTTCTCGACCGATATGTACCGTAAGAAGACGGAAATAATAATCGAGGACCTTCTACGTTGGAGCTAGACTAGAAGCAAAATCAAGGTGGACACACTGTCCAAACAGTTTGCTAAGACAAATATGATCCATACTGGGGATCATAAAGGGGAGCAAAATGCTTACTACAGCACCAACAAAAAGGACTCCAATCATCTGAGGGTAAAGTCAACATCTTTCAAGCATAAGTCTAGCAATGACGGGCTTGCTTAAATTGTGGAAAGAATAGTCATTTCAAAAAGGATTGCAGGTCCAAGTCCAAGCCAAAGTCAAAACCAAAAGAACAATGTGAGCTTAATCTGGTTGCTATTTTTACGCATGTTAACTCATCTAGTGTGGACACTAATTGCTAGGTGGACACTGTGCATGCTGACTTGTGTGTTTTAAAAAGGAGCTGTTCACCACAAATGAACCTACATCTGAGAAGGTTTAGCAAATAAGTTACAAGCTGAAGTGCTAGGAATCAGATCGGTGGTGCTGAAGCTAACTCGGGAAAGTCATTTGCTCTGGAGAACGTAAAACATGTTTATGCTATATCCAAGAATCTGATTTCTGGAAGTCTGTTGTATAACGCAAGTTTAAGGATAGACATCAATGCTGGTCAGATGGTAATGTCTTATAAAGGAGCATACTTCGAAAAAAAAAATTGTATTAAAGGGATGTTCAAACTTCAAATTGTAACTCCTAAATGTGTTAATGAAGTGTTTATGGTTACTCTTTTGAGTTGTGGCATTATTGACTAGGACATTCATTGTAAAAAAATAAACAAGATGTCTGGTTAGGCCAGTGTAATCAAAGGCGCGCCTTGCTCCTAGGCGCAGGGGCAGCGCCTCAGGGCACTCCAGGCGGAGCGCAATTCTTAAGGCGCCTAGGTGCGCCTTTTCTGCGCGCCTTGGAATAGCTAAGGCACGCCTTGAAAATCTTGTGAAAAAAAAACATGTTTAGACTGTTTTTTAACTGTTGTACTGTTTTTAGACTGTTTTGAACTGATGTACTTTTGTTTTACTGTTTTCTCTCTCACTCACTCAATTCAAAGTGATTGCAACCTAGACATGGGAGAATTTGAAGCACACATGTTTATCAATATATATATATATATATATATATCTATATATATATATATATAATTTTTGCGCATCGCGTCGCTCGGGCGCGCGCCTTAAGTGCGCATTGCGCCTCGAGCGATTTGGACCCTTTGCGCCTCGAGTGCGCCTTGCGCCTTTGACTACCTTGGGTTAGGCATTATCTCCAAATGTGGGGATAAGATTGTGGAGAAATGTAAACTCCGTACGCAGACTAAGATTGTAAGAAAGTCGTTCAAGCGGGTGAACCGAAATACAGATCTTCTGGAATTGGAACACTCAGATATCTGTGACTTCAAACACTTCACCACAAAGGTTAGAATGAAGTATTTCATTACCTTCATCGATGACTTTTCTAATTACGCTTTTGCTTCGAGAAGTTGAAAGACTTTAAGGTAGAAGTCGAATGTTAAACAGGACAACAACTCAAAAGACTCAGAAGCGATTGAGACAGTATTGTTTTCTTGAATTCGCATCGTTTTCCAAATAGATAGAACAATCAACGAAACTATTGCTCTGTATTCCCCTCAATCGAATGGAGTTGCAGAAAGGAAGAACCGTACTCTGACGAAGATGAACTACATGTTGTTAACAGCAGGTCATCCAAACTGCTTCAGGAGGAAAGTTGTGCTTACGGCTACTTTTACTCTCAATAGAAGTATCGTTCGCATAATTAGATAACATTCCTCATGAACTCTGGTTCAAATTCAGACCCAACTTAAATGTTATTCGATTGTGGGGGTGTCTGGCTTATGTGAACATTCCAGATATTAAGATTTAAAAGTTGAAAACAAGAACTACAAAGACAATATTTCTAGCTATGCCGAGAAGAATGATGCTCGAAGATTCCTTGATTTAGACTTAAATCAAATCACTAAGTCTCACAACGCTGAATTATTTGAGAATAAGTTTGCCAGGCACAATAACACTATTCTTGCGGACTTACCGAAGAACATTGTTTAAAAAATTTGATTCGATTTGAAAAAAATCGGTTTTGTTTCAATTTTGGAATTACTAAAATTTGTTATTCGATTTCGGTCCAAAACAGAAAACCGAATAAGACTTATAAAATTATTAAATACCCTTAATTTATTCATATTTTATTATTAAAAATGTGTATATTTTGAAAACAATAATTCTATATGTGTTTTAAAGTCCAATTTTAATAATTAAACAAAGAATCCAACTTTTGGCCCAACTTTGAAATATAACAAACGTATATATAAAAATTGCATGTTCTTAATATAATTTAAACACAATTCTAACTTTGTGTCCGGTCCATTAGACAATAAAGATAGTCCAACCGAACAAACCGAATCGAGTATCTGTTCGGTTCGATTTCAGTCATGGCTAATTTCAATTCGATTTCGATTTTGGATTTGTTTAGAATTTTGATTTATTCGGTTTTCACTATTTCGGTTCGGTTAAAATCGAATAAATCGAACGTTCAAAAACCTCCCCTTAGATTTGCGTTTTTGCATTTAAAGACCCTTGGCTTTAAAAAACTCTCACATTTTTATTTTGGCTCAGTTTACACCCATTTTGAATTCTGCCGTTAACAGACGTTAAAATACGTCTGAAATGACGATTTTATCCCTCTCCCCATTCTCCCCCCCCCTCTCTCTCCGGTGGGGGGGGGGGCGAGGAGGAGAGGGGGACGCGGGTGGCAGATTGTCGTGTGGAGAGGAGGAGGGGGGTGGCCGCGCGGGGAGGAGGGAGGGGGCGGGGAGGAGGAGGGTGGCCGTCCGGGGAGGAGGTAGGGGGCTGCCACCACCGCGGGAGGAAGGGGTGGGGAGGGGAGTGAATGGGGAAGAGGGAGAGGTTTTTTTTTTAAAAAAACAGTCAATAACGGTCAAATCTGACGGTTTGTAGACGGTATATGGCATTTTGATCGAGTCATATATTGCGGGAGGGTTTAATTGCTATATTTGTCTATCGAGTCTTATTTTGCTAACGAGACAATTGTAGGAGAATTTTTTTGCACTTTAACAATACCCCCCCCCCCCCCCCCCGCCGCGCTAGTAAGCATAAAGGAGGTTAGTACTTCCAAAGAAGTTGTAGTTTAAAAAGAGACTACGAATGAAGATGCAATTAGTGAACTAGTACTCGTCGAGCCACCTTCAAAGTGAGGGAAGAGGCAGAAGGACTTCAGGAAAAGCTTCGTCACCTATCATGTGAAAGTCGATATGCTTACCTATGATGAGGCGATAAATATCACAAACGCTATTTTCTGGAAAGAAGTAATCAATTAATTTTAATTTTAATGTTAATGTTAAATTTTGTCATGTCATGTGCCACATAATGGGACATGTCATCACCCAAATTTTTTGGAAGACAAATAGCATTTTTGAATAGCAAAAGTTCTAGGTTTCACCAAAAGTCTAAAGATAGCATTCTCCAACCTTATATATATCAAAATAAGTTTAAATTAACTAGAAGTAAAATATATAAATTACATATCTTTCCACTAACATAATTACTCAATTACACATTCATTTAAATGTTCATCAACTAAAAATTAAGTATATTTTAAATTATTTAATATTATTTCAAAATAGATTTGTCATATAAGCATACATTTAAAAAGTATTTAAAATGAGGAGAAGAAAAAAAACACAAACAAGACTTCTAGTAATCTCTACTATGATAATGCGGCTTAGAAACGACTCAAAAATGAGCCGTCTAAGCCGTAAGTATATCATCAATCAATTAATTTTTAAATTTTTTTTAAAAAATTAACTATCGCTTCTTTCTTGCATAGTTGAGAAAAAAAAATAAAAAAACTACTTGAACATATAACAAAACCTAAACTATATTCAAAAAATTTAATTACATTTTAACTAACTACAAGATATTAATCTCATTAAGCACATATCCAAAATTAAAAATAATTTTTTTTATAACAAATCATAATCAAAATATATTCAATTTATATTTAAAATATCAGAAAATTGTGTATAGAGCATTGAAAGTTTGTAAAATTGCGTCAAGAGCATTAAAATTTCGAGAAAAGCATCAAAACGTCCTTAAAAAGACATTTTTGAGCAATTGACGGCATTTTTGAGCAAACTGTGTTTTAATTACTCTCCCCGCTCGTTAACTATGGATTTAAACAAATTAAAAGCGGATTAAAGAAGAACAGTAGCTCGATCGAACACTAGCTCGGCCGCGCCTGTCATCTCATCCCTGTCGCGGTCGACGGTACGAAGTCGGCCCGAACTTTCGTGTCGCGCTGGAGCTCCATCGCGTCCAAGCTCGAGCGCATCCCCCGTGCCTCTCCGACCTCTCCAGCCACCCCTTCTTCGCCAAGAACGTGCTCTACCTCGAACAGTTCCAATCGGTCTCCACCGCCGTCTCCGAGACCATCGACCTCGCCGACCGCTGCTCCGATCCCTCCCCAGCCATCGGCAAGCTGCAGATGCAAAGTGACCTCGCCGCGATCGCCGCGAAGCTCGACCTCACTACCAGAAAAAGTCAAATTAGCGACGCCAAAAAACGTCGCTAAATGACAAAAAAACGTCGCTAAACACGTTTAGCGACGTAATTTGCGACGTTCATAGGCAGTCGGAAAAAACCAAGTCGCCGAAAGGAAAAACGTCGCTAAACGTCGCTATACCGACGTTTTTTAGCGACTATAATGTGTCGCAAAATTTAGCGACGTTTAGCGACTCCGAGTCACTAAATAGCGACGTTTATTAAAGTCGCTAAACGTCGCTGATTAGCGACTTATATAGCGACGTTACACCGACGTCTTTAATGACCTGGCTATTCTGCCATGTCAGCAATTGGCGACGTATAGCGACGTTATTAGCGACGTATTTAGCGACTTGTTACAGCATCGCTAATTAGCGACGTAGTTAGCGACGTAACTTGACGTCGCTAAACGTCGCTAAACGACGCTAACGACGTCGCTAATTTTAAAAAAAAAAAATAGTGTCCAGAAGGAATTGAACTATTATAATTTAACCACGATTTCAACATTGGGTCTGACCTATTAAACAATAACAATAGTCCAACCAAACAAATCGAATAAACCGACTAGCTTATTCGGTTCGGTTCTATTTCGGTTTTGGCTATTTTTGGTTCGATTTCGGTTATGATTTTTTAGAATTTCGGTTTATTCGATTTTTACTATTTCGTTTCAGTTGAAACAGAATGCTCATCTCTAAATGAGAGCAAGAAGAAATAAACCAATGCACGAGGGGAAATAAACCATGAAAGCGAGAAGAAATAAACCAATGTATGATAAATCATGACTTATGTATTTTAGTCTCCATTACAGTCTCCATCGCATCCTAAATAATAATAAAAATAACTATACTAATGCGGATCTGCAGGAGGCTGACCACCGGCGCGCTTGAAGGATAAGAACTCCTCATACTCGTCCCGTGGAATCGTCACCGATGTCGATGGAGAAGGCAGTGACGTCGGTGGAGGCCGTGCCCGCTCCAAGTCTGCGAGTCGCTGGTTGTAAGAATCCATGGTAGATAACAGCCTCGTACTGCTATCACCCATTGAATCCTGCATCCTCGTCAGCTTCTCGCCCATCGATAGTTGTGACGCCTACAGCTCCATGATGTTGCGGTCATTGGAGGCTCTAATATCATTTGTCAGGTCCCGTAGCTCCGTCATGCTGCAGTCGAGCATATCCAATCGTGCGATGAGCATCGGATCGTCCGCCTGCGGCTGGGACCGGGGCTGCTCTTCCATACTTCGCAGCAACTCATCACGGAGAGACGCAATCTGACGGTTAACGGCCTCCTGGACGGCCTCCTGGACTCTGGCCGACGACTGCGAAGGGTGTGTGGAATGCGCAGCTGTCGGGGAGGCCCTAGATGACTGCGTCGCAACCAGGGCGCTATAGGAGCCCGTACCGTAGTACGTACCCCTCTGGAGACCACTAGCTGCGGTCACCCACAGGTCGTCCGCCGACGGAGATGGAGCGGGCTGCGACGAAGTACCAGCCTCTCCAGGTGTAGGTGCACTAGCAGTCGCCCGCTCACGCAGCCTAAGATACTCGGCCTAGAATAGGTTCGGATACTCGATAATTGCCTAAGTTATATTAAAATTAACACAACGTAAATTAATACTTACATAGGTCTGTGAGGCCCTCTCATCAATGAGATTTCCGTCCTTGCGATGGGTGGCCAAGAAGACGGTCACCATGTTTGCATCCTCCCCCCTCTGTACTTGTTAAAAATATATTATTTATTACTAAACTTAAATATTTTTTCCAAGTACCATTTTATGGTACTTATATTAAAATAATATATTTTAAAAGAAAAAACATACCAAACGACGAAAATGTTCCGTCATCGGAATCGAGCCACCACACCACTTGGCAGCATTCTGCCTAGCCGCCTTGGCCTTCTTAGACCTTTCCTTGTAGCTCGGATCGTCGAATCTAGCCCTCATCGCAGTCCACTGCTCAGGCGTGATCCAACCTTGGATCGGTTTTCCAGCACGATCACGAGCCTTCTGGTCATCCAGAGCATCTCGGATAAGCTTGGCGGCAACGGTAGGAAAGAGCCGCTCGATCAACTCGGCCCGGTGCGGAGGATAAAAATACGTTTGCTACAATAAATAATTCATTAAGTTAGCATCACGAACAGTAGTATAATATGCATAAATTAGAGGATTTATTTAATATACTTTTACCTGAAAGTGCGCAAACCAGAACGCCTTCCTCTCCTCCGGAGCCTCAGAGTAGTTGATCCAAGGGCCACCGTAGTTGTTCCTCAGGAATTGGCCCAGGCGTCTCTGAACCGACGATGGACGATATCTATACAGAGATAATAATTTAGATTACTGAAAAAGTCAATATACGATGAATAAAGAGAAACACAAATATATACTAAACCATCTAATTGACTTACTTTGTACCGTCGGCCCAAATCTCTGTCCTCGTCTCCTCCGGAGGTGCGCATGGAGGATCTTGCTGAATCCAGAAGGAAACACCTTCTCGAGCTTACATAGTGTTACCGCAATGTCCCTCTCTTGCTTTTCTAGACGATCGACGAGCAACTTAGTACAACAAAGATCTCTGAAGAATATGCTCAGCTCTGTCAATGGGTCCCAAACGACCTGCGGTAAGAATTTCCGAAATGCAATCGGAATTAACCTCTCCATGAATACGTGACAATCGTGGCTCTTCATACCCACCAGTTTGTTCTCCTTGAGGTCGACGCATCTTCTCAAGTTCGACACGTACCCGTCTGGAAACTTTAGACCCTGAATCCACCTACAAAGTCGTCTTTTATCCTCTTTCTCCAGTGAGAAAACTGACTTAGGTTGCTTTAACTTTCCATTCCCCTCCTCTATCAAATGCAATGCAGGACGTCTACATATTTCTTCTAAGTCCAACCTGGCCTTCGGATTATCTTTCGTCTTCCCCTTTACCTCCATTACAGTATTAATTATGTTATCAAACACATTCTTCTCGATATGCATGACATCAAGGTTATGTCTGATCAGATTGGTGCTCCAATATGGCAGATCCCAGAATATACTCCTCTTCGTCCAGTTATGGGTGCGACCAAATCCGTCACACTTGTACCCCTTAGCAGGCTCTTCGATAGCACTTGGTAAATCTTTTACCTCTTCCCATATCGTGCATCCGGGCCACCTTGGCGGTGGATTGGCCTTCTCCACAACTCCCGCACGAAAAGCATTCCGGTTCCTCCGATACGGATGATCCTTCGGCAAAAATTGTCGATGACAATCGAAGAAGCACGGTTTGCCTCCGTGTTTCAAACGGAAAGCCTGAGAACGGTCCATGCAATACGGATATGAGAGACGACCATGGGTGCTCCATCCCGATAACATTCCATAGGCCGAAAAGTCGTTGATGGTCCACATAAGTGCTGCCCTCATCTGAAAATTCTGTTTTCTAGAAACATCGTACGTGTTGGCACCTACTTCCCACAGCTGATTCAACTCATCTATCAAAGGCTGTAAATACACATCGATGTTCCTCTTCGGATTGTTCGGACCCGGGATAATAACGGTTAGGAACATATACGGAGTCTTCATGCACATCCAAGGCGGTAGATTGTACGGAGTGACGATCACAGGCCAACACGAATACTGGGAGCCCGAAAGTCCGAATGGGGTAAAACCGTCAGAGGAGAGCCCCAATCTGACATTACGCGCTTCCTCGGAAAATGTGGATACTCTCGATCAAAGTGCTTCCATGCTTCTCCATCGGATGGATGATCCAATACTCCTTCAATCTGTTTTCGCCTGTGCCAACTCATGTTTTCTGCAGTCTCCTTAACCATAAACAACCGCTGCAACCGAGGCGTCAAAGGCAAGTAGTGCATCGAATCGGTAGGCTTCCTTGCACCGACAGACTTTCCTCTAACAGTGGCCTTGTAGCGATCAGCACCACAGAATCTGCACGCATCTTCATCCTTGTCGTCTTTGTAGTACAACATGCACCCGTTGCGACATGCATCGATTTTCTCGTATCCCATCCAAAGCGATCTCACCATCCTCTTAGATCGATAGAAGTCTTTAGGCAACTTTGCACCCTCGGGCAAGATCTCTATAATCAAATCGAGCAGTCGATTATAGCATTCTTACGACATGTTAAAATCGGACTTGATGCTCAATAATCTTGTAACCACCTCCAACGGTGAATGATCCTCACAACCAGGATATAGTGGAGTCCTTGCATTCTCAAGCAACTCCATAAACTTTGCAGCATCGGCATTCGGTGCCTCCTCAGCTGCATCATAATTGTCCGGATTGAAACTAGGTCCCGCCGCATCATAATTGTCCGGATTAAAACTAGGCCCCGCCGCATCATAAACCATGTTCACCAACCCGTCGTCGTAAGCATCGTGGTCTTGGACATCCATATACGGCTCCACATAGGGCTCCGACTCCGATGCTAGAGATACAAGTTCTCCGTGCGCGGTCCACTGATAGTAATTCGGCGTAAAGTCCTTCGAGTATAAATGATATGTAACTTCCACTTCTGGATGATATTTTCTGTTGCGACATCTCACACACGGACACTTAATTTTGGTACCGTCCATGTACTGAGGGAACGCCTTGGCGAACTGCAGGAACTGCTGTACACCCTCAATGAATTCATCCCGCACACCGCACATGTCATCAGGATGACGGTTGTACATCCACGAACGATGACGCAGATAGTAATTCATATCCATTTCTAGATACTTCTGCAAAAATGACAGTATGTATCATATAAATCATTACATACAGTGGTTTATCACCTAACTTCATAACTTAACCGTACTATAAAAATCATAACTGATATAATACATACTTTCATTTATCATGCTAACCCATCGTAAAACCAACTAACCAATACCTGGACACTAAGCTAACTAAAACTAGTATACATAGCTCACTAAATGCAACTGAAAACGGATACTGATACAGTGGGACTTGTTGATACTTACTGATACATGGTTGCTGAAATGACACAGTGCTGATGGTTTTCCTCTTCGGTTGCCTGCTCACTGTTGCAGACCTCCTTCTCACTGCCCACTACAAGGCTCGAGCATGCCATCCCGCTTATTCTAGATACCATCTTAGTACACTCCTATCTAACATCTCTAAACATCACTAACCTACATATCTATATATACCCTATTGACACTTGACTTTATACCTTGCCTGCATCAACTCCGACAATTGCCTGTACTAATACCTCATACAGTCCCTGATACGTATCAGTGTATAACTGATGACTGATACTAAACTGAAACTGAGATGCACTAAGGCATGCCTCTGCAGTGCAAAGGGACTGCCCCCAAGCCTAACTGACAGGCACCATTTGGGTGCACTGCTGCAGTGCCCCATGCCAGAGCCCCAAGTCTGTAACCAAACTTCATTTGGTCTCCTCCATGTACCAATACTAACAACAGATAATATACTAACTGATGACTCCACATACTAACACTTCTAAAGTGTATCACTTGCAGGTAATAACCCTACTACAACTGTCACAATCCCTCACATCTCGAGCTCAGTGTCTGTGTCACTGTCTGTGTCCATGTGATATTAGTGTTTGTGTCCATGTCAAAAAACATAATCCTAACCCTAGGTCCTTATCAGTGTCTGTGTCAGTGTGTGTCGTGTCTGTGTCTGTGTCACTGTCTGTGTGTGTGTGTGTCGTGTCTGTGTCAGTATCACATGTGTTCTGAGAGAGAGAGAGAGAGAGAGAGAGTTAGGCTTTACCTAGAGCTCGAGGAAGAGGAGGGGGATGCCGGAGTAGCCGCGGGGGAGAGGCGGTCGACGGAGCAGGCGGTCGACGGAGCGGGGGGGGGGGGGGGGCGGGGGGCGGGGGAAATTTTTTTCGTTTCAAAATTTTGACAGATGGGGAAAAACGAAACCGAGCCCTAATTAACCAAATTTTAGCGACGTTTAGCGACGTCAAAGAAAGACGTCGCTAAATTAAATTATAGTGACGTTACGGTCGTCGCTAAACACGTTACTAAATATTTCTAATATAAACGTCGCTATTTGCGTCGCTAAACGTCGCTAACTTAGATATATTAGCGACGTTTAGCGACCAAAATTGAACTTATAGCGACTAATCTTATAAAAACTGAATAAAAGTCGCTAAACGTCGTTAAATGTCGCCAATTAGCGACGTCTAGCGACGTTTTACATGGAGTCGCTAAATTAGCGACGTTTTTACCTGGAGTCGCTAAAACACGTCGCTAATCCCGCTTATTCTAGTAGTGCCTGTGCATACACGACTGCCGGCTGCTGATCAAGTCCGGGCTGCTCGGCGAGTCGAACCACCCTCCTCCTCCTGCTAGCAGCACAACCACCACCCCCAACGATTCCTCCGTCGACGTTCGGGAGCTCCTCGCCCGGTTCCAGATCGGCGACAGCGATGCCAAGCAACGCGCGATCGACGGCCTGTCGGGACGCGAGAAACGCCCTTATATTAGGCGTTTCCATTTAAATCCGGGTTAAGTATGTTTAGTAATACACAGTGGTTTTAAACCCGGGTTGTGTGTTTAATAATACGTAATAGTTTTTATAATACACAGTTTGTTCAAAAATGTCCTTAAATTTTATAAATGTCCAAAAGCGTTCTTTTAAGGACGTTTCTATGCTCTTCTTAAAATTTTACAAACTCCAATACTCTAGACGCAATTTTATAAATTTTCAATACCCTATACGCAATTTTCTGTTAAAATATTATAATATAATTTAAATTTCTATCTAATTTTTCTAATAATATTATATTATAGATTTTTTTAAATACGTGCGTACTAGTAATAATAAAGAAGAACCCTAACAAACCTGGAAGAGGCTGACGAGCTCGGAGATCTCGAAGCCGAAGGCGGCGAAGAGCACCTGCGCCATGAACTCCACAGCCGGGCGGCACACCACGTGGCCGCAGTCCTCGTCGGCGCACTCGCATACCCCCCTCGGGAGCGGGCCCACCTTCCCGCTGTAGAGGTATCCCATCACCAGCACCAACGCGTCGTAGCCGACGTCGAAACCGACCAAAATCTCGCCGAGATCCAATCTTTCCGGCGGGGGAGTGGAGGAGAGGTGGCGGCGGAAGAAGGGGCTCCTGGAGGAGAGGAGGCAGCGGTGGACGTCGAGATCTCGAGGGGGGTCGGACGATCGGACGGCGATGGTGAGGTCGGAGAAGGAGTTGGAGGGGGGGAGGAGGAGGAGGGAGGAGAGGGAGTCGGAGAGGCGGCGGAGGGCCTCGACGTCGGCGGGGTGGTGGGTGGTGGAGGAGTCGAAGAAGGCTTCCATGGACACACAGCTGCTGCTGTCGATGGAGTCGGAGGACAACAAGTCTTCCATTTGAGCGTGTGAGGAGCGAGTGAAGAAGACTTGTACTACTATATCTATATACGGTCAGGTCACGTCACGTCACGTCACATCCACCACACACATCCATTGGCGGATGTACCTGCCAATTTTTAAACGTGGTTAAAGAAGCATTATATATTAATCTGTGTATTGTTGTCTATTATGACAAGGTTAAGGTTGGGCTAGCCATCCGATGTAGTGGAAATTCAGTTGCAGAGACAGCTGCTTGATGCTGATGCCTCTATTTGTAGTTCTCTTTAAATTGATGTAGTCAGTTGATCATGAATATAATCATATTCCCTCCTCAAAACAAAAAAAAAAAGGGTTGGGACATCGTCTGCAAAATCCTACTATCAATGGAGAAAGAAGAAGTCAACAAAATTAATGTTGTCATAAATATCTTTATGATACTTCATATTATCATTGAGTCCTCTTTGATCCTAATTTTGTTGAAGATATTTAGTTAATGAGCCTAATTTAAATAAAAAAATTTATATGCATTCTGTATGAGACAAAAAAAACTTACACGCGAACACTATTGTTTTTAATATATGTTCACATATGACTCACAGCTTACATTTGCATCATTGTTTGATTTCAGTATTTTGAATTGGGATCATAAAAGTGTTACTGGACCTGAAATCATTTTTAATCTCTAGCTTGAAATTTGAAAATTAAAAAAGAAGAAGAGTTTGCTTAGTAAAATACTTGGAACTATTAAACTTATTTGTTAAGATTTAAAAAGCAAGAATTATATATAGGCTTTACCGATGGGGTCAAAGTAGGCATATGTCAATGGAAACATATCACTCTTATAGGTATAACTTGATCCAATTATTTTAGGCTCTTTGATAAGGCTCTTGATAAAGGTACTACAAAATTCATTCGGATAGACCAAATTTTTACCATTGATAATTGCAAGTTTGTCACTTTCAAAGATTACTCACCGTGCTGCCCACTTTCAATTGAATTTTTTTATAATCAGGACTGTCAAAATTTTGACAGTCCTTCTAATTGGTAGAACTGTCAAAATTTTGACAGTTCGGAAGGGAGGGCTACGCGAGGTGACCACGATGACTGGGCTGCGTGGAGGCCGGAAGGGGGGATGAGGCGGAGGAGTGGGAGGGGAAGGAGGCGGCGGGAGACAGCGGTGGAGGACAGGGGAGGAGGCGGAGGCGCGCGCGAGGTGGAGGACGGGGCCGTTGTTGCGCGCAGGGGCGACAGTGGAGGACATGGCCGCTGCTGCGTGCCGGGGCGGTGGTGAGCGGTGGGGGCAGCGACGAGCGGTGGGGACGACGGCGAGCGGTGGAGGAGCGGAAGGGGGAGCAGGAGGAGGGAGGTGAAGAGGGTGGGCAGTCCTAGTAAAATTTGTACTAGCCTGAGTAAAAAAATTTCATAACCGGGCTAGCCCAAATACTGGTCTAGCCCTAAGTGTACTTTGTAGTGCCTTTATCACAAGTCTTTGATAAAGACACTACAAAAATGACTCGGGACTATTCCAGTATTGGTGTTAGTCCAGTTAAGAAGAATTTTTACTCAGGCTAGTACAAATTTTACGAGGGCTGCTCACCCTCTTCACCTCCCTCCTCCTGCTCCTCCCCCACCCCCTCTGGCTTCTCCTCATTTCTCTCGCGATTTTTTGCCTCTCCGCGTCGTCGACCTCGCCATTGACCGTGTTGCTGCTGCCGAGCCGCACCTCAAGCACTTTTCCGTCGGCTCCGTCACGAATGCGATGATGAAGAAGAAGAAGCAGCGTACGGAGTACTGCGCGCGGCGGAGACGCGCTCGCGGGGGGCTGCGCCTAGGTCTAGCACCGACGACGGCGGTGGCGGCAACAGAAGAAGCAACAGCATTGGAGGCGAGCGCGTGCGCCTACGCCTCGCCGCTGTTGTAAACCCCCTGATTTTTCAGGAATTTTTAAAATGAATTTTTCACAATTTTCTGGAATTTTTAATTAATTAAACTAAGGTGTTTTAATTATTAAATAATTTTTAAATAATGTTAATTAATATTAAAATATTATGAAAATAATATTTTTTGGTGTAAAATAGAAAATTAGACATAAAGTAATTTTTCGAAAATTTATTGGACCCCGGAAGCATTTTTAAAACCCTAAAAAAACCAAGTATTAAAATAAACCAATTAAATCCTGAAATAAACCCGGTTTATTTCAAATAAACAAAACCAACCCGAACCAAATCGGACCCGGTTCAATTGAACCCAGCCCTGCGGGTCGGATTCGGGTCTAACCCGTCGACCCGAAACCCTCAGACCCGAACCCGCATTTATAGCCTTAGCGGATCGGGCCGGATCCGCCGTCCGACCCGACCCGGCTCCGCCCGACCCGAAACCCTTTCTCCTTCCCCCGACTGTGGCGATTCCCGGCCGCCGCCCTCCGCCGTTTCACCTCCCAGCAACGTCCGGCTGACCGCCTCCCAGCGCCGCTTCGCGTCCCCGCCGCTCCGCTTCAGCTCCCCGCAACCGCCAGCCCCTCCTCTTCCTCTCCCCCGCACCGGCCGCCCGTCCACCTCCCTCTCCGCCTCTATAAAACCCCTCCTCCTCCGCCCCGTCTCCCCGTCGTCTCCACCCTCTCCCGTCTCAGCTCCGCCCCGCTCGACCCGTCTTCCCCGACGAGCCGCCTCCGGCTGAACCCTCTCCCCGCAGCCTCCAGCCTCCGCGAGCAGCGCCCCAAGCCGACCTCGCCACCGCCCTCACTCCAGCGCCGTGCCCAGCCCGACCTCGCAGCAGCTCCGGCGAGCTCGCCTCCGCCTCCCCGCCTGTGCAGCAGCCAGCCCCGGCCGCCTCCGCCGTGCCCTCCGGCAGCAGCGCCTCCGCCTGAAACCCTAGACTGGACACAGCCCGGACACAGTATCCCCTCGCGTCGTGTCGACTCACGGACACGAGAAAACCTCGTTCTACGGAGCCCTGTTCAGGTAGCGTTTTCTCTCTCCTCGCTGCCCCGTTTTTCGTTCCGTCAGTTGTGACGCGTAGGCTGTGTAACCCTCTCGATGCCCGTGCAACCCGCTCGGTGTGTCGCGTCCTGTGGCGATCGCAAACCGCGATCCAAAAACAGGAAAAACAACACCCTATTTTTCTCCGGAACTGAATACGCTCCGCCAAACGGGACGACTTGGTCGCGTGCGGTCTTCACCGAAAGGTGCGCGCCGTTGATACGGATGTGCGGGATTTCGCAGAAATTGATTTGGATGTGCGTGCACACCGGAATCAACGCGTATCCGCCGACAACGCCCCGTATCCGCCTGTTCTGGTTCTCGCTGTAACTTAGTGTACACACGTCGGATCGAAACGAAACTTGCGCCATCGGACTCGTAGCAATACGCTGGTTCTGTGACCCAAGTTTGGTTTGATTCTGAGAACGTTGACAAAATCGCGTATTGTGGGCCCCACGGCTCCACTTGACGGACGATTTTGTGATCGGCTCATCGGAATCCAATTCTGGAAGTTCCGTTGGGTTCGTATCAACGTTCTGGACTTGTTGACACTAAATTGGACGGATTTGGAGACCATTGGTTCTGACACGTTTTTCGGTGCAAAGCGGCCCATATGTGAACCCCGCTTGGACCTGAAAATGTCAGTTTTGCCCCTGTGTCCAAATTGGACTAAAGGACAGGCGTTTCTAGCTATTTGATATTTTCTGAATCTGATGGTGATGTTTATTTCAGCAACCGGAGCAGTACCTGCAATTCCCACTGAGGTCAGAGCTACAGTTGGAGTCAGAACCCCAGGCAAGTGTACCTTGCCAAATCTTGCAGTTCTTGTTACATAATTTCTTGTCTTATTTATATGTTGTACATGCTTAAACCTAGGACCGTGTGACTTTACTTAGCGTCCGATTAATAGTCGGGTGCCAACACTGTACGCAGAGTTGTGTAACGTCACTTAGGGATGGATATCGTGACCATTTACATTCTCGTGCTTGCAATATCAAGTACGTTATACCCAGGACACCTGACACTAATCATGAGACAGAATCTTCCTGAAATATTCAAGGTGATTCTGTATAGGATACAGGTTTCATGTCATGGACATTATTTTCTTAGATCTTATTATGACTTAGTGCATTAGTTTTGATCCTGCGTGTCATGGACATGAGACGTGAGATTACATTGGGTGGGAAGAGATTTACCATACAAAAGGCTGAATATATATATAATACTTTAATGGATGTGCCTTAGACTCTGACACAGAGCTTTGGTACCGTACTGGCCCTTCGAAAAAATACTGCTATGGGTTTCTCCGACACCGATCCTGTAGTAGTCTCAGCCCGAGTATGACTAAAACTCTCATTTGTATATCACTTAGCTGGTTATATATTTATCCTATTGTTTCATTTATTGCTGCACTGCATTTATTTTTGGCATGAGTTATTTTGTACCTTGCTATGTCCCCTGAGGACCTGGATCCGGATTATGTTCCCCAGGATTAGCAGACGAGGTCTATCCAGAGGTCTACGGAACAGGAGCATTAGCAGGAGCAGAATCAGGAACCGAGGACGAGGTGATTGCAGAAGATTTCTCCTGAATAGCTTCGTCTATACTCAGTTTAAATGGCAATTAAACTCTTTTAATTCTTGAACAAATGTAACAGACTATTTATCGGGTTGTTTTCCGATTTTATTACTTGTGACTGGATGATGTTTTATTTCCTTTTTGATGATATTGCTGTATTTATTCTGTGGATGAGATTAGTAAACCCTGATTGTTGTAATACAGCTTAAGCATGTCCCGATGGATCCATTAAATTGGGTTTGTCCATCGGTGAGTGCTGCTGGTCATTGCCACGTGTCTAGTCCCTCGATATTTTGGGACTGGGCGTGACAGCTGCCCCCGCGCGCACGCCTCCGCCTCCTCCTCCTCCTCCTCCTCCTCCTCCCGCTCCTCCGCCTCGTCCCTCCCCCCCTTTCGGCCTCCACGCAGTCCCGTCCTCGTGTCACCTCGCGTAGCCCTCCCCTCAGGACTGTCAAAATTTTGACTGTCCTGATTATAAAAAAAATCAATTGGAAGTGGGTAACCCAGTGAGTAATTTTTGGGAATGGCAAACTTGTAATTATCAATATTAAAAATTTATGGTGTCCTGAGTCATTTTTGTAGTGCCTTTATCAAGAGCTTTATTTTAGAATTATAGGGTATACCCGGAATCCTTACTGTTAGGATTTTGATATAACTCCAACCAGAACCAAAAATCCAATAAGAACCCTAAACCGATTTAGAAAAAAAAAAATCAACTTTGATTGAGAAGTTTGAATATTCTATCAACTTTAGATAAAACAATACACTATAATATATGAATAGTATGTATCACACATGAAATCGTCTAAATTGATATTAAAAAAAGTACAATAAGAAATTATTTTAAAGTAAATAATAGTTTAAACATCGTATGTAAAATCCAAAACCTAACTCAAATCCGAAAACCTTATAGAATTCGGATTCAGATTTTATATACATCTGACCCTTGACAGCCCTGTCAACCAACTGCTGGTGTGGTAGAAGGCTGAGGGTAGCATAACAAAACGACACCAAAATTTTATATATAAAAATTAAAGAAGTTTCTATTGTTTGTCCGCTGGAAGTGGAAATTGCTGCACCCAAACTCTTGATATATGTTCACATTTCATAAAGGCAAGGACCCAAATATAAGAGAGTTGTAGGTTACAACGAATGTATGTTTAACACCAAAGAGTGTAAAACTAAGAAGACTTTCAGAAAAAGGCAAACACATATTTGAAAGTACAATCATGAGTGATTCGTTCAATGGAAAAGCTTGAAATACAATATCAAGATGATTGCCAGTACAAGGGCAAGGATGATGGAACCTATGATCCACTTGTTCCGGTCCATTCTTTTGGACATGGCCGTTAGTATCTTTCTGCTCTTGCCAATGTTATCATCCACGCCATGCAACTGCACATCAAAAGTAAATGAAATTCATTTCTTACGCAAGATTCATAAAATACAATTGCAGGAAAAGGAAAATATATGCATATAAATCAAGAAGAAGAAAAATATCTTTCCTATTCCCTTGACCCTCGCTCATTCCCGTACTCCAGTCCCACCCCTACTCGCTGACATGTGGGGCAGGTAGGGTACACTTTGGCCAAGGATTTCTGCATGGATTGCATTTCATTGAACCCAGAGAGGGGGGTTATGGAAAAATAGTAGAGGGTTCAGGGTAGCAGGCAAAGTATTGATCTAAGATAAAATCCCAGGTTTCTCTTGAGCTTATACAACAAGAAAGCCTTTATCCAAAAATTTTGGGGTCGGCTATCTGAATCATGTTCTTCTATTCGGCTCTCTTAAGGACCATTTCATCTGTAACGCAAATAAAAACATATCCTTCTTTAAACTTAAGACCATGCTCGTACCTCCAGTTCTAACAGCTACAATAATTACTACACTATTGCTGCTTATGGGAATATATATTGGTCAGCGTTCCACATCTCCAAACCACCTACTACGATTTTCTCTCTTTAGCACTTACACAAAAGAGAAGTATACAAATATTGTCATCAAACATCAGTAGACTTCCAAAATAGTGGCAAGCAATAGAAAATCAGATAGGTGGCTCTTTTATCATTCTACATTATAGGAAGAATGTATCCAAACTCATATGAAGAAACAAAACCTACTACCTGGATATGAAACTAAGTAACAGATTTTACAAAGACATGTATAAGAAAGGGATTCTAAGTTGAAAATGACATTACCCTAACGTTGTGCTTAATGTTGTCAAATTCTACAAAACAACATAGGCAGCCTCTTGCCTACCAACCTAAACTTGAAAGAATAACTAAACTTAGTAATCTTAACCGAGAGATTGGGAAATGTATGGGGTTATTGATCTCAAAAACTGAGGAAAGCCTAAAACTTGTAAACAATAGGATTGAAGTGCCTCTCAAGCAAATAGTTTGACTACTACTATTTCCATGCCAATGAAGACTTAGCAAGCACATAATGTGATACTTGGTTATACAATGAAACATAGGCACCAACCATTCCTGTGAGCTATTCATTTGAAATTGTTCAAAAGATTTTGGGCACATAATGTTTTCAAACTAAAACACGTCATCGACACAATTTAAATGATAGAGGGTTCATACTGTCTAAGCTATAGAAGAGAAAAAGGTATAAGGAGAAATAGTCCTTAGTTGTTCTCCAGTTCATTACATGCTTCACTATATACTACAAATCATGTCCGGACAGGAAGGACCATTTAGCAATTAGCATTGGTCAATATCACTATCAATTGCATGATACCAAGTGAATATAAAGTATTTCTCGTAGCTGAAAAAAAAATGCATTTTTATGCAGTACCATATTGCAGTAATAATGAAACCATAGTTTCTATTCTAGAGGCAAAATAGCGGAGTCCTACAATATATGAGGCAAAATTGTATTATCATATAGGACCAAAAGCAACATCATAGAGAATTGAGGTGTATTTATATTATTATGACATCATTAAAATAGGGGGAAAAAAAACTAATACCCGTTCATGTTTGTGACTTTGTGTTCTATATTACAAGAACATTGTTAAGCTTGTTCAGCATGTTATGCTTCAACAAGTGACATACTCTGAAACCAAAGTCCAAGGCCGGTGCAATCTTGTCAAGAACAGATTGTATCATAAATCATCGTAGGGTTGGACTGGATAGAATTTTGAAACTTAAAATCACCAAGTATCCAAATAGAATTAGGACCAAGTAATTTCCCACAATTGTATAGGAGAGCAAGTTCCCAACACCAGCTATACAATGTTCTATATGATGTAGCTTGCGCAAAATCCTCCATTCTTCATTAGCCTTGATCTATTCCTCGCTTAACATAAAAAAGAAGAGGAAACATAAATAGAATTGATGATAAAAATGATTGAAGGATTTAATTTCACATAGACGACTACATTAATACTAATTATTCACTAATTATTGCAAAACTAACGCAAAACTGTGAAACCAAATGTAAAAACCCAATCAAAGAACATAGTAGATGGCTAAAGAAGTTAACATGTGAACTTACTAAGTGCAAGGAGTTACTGCTATGTCCTTAGAGATATTTTGTACTACAAAACTATGTGCATAAACAAAGATGACTGCAATTTTTTGACTAAGTAGTTATAGGCTGGACAAGCTATGGCTCTTCATCTCCTTAGGCATCTGATTTATTTAACACTGTGTGCATAAGCATAAAATAACTATATTTTCAAGCTTCATGTGAAAAGTCCAACTTAACTTGTATCATAAGAAACAATTTATCTAATCACAAGGTCGAAGATTTATATTTTAAGAACATGATTTGGATCTTAAGATCCTTAGGACAACTGGCTAACAACAACAACCTCTCAGTCTAGGCTTCAGGCAAGTTGTACAGCTTTATGATACCCCTCCTACATGGGCAAAAAATTTCCCTACATAACTTGGGATCCATAAATAGTAAGTGCCAAAGAGTAATCAAGTAAATTCTACAAGCATCTTTCATGAATGTAAACTAACTTCACTCATGCCCAGTAACCACATTATAGCACGTTTACGACAAAAAGCTAGCTGCAACTATAGCTAACTGAAAGACTATACCCAGTATAAGCTTCTTGATGGTTTCAGTAGAATTATATAATTTGAATGCCTCAATATCCTAAATGCGCAACACTCTCTTAAAGAACAATATGAATGATTGGTCATGTAGAGAAATGAATATAACTTATAAAAGTCGGTGACTGTAGCATCCTTTCCTTTTCAGGCTACTATTACCTTTCAGTGTAGCTGAACTGGGTCATCATACTCTCTATGCTGAACACACTGATATACTAGTTGCATAACAGTCGAGTAGTATTAAACTGGGAGAGCATTAATGGTAAACAGTCATCGTGAACCAAGCTCCATGAAAGATTTGACAGTTTTTATGACCATATGTCAACCTAACGTCAACCCTCTATGTTGGTGTCAAATTCCTAGACAAGATAACTATGAGCATGAGAGGGCCATGCCATAAGTCCTAGGCGGACAGTTGGCTGGTAGACCTACTTTTTGGACATGCACTTTAAGCTCATGCAACCAAGGAGCACCGACCAAGTCCTAGGCGGAGAGTTG
The DNA here is from genome assembly GCA_036927795.1 of Iris macrosiphon. Lineage (NCBI taxonomy): Eukaryota > Viridiplantae > Streptophyta > Magnoliopsida > Asparagales > Iridaceae > Iris > Iris macrosiphon. The sequence continues at coordinate 2,446,159 of JAYESA010000009.1, forward strand.
GCTGGTGACCTACTTTTTTGACATGCACTTTAAGCTCATGCAACCAAGGAGCACCCACCAAGTTCTCCTAGACTATGACGAGTCTAGGCAAAGAGGTAATATGATATAATTTGCTATTGGGAAATGTATTCATCTCTATGGCACATTAAGCCTAATAGTAAAGGAATCGCAATCCCAAATCTAGTACTTGAAGCAAAAAATGAATTTTAAATGGGCATCACAAATCAAGTACATACTGTATTATGAGCATGCAACAGAGATTGGCGTTGTTGGTGCAAGTCCTGAAGGATTGAAACACCAAGTTCTTCTGTCTCCAGCATGGTCCTCCTGCTCTCCTTGATTCTGTCACTTGACTGGTTCAGCCTCTCAGTTGACATTAATAATCTTCCTCTCTGATCTGCAGAAACCTGCATTGAAAGATGGTTTAATACCAAAGTAAATGCTATTAATTGTAAGCTATCAAAATTCCACACATCAATTGACGCATGAACTACTTGAAATGTCTCATAATCATGATAATGTCAAATAATTTTGCTAGACGATGAATAGAAAGTTAAATATCACTTACAAGGAAATGCAACTTAGAAGGGAAAAAATGAGTCACTCAAAGAATGCCACAATTATTAATTATCAAAATAATAAGGTTACACAACAATTTCCTAAGTTCATACCTTATTCTACATCTTACAATCTGATGTTAGACACCAAATCTGACACAAAAAATGAACTAAACTATATCCAACTTGTTCGGTGAAAAATATGAGTATTATATAAGCCTTCTTACCAGATCCACTCCTGGATTCGCTGGTTACAGTTCTTCTGTGAAATATAATAATAAACAAATAAAATCTCCTCTTGCCATCGAATAAAAGAGGGAAAACACCTTGAAAGAATATGCTTTATGAATCACACACTGCGAGTACATGGGAGAACTAGAGGTGTACAAAATAAAGTATATCCTATGTTCACAAAGTCTGCAAACAAATTTTATAGGAGAAGTGTATAAAGGGAGTGACTAGTAGCTGCAAGAAGAAATTGTACAATAACCTGAATAGAAGACTATTACAAAAGTAGTTGCTGGTACACATGACATATGACGAGAAAGAGATGTGCACCATAAGTGTTAGTAAAGCATATGAAAGAAGTTTGACAGGGACCTATGTAATTTACCTAGGCAATAAGGTTGTCATCATGTAGAACTGCCAAAAGGTAACCTAACAATGTTTGCGGTATCGACATCGGAGTCAGTTCAGACCCTTCTTATGAGTACCGGTATCGAACAGTTTCAGATCAATTTTAGATTTTCTTGGTTTCGGAAAGTCATAATGCTAAAAATATTATTAGAAACTAGAAAAATGTTTGATACATTTAGGCATAATTTTATCTGTTATTTTTTGTTTTTCGGTAGCTTTGAATGGAATAATATTAAACATTGCTAAATCCTTCACCGGAATATTTTTTTTTTAGTTACTTGCTTTTATAAAGTACACCCGTAATAGATTAATTTGAATGGAATAATTTTAAGATGGATGAATGTTCTAAATTTTAAATATACAACGTCGACAAATGGTAATGGTTATAATATTTCGATAATGAATATTATTTTGCAAACTTAAACTTTGATTACGTAAGGGGAAAATGTAAGATAAGCCAAAAATATTATTTATGTACTCCAAACTTTTGTTGTATTATGGGGAAAAGATAACATAAGCTGACATTACAAATTTTGCCTTTTATTTGTTTGGGAAGAAGAGTAGGTAAGCACAACTCCAACTTTTCTAGTTAAGATCCTAGCTAGTCCTAGATTATGTAACTTTTATGTAGGAAAATAACAATGATGCTAAAAGTTATGACAGTCCAAATTCAGATTTAGATACCTAAAATTCAATGCAATGTTGTAAAAATTAAGAGCGCCCCGTCAGGGTGATGAACCCAATAAGTACAACATCCTAAAGTTTAATTCTTACACTGTACAAACCAAAAATTTTAACAAGTTATATGCAAGACAAAAAAGAAATCTTAGTTGAATTATAACCTAATCAATATTTCCCTCTTTCTGGGCATTTAGTGCACTGGTATTACAAAATATAGTAACCAAATAATAAAAAGTTGAACTTTTGTATATGCTTTTCTAAGATATCTAACTGGAGAAAAGTTCCAATTTCATTGGATAACGTCTAACTTTTCAAATCCATAATCACTGGAGGTGTACGTATATTGAGACAGGAATACAAATTATAGCCCCAAAGGAAATGTGAAGGGCTTTGTTGCACGGACAAGAATACAACACGTAATGGGCACGACAACACGGATGTGGCATCAAATCTCGGTGTATCGTATTGTATTTTAGAGTGTCTGTGTTGTGTTTGACACTGACATGCTATGATCTTCGGACTTCGGAGTGCTAGTGAAACACTAATGGCTCCCATAGATTGTATGTCAAGATAGCAACCATAATAAAAGCAAGAAACAACAAGCACAAAGCCATCGTCTATACCGCTAGAGTATCTGCCATCCCAGACTCCAACAGCTCCTCCCTAGTAGCAGCGATAGAATTGGCGGCGGACGTTATCCTCTTCACCTCGCTCTTCAGGTTGTTAAGATCGGACTTGTACTCGCGCAGCATCGCAAGCAAAGCAGCCTTCACGCTCGGCTGCAGAATTCTCGCCTCAAGATCCATTTTCCGAATCTAAAAGAAAAAAAAAACAGCATAAAAAGTCGATCAATTTATGCAATGATTTCCAAAAAAAGAAAAAAAGGAAAAAATGTTATACAAGGCCTTCGGCATCCTCAAGGCCCGATTTGATTTCGGAAACCTTCTGCTTCTTTTGCTCTGCGAAACCAGAAAAAATTATGAAAATTAGAATTTAATCGATGAAAATTATAATATAATCGATGGGGGCGAAAACTCACCTCCATCGAGATGAGCAGCGGTTGTGCACTTTCTCGACAGAGAAGCGGAGATCTCGCAGTACTGGCGTTCGTAGCCTTGGAATACTTCACTCATCGTTGCAATTTTACTATAAATCGATCCAAATTCGTAGATTTATCGATTCTTTTCATGTGGAAACCAAAAAAATAACAATATTTAGGGAAAAAATAACCCCAATTCCATGAAAAATATCATTAAATTCGAAAAAGAAAGACTACAAATTCAAACCCTAACCCCAATCCGAGAAATGTATAAGATAGATTAAAAGAAAAATTAGAGATTTTTGGTAGATCGGATGCGCTTACCAATTTAAAAATCGATGCGAACGAAGAAACGATAAAGGGAAGAGAAATAGGATTTCTTTGGTTCGAGACTCCGTCTCCCTCCTTTTTTATTAAATAATTATTACTCAACAACTAATTAATTATTTTGAATATATTTATCGTATTTTGGGGTGAGCATTATTCGATTTTGGACCGAAAATCGAATCGAACCGTTGAAATAAATTCGGTTCGATTTCGATTTTAAAAATACTAAAATTTCTTATTCGATTTTTGTTTTGGAGTTCGATTTCGGTCCAAAATCGAAAACCGAATAAGATTTGTACAATTATGTAAATATTCTCATATATATGTATATTACTATATTTTGTGATATAAAAAAATTTATTTTTCTCATTCCAGTAGTTAACCTCCCAAGACTCTGTATTGTTGTTTTAGTAGCGCTTGACCTTCAAGATTGCAATAGAGGTGATACGATGAAACTCTATATGCGGCTGCTTCCTTGACAAAAAAATCTATCACCATCTAAATTTGATGTTTATATAAGGATGAAGAATATGAGGCTATTGTCAAGCGTCTTCAAGTGAAAATCTTCCATATCATATGTTTTCTTGCTTGTATGACCAACCAATGAACTCATATCCTGTCAATAAAGTATTAACAACTAAGTGTGTGCACATTTAGTCCCACATCGTTTGTAGCATCAAAAGTTGGCTTAGATGAAGTTATAAAAGGAACTCTATCTAAACTCGAAACAAATGTATCTTGTGGCCTTTTGGCTAAAGATCATGTGTAGTGGTCCATGTGCTCACATTGATCGATACTAAAATAATCTTTAAGTGGAAGATATCTATAGTAGCTACTGTGCTACTGTGGATGAACTCTAAATGGCCAATAAGCCTAATTTTGGACTCTGATCCATTGACAAAAAATGCCAACAGAAAAGCTCACATAAACGAAATAAATCAAAAATTAAATCGATTATTTTGGTTCGGTTTAAGTTCGATTTTTGTTGAATTTGGTTCGGTTTTGGTTTTTGATTTTGTAAATTCGGTTTGTTTGGTCTTTGATAATTTGGTTCGGTTGGAACTGAATAAACTGAATGTTCATCCCTATATATTTACGACTTATAATTCTATTTATTTACTAGTAATGTGCACGTGCGTAAAAAAAATATTATCAAAAATTAAACATAAATTTATTATAAAAAATAGCATTTCTAGGAATCGAACTCAAGCAACCAATAAAAATATCTTCCACCTTAACCACTTGAGTTAGAATTATTTAGCTGTATTAGGTAGTTAAATAATTAGCTATTTAAAAAAAATAGTTTGTGGGGGTATTTACATACGGTTATACACAGTTCAATTTTGAATCGTTTTAAGGCTCATTATAAGAGTAGATATATTTATATGGATAAACGGGTAAACGTGATATGAGCTATAATGTTCATTTTTCTAAATGAGTCATTCACATGTGGACCAATATGAATAGAGTGTACTAGTGTACATGGATGTACATGGGATGTAGGAATCTATTTCTATTGATCCACACGTGCATGACTCGTTTAGAAAAATGAACATTATGGCTCATATCCTTTATACTCTATTTATATTCATGTTTATGTTTATATTTATATTATAATACAAATTCTTTCTTAGTATATACTGTACTGAAAGTTAAATAGAGAAGTCGAAAATCTATTATAATATTATAATGAGAACGGAGTGTGAAAGAGAGTTATATTCATAAATATGGGGGTTAAAATTTGTTCAAATTTCAACCGTCTAAACCGTTTGTAAATTACCCAAAACTGTAAGGATGAAGTATCATGTGAATCAAAATACCAATCAAAAATCATATAATGTCCATGATAATAACTTCATAAAAGATTGGCCCACACATCACACACATGGAGTCATTTCTTTAGAACTATATAATATCCATGATAACTTCATAAAAGATTGGCTCCTCCTCCTCTTCCCCCTCGACCTACACCGAGGCCTTAGCCTCCGCCCCCCCCCCCCCCCCCCCCCCCCCCCAAAAACCCCCCCCCAACCCCCGCTCTGTCGTTTTCGGCCACGCGCGTGCCAAATAACAGAGTTCTTGAATAATTGTTTTAAGATAGTCATTTAGGGATGTACAATTGACGTAATATACTGCAATATTTATTGGAAGTGGTGCAACCAGGGGCGGATCCAGGTACCAGCCCACCCCAAATTTTTTTTTTCATACGTTTATTTTTTATTAGGAGTTAGTCCACACCTAGCCTATCTGAATTCACTCTAGTCCATTCCAATTTATATTTCTAGATCCATCCTAGGTGCATTCATCCCAACCCGTTTATCCTTGTTTCACCTTTTAAACAAAAAGAGAAGCAACACCTGAGGCATTTGCCATTTAAGACAATTAAAAGGTGTAGTCAACTACAACAATAACAACAAAACGAACATAGCTTTTATTCCAAAACTCTGCGTAAGTTGTTTGAATCTTCTTCAGCTCTGTTAAGTGTCATATTCTATCTAATGCTAACACGATACATATCATTAATCTTTTAAACTTCAAATATCATGTTGGTCTAACAGTCCAAGTTGATGATTGAAGAAAGAAAACTTCTAGATAAAGCTTTGGAATCACAACAAACTCAGACTGCTACAGAGAGTTCGATAGAACCTAAATCTGATGAACTTGACGAGTCAATCCCATTGCATGATGTTCCTATTGATGCATTATGTGGAACAATTGAAAGTGGTGAATGCAAGGTCGATACTACTAGAGAGAGTAAAATGGATTATGATTAAAAAAACCTTCCCGCGAGCAAAGTTCTTAAACACAATCGTCCCATAGGAGACCCAAATGGTGAAAAAACATCTAATTTACATAATGAAGATGTCCAGACCTATAGATTGTGAGATCCCGAAAGAGATACAACAAGCTAGAAATTTGTTCAACTGTTCGGTTCAATGACTTGAAGTAATTATTATTATTATTATACACTCGCACAACATTTTTATTTAGATTCACATGTGTAATTTTGAATTGTTCAAAATACCCATTAATAATGTAACATATCAGGAGGTGTAACTAAGCGTATCGATGCTGACAATATATTCGGTAGTATACTGTCCAGTATATCCTAAATAGTCAGAACCTATTTTGGAGTTTTTGTGTGCAAACAGTATATATGGATGGTCAGGATTATATTGAATGGTCAGGATTATCTCGAGATTAAGGTGACTTAAACACGAATTTCATAACCCTAATATATGCAACAATTAGCAAGGAGAGTTTCTCAAAGGTGGTTCAACTTTGAAAGAAGAGGAAGAGGAGATTCAACCTTATGGAGGTTGATTCGAAGCAAGATCGTTTCGGGGAGTTCTATATTGCTTCGTTCTCGTCGTTGTAATCTATTACAATCAATTTTGAAGAGTTGTAATGATCCTTATTGGATCGGTGGAGAAGTTTGTAGAGTAGTCGTCGTACTTCTTTTTTTCCTTAATGGAGACTTTTCCGGATTAGACTTCAATCGTCCCATAATTTTTTTGCTTCAAGATTTTCCGTGTAAAAACCGTTTATGTTTGTGTTTATTGTGTGGATTTTGATAGGTTGTGTGACTTACAGGTTTCTTCCGGATTGGGAATGCTAGTTTTTCCAATAGTTCCCTTTCCGTTCCCAAAACATCCTCAAAACATCATTTTACTTTCAGACCATCAAACCTCATATCCAAGATCTTTCCGGATTGGAAATGCTAGTTTTTCCGCTAGCTCCCTGTCCGTTCCCAAAACATCCTCGAAACATCATTCTTACTTTCAGACCATCAAACCTCATATCCAAGATCTTCAGCATAGACCATTACTTCTAGGTAATAAAGCTATAGTACACAACAACAACAAATCCTCAGTTTCATCACTATCCATTCATAATACCATAAAGGCGCCAAAATGGCATCCTAAAAAATTTCACAACCAAGTCTTAGCCTGGGCACATCGGGTACAACCAAAATGTAGCAACCTGCCTGAAATGAAAATCAGTAGAAATTATTTTTTGTACCTTTTATATGATAGAAACCAAGGAGGAAATTATTTGTTGGTTTACAGGATAGAAACCAAGGATTTATTAATTAGGTGATTTATATGATAAAAAACCAAGGAAGAAATTATTAGATCAGCTGATAAACAATTGTAACATAAAACCAAAAGAAGGCGCAGAAAATTTGACATGATACATATACAAAGTCTTACTGCAGAATTGATAACTTGATAAACAATTGCGCAGGTCCAAAAAATTCTCGAGGATGTTCCACAACATGAATTACTTTACATGATAAATGTAAGTGTTGTCAAGTATACATATTAACTACACTCGCATGGGTACAAGTATTATCCACCTAGACTGGAGAGAAGGAATTATCTTCCATAATACATAAAAATGATACACAAGAGTAAATAGCTGCATTCAACATAAAGGTGAAAATCTTCAAATACCTTCACGCTTAAAAAGTATAAAACTCTGATTGCTTGCTCAAAGAAATTCCAACAAGATCTCCATGAACAAGCCAAACGTATTAGAAATAAGAACTTAACTTGGCGATGCACTAGCTACTATTACACTAATACGTTAACCACGTGTTAACCTTTTCTTTTCAGTGGGGGTTACTGTGTACCTCAGATTTGGAAGGCTCCAACTAAATACAGATACACTGTGGCAAGGGAGGGTAGGGTTTTCTTAACATTTCCTAGCAGCCTTGGTTCTAATCCTTCCTGGTGATTTATATGATTTTGAACTAAAAACAGAGCCAAGCTTCTGCTTATCCTCAATAAATGCCTTATTCATTTCGTCTTGAAGCTCAAGATATCTCTTCTTCCGCCCCTGCGTCGTATTTTGCTCAGAATAGTCGTCATCAACAATCTTACCTAGAACTTCCGCACACCGGGGGAAGTATCGCATCCCTAGTTGCACTGTTACACAAGAATTCGAGGTGTCAGCATAGAGATTCTTGAATCAATTACTATTGCAACTATATAAGACATGTATACTGTATACTTTGGAAATAAATAATGTGTCAGTGTAGTAGTGCTAAGGATATGAGAGAAATTCATGCCAGTCTCACACACTATAGATATCTGTTTGAAAACAGAGTTAAGGTATTAGTTCATTTTGTACATTCATAAGAAGCTTGTGTTGGCCTCAGTTGAAGATAAGATATGAAGAAGGAAATCATATGAAATGCTTTTAAAATGTACAACTGAGATGGACAGATGCATCCTTTTATTTCCATTTTTGGAGGAGGCACCCTGAAGTGATGGATCTTAATTGAATAAGTCGTTAGGTCAGAGTTACAAGGGTAAGGGTTACTGTTGAGTTGTATCTCGTTTCCGGTTGAGCGCTCAAAAAGGTGGTGATAATTGAGTTGGAGTTTAGTCCCGCATCGGGTAGGAAGTGGGATCATGAGGGGTAGATAATTGGGATTGGTTCAGGCCATACTTAGGAATTGCCTTTTAAAACATAACGGACCCAGTCCAATATCACACCTCATGGGTCAACTCAAGTTTGGGTCACACCGCGTTCCCAACAGTTACAGACTGAGACTATTATGGTTGGAGGCTTAAAAACAACAGCATTTACTAAGGCTTCTTCCTATTTGGAAATGGGTGCTAAAACAGATAATCCGATATCCTACCAATATTTAGAGGACATGGCCCATAACCATGCCGAATGGAAGGAAAAGATTGAAATAGCCAACCCTAAAATTTGGGATAAGGGCTTTGTATTTGTTATTCTGACAATGTAAGGCAGCAAGTGATTTCCTGATGGCAGAAATATGCCTGCATCTAAATCTCTATATAAATCATTGTATTGCAAAGACAGTTGCTTCCACAACCTCATATGCTTAGCAACCAACTCCTACAGCCACATAGGTTGTGATACGAGGCATGTATCACTCTTAATTGTTGATAAGATTTAAGGAGGTCGAGAAGTTAAATTAATTTGAGGAATAATTATCTTAAACTATGCTTTAATATAAAGTTTTCAAGGAAACATCATGTACTCTCATGAGATTAAAATGTTTGGTGAATACAGTAAGATATCTGCCTTTTATCTGGCCTACTAACTTTCATGGAAACCTTTTTGCCTTCCACACATATATTGGAACTAGCTACCTCCTCTTTTGAGGTTCTTTCTAGAAGAAACTAGCTAGAAGCTTGTATCTATCACAACTTCCATAACCCAGATATGTATCATCTTGTGGAGGAGGATCACTGGAGGCAGCTCTTTTTAATGCTATAGAAATTAATCAAACTCACTTATGCCTTCAACTATGGCAGATAATTCGAAAAGGACAGAACTATGGACAATGTCATTTCATGAAAGTCTTTGGCATACATACAGACTTAACTTGATAATTTGGCGATCGTGTATATCCATGCTATCATTAATGTAAACAATAGTATTTTGTTAACAGATAGTGCCAACAGTGTCCTGGGCCAGGCAGGGAAGTCATACACCGAGATAGCACTTCATTTAGGTATCATTACCTTTCATAGTTGATACAATATTTCTTTGAGCAGAATCCAAATTTATCTCCAATTCCAAAAGGAATTTCATAGAGCTCTTATACCAACCATAGAAAATAATTCCAAAAAAGTACTAGAAATATAGGAGATGTATGATACCTGTTCTTGCGAGAGCTCTCATTCGAGATATGTGTTCTTCCTTGATCTCGAAAGGCATTTCATCTAATATAACTGATGTCCTCTGTTTTCCAGTTGTGTTGTCTGATGTAGGACTCAAGAATTCCAAAGTTCCATCAACACAAGCATTTTCCATAGCAACTTTTGCTTCCACCGGATATAAGAGCTTTGCCAGACCAACTGCATCATGAGTAAAAGGGCTATAAAACAAATTTGCAAGAAAAACTCGGTAAACTCTGTAGATAGAAGCCATTGTTGCTCCAGGGACCACGGAGTACCAATTCAAATGCACACTAGTATCCAAACATTATAACAATATTTATTTGGGTCATGCTTTTTCATTATTCTACTAACCAAATTAGATGTCAAAGCAGATATACACATTTTCTGGACATCCAGTATGTAGGGAAGTAAGTATATAAACAAATTAATATGTTCCTATTGCAACAATTGATGTCTTCCAAGTTCCAACCGGGTCAAATTAAGAGCTCGGTTCTTCAATCGCAACAATTTATGCCTTCAAACACCAACACAAATAAAGAATGAAACAACATTTTAAGTTTCTTATTTCCCTCACTTTTTGTGTGCGCGCAGAACCAGGAACGTGTGCAAGTGGGATTCACTTGCTCACACGTGAAGTATTGTCAGATTATTTACTTCCATGGAGTAGATAAGCTAATCTTGGGATAATGTTGGGATTGTCATTACTTCACCATTTGGTGTAATGTGTCATAGAGATGATCAATGCAATTCCCTATAGCAAATTGTATTATCTAACCTCTTCGTCTAAACTCTTTATAATCTAGGGGAACCTGGAGGGTGCTCCTTGTTTGCATGAGGTTAACCTACAATCCAAAAGGTAGGTCTACCTACCTCCAATAAGCCACCTAGCTTTTATGCCATGACCCTCTCATGCTCATAGCTACCTTGGATAGGAATTTGGAACCAATATAGATGGCTGACATTAGGTAGAAAACCGGTCATAAAACTTTATCAACTCTTGTATGCAGTTTCTTATGCTCTAGCCTTCTTATGCTCTAGCCGACCCCATTCTGATGGGAAGGCTTAGATGGTGATGATGAGTAGATAAGCTAATGATTGGATCCAAATATTGATTTGCTATGATTGCTAACTAAAAATAGTGCATTGTTAGGGAAAATAATGTACATATTGCTTCAACAATGTATTTGCATATATCATTGATCATGCACTATCCTTATGACAACATATTACCCCTCGCCCTCATGTTCCCCTGTAAACATATACTCTCTTGAAGCTTCTAGGTAATAGATCTCTAGTGTAATTCTCCCAAGCTCTTCCAGTTGTGAAGATTTAGTCCATAACCAAAATTGTATACAAGAAGCACATGTTCCAAATATGGTAGGGTTTTTTTTTGTTTGTTGCATTTTTGAATCAATGGAACATACCCGACATGTATTCCTGAAGTCTTAAATTGTTAGTTTAGAAAAGATTGGACAGAGCATTGGGAATTTCGGTGGCTATGACCCCAATCTCCAACTTAGAAGACCTTTGAGAATTACACAGTGAAATTGAGCCCCAGTATAATTCCTCCATGCTCTTCGAGGTTTGGAGAGATTAAGGAGAATCAGTCACCAGAAAACATGTATTGACAATGTTTTGCATGTAAATTGCAATCAGTAAACAATAAGCAGTACAAAAGAAGTCAATAGTGACAGTAAGAAGTCAATAGTGACAGTAAGATAAAACGAGCATCTACGCTTGCTGACACGGAAGAAACACTGAAATATTAGGGCGTCCAAGTGCCACGAAGCTCCCGCTTTGCAGGGTCTGGGAGGGTGAAGATGTACGTAGCCTTCCCACCATATATATGGAGAGGATGTTTCCTTGACTCGATCTTGCATCCTCCAGGATGCAAGAAACACAGAAATATTATACATTCTAAATTGTAGAGAGATGAGGCATGAATCAGGAAAAAAAAGGATCAACATCACAAGTAACTGCACTTCAGATTTATGCATGTTAGTATAGTTTTTAGTTGTTTCCCTATGTGATCCAAGCACTATGATCGAACTTATAGCTAACTCTTGCATTGTTTACAGATCTAGTCAAATGAAAGATAAAATCAAAAAGAACATAAGTTATGATCCATGCAAGTAATTGAGAGCATACGAGAAGATTTTGTAGTTTCTCGGGTCGAATTACCTCTAATCTCAAGGTATAACAAATTTTGACGCAGATCATTAGCAGACATTGCTCCAGAAACAGAAGCTTCTAGAAACGGATCTTTTCTTTCTTCTTGCTCTAATATCTCAATGCACAATCGGTCCTTGGAAGAAGCCTTTCCTTGTTCAGTGGGTCTACAGTAGTCCACTGCTCTGGTCAGCATTTTGGAGATTTGTATGGCTTTCCTTCCATCTGAAGTAAGATCAGATGGTCGAGCTCCCTTTGTTAGAAGAGACACAATTATGTCAGGTTCTTTTTGCAATGCTGCAATGTGAAGCACTGTGTAACCTCTGAGATTTCTATGGTTAACATCTGCAAGTCCAAGATTCAGAAGCTTTGCAGTAATCTTCGTATTGCAATGAGCTATTGCGTAATGCAGTGCACATGCTTCATCAAGAGTGGTGTGTCCCTCTGCCAGCAGTAACACCACCAATTCAATATCATCTGAATCAAGAGCTTTGTATATATTCCTCACATGGTTATCCGGGAAAGAAGTGGTTTCTGGTCCATGCAACCCTAACTCGGACCTGGAATCCATGATACTCTTGACGATATTAGGGGGTATAGACTTCTCGAGGATAACAGCATCAAGATTTGAGTTGACAACGATATCAAAGCACTTTGCATACAGTCTTGGGCAAGCCTTACTGCACATGTTTGCAACCGACAGAATCATCAGTAGGTCATCTACGGTCACCTTTTCAAGAATACCTAGCAGGTGTCGCTGCAATAAAACAGACTAAAATGTTTAGCCTTCCCTCATGTACTAAGGGCCGCATATAACATAACTAGTGAAAGCAAAAATTGGTTCCTCAAGAAGCTACAAGACCATGGGACAGTTGCACCTAATTACTACATTGTTGCAAACATTTATGCCGTACTTTTGGGTTAGTCATTCTTTTTCACCACTATGCGCAACATAGTTATTGTTGGGGTTTATTTGTAATTGTTCTCTAGAAATCCGGTCCCACATCAAACTATGTGGCAAATCCTAAGTATGTATTTCAATATAAGATTCATCTTTTATTGTCTTGCATACATGGGGAGTTGTAGCCCACGTAAGTTGGTATCGTGTGGGTTTTTTTCTAGAGGGTAAGGTTCAAATTCTCCAAAAAACAAATATTTTTGTCACACATTTTTTTTGAAAATTTTCCTTTGGAGCTAGGCGACTCAGATCCGGGCGTGGACGAGGACACAAAGTGGCGCTTTGATAGTGCATTTTGTACTTCACACGTATGCATTGGGCACTTCTGCGCATCCAACAACGTTCGCGCGCTACAGCAGCTCCCGCTGGACCAGCATGGACAGCTGATCCTGCGGCCGAGTGGTTCCCGAGGCTCAGTGCGCTCCGCTTGACTTGTTATTCCAGTGGAAACACGTCGTCCGCTGAATCTTCAGCTCCAGCAACGCGACTTTTCAACTGTTGTTTCTGTGAGAATTTCAGCTTGTAACTGTCCACTTAGTGGAAAGTTACTGTTGTAACCACACCCATTATCGGGAGTTACTTCCATGTTTTCCGCCACGTTGGTAGTGAACGATTGTAGGTGCAAGGGGCTTGGCTCCCCTATATATTCTCTAAGTTTTTGTGTACTTGTTTCACAGAACGTAAGAGAATATATTCAATGAGAGGAAAGTTTACAACAACAAAGAGAAGCAACAACAACGAGGCATGTCCAAGTCATTTTCATCGTCTGGAAGGTGACAAAAAAGCGTTTCAGTTATTCATCACTTGAACTTGATGATTCCTGGGAGCGGTTCGACGAAAAAAAGGTTAAATCTTGCTTAGAGCAGCGGTGATTCTCATAACCCTCAGCAAGCTTTATTACGTCAGTCACAAACTGTAGCAACTTGGTTGCGTTCTTCAAAGTTTTATCCTTTAAATGTTTGTAAACTTTTAAGTCATAGTAGTTGTATTTATCAATTGTGTTTGAAACTTATAAAAGTTTTGTACGATTTTCTTAATTTCAACAACAATCTCAAAGCGAGATTATGGGACTTTTAAGGATTTTAGAAATCTTATCAAGATTCATCAATGAAAAATAAAAGTCTCATGGACACAAATTTTCACAAACTTGATAAGTTCGATTGGGAGCACTACAACAACAGGAAGAGGAAGATTAATCTGAATCTTCAATTCGTCAACGTAGAGCTGAAAGCCGAATGAACTCCCCACCGGCTATGCCGGGCACGTAGCGGAAGGTCCTGACATGCCGGACCGAGTCTCGCGAGGGAGCGAAGCGACCAAGCAAATGCAGCTAAAAAAATGTAGCTAATGTAGCTAATGCAGCTGTAAGAGAGAACGATAATGACAGCCTCTTACAAGACTCTAAATAGCTGTCTATATACCCTAAGGGTATTATGACAGAGATACATAGTGTAGCGAGCTCCGAGCAAGCGGCTAAAAAAGGAAGGGGGGTGGGGGGGGGGAACCATCCCCTCCAGGCAAGCCAGCAACAGGAGCGACTTTAGGAACAGATGTACGAGCGAATCATGGAGGCTTACCCCGTGAGACCATTAAGTTATATTAAAAAATGAGTATAACTTAGCCAAAATGACTAAATCAGAACCAAAAATTTCATAAACTGACGATGTGAAAGTCATTGCCAACGAGATCACCACTCAGCAAAAGTGGAAGAGAGTCAACCTATACAAGTTGTTGATTCTCAACTCCTTAGATGATTCTATAACAGAATTATACAACAAGAAGGAGAATGTAAGAGACATGTGAGTCTCTCGAGAAGCAGTACAAGGACGATTAGAAGATGTCCAAAATACACATAGTCAACAAATTCCTGAAAATAGAATTTGAAGACGAAAAAACAATGTTGTCGGAAGTCAAAGAACTGATAAAGCTACAACAAAAGATAGAGGAGGCTATGCTTCAAACAAACAAGTTTATGGTAGGAGTTATCATCTCCAAACTCTCTACCAACTAGGATCGGTTCTCGACCGATATGTACCGTAAGAAGACGGAAATAATAATCGAGGACCTTCTACGTTGGAGCTAGACTAGAAGCAAAATCAAGGTGGACACACTGTCCAAACAGTTTGCTAAGACAAATATGATCCATACTGGGGATCATAAAGGGGAGCAAAATGCTTACTACAGCACCAACAAAAAGGACTCCAATCATCTGAGGGTAAAGTCAACATCTTTCAAGCATAAGTCTAGCAATGACGGGCTTGCTTAAATTGTGGAAAGAATAGTCATTTCAAAAAGGATTGCAGGTCCAAGTCCAAGCCAAAGTCAAAACCAAAAGAACAATGTGAGCTTAATCTGGTTGCTATTTTTATGCATGCTAACTCATCTAGTGTGGACACTAATTGCTAGGTGGACACTGTGCATGCTGACTTGTGTGTTTTAAAAAGGAGCTGTTCACCACAAATGAACCTACATCTGAGAAGGTTTAGCAAATAAGTTACAAGCTGAAGTGCTAGGAATCAGATCGGTGGTGCTGAAACTAACTCGGGAAAGTCATTTGCTCTGGAGAACGTAAAACATGTTTATGCTATATCCAAGAATCTGATTTCTGGAAGTCTGTTGTATAACGCAAGTTTAAGGATAGACATCAATGCTGGTCAGATGGTAATGTCTTATAAAGGAGCATACTTCGAAAAAAAAAAATTGTATTAAAGCGATGTTCAAACTTCAAATTGTAACTCCTAAATGTGTTAATGAAGTGTTTATGGTTACTCTTTTGAGTTGTGGCATTATTGACTAGGACATTCATTGTAAAAAAATAAACAAGATGTCTGGTTAGGCCAGTGTAGTCAAAGGCGCGCCTTGCTCCTAGGCGCAGGGGCAGCGCCTCAGGGCACTCCAGGCGGAGCGCAATTCTTAAGGCGCACCTAAGGCGCCTAGGTGCGCCTTTTCCGAGCGTCTTGGAATAGCTAAGGCACGCCTTGAAAATCTTGTGAAAAAAAAACATGTTTAGACTGTTTTTTTAACTGTTGTACTGTTTTTAGACTGTTTTGAACTGATGTACTTTTGTTTTACTGTTTTCTCTCTCACTCACTCAATTCAAAGTGATTGCAACCTAGACATGGGAGAATTTGAAGCACACATGTTTATCAATATATATATATATATATATATATATATATATATATATATATATATATATAATTTTTGTGCATCGCGTCGCTCGGGCGCGCGCCTTAAGTGCGCATTGCGCCTCGAGCGATTTGGACCCTTTGCGCCTCGAGTGCGCCTTTGACTACCTTGGGTTAGGCATTATCTCCAAATGTGGGGATAAGATTGTGGAGAAATGTAAACTCCGTACGCAGACTAAGATTGTAAGAAAGTCGTTCAAGCGGGTGAACCGAAATACAGATCTTCTGGAATTGGAACACTCAGATATCTGTGACTTCAAACACTTCACCACAAAGGTTAGAATGAAGTATTTCATTACCTTCATCGATGACTTTTCTAATTACGCTTTTGCTTCGAGAAGTTGAAAGACTTTAAGGTAGAAGTCGAATGTTAAACAGGACAACAACTCAAAAGACTCGGAAGCGATTGAGACAATATTGTTTTCTTGAATTCGCATCGTTTTCCAAATAGCTAGAACAATCAACGAAACTATTGCTCTGTATTCCCCTCAATCGAATGGAGTTGCAGAAAGGAAGAACCGTACTCTGACGAAGATGAACTACATGTTGTTAACAGCAGGTCATCCAAACTGCTTCAGGAGGAAAGTTGTGCTTACGGCTACTTTTACTCTCAATAGAAGTATCGTTCGCATAATTAGATAACATTCCTCATGAACACTGGTTCAAATTCAGACCCAACTTAAATGTTATTCGATTGTGGGGGTGTCTGGCTTATGTGAACATTCCAGATATTAAGATTTAAAAGTTGAAAACAAGAACTACAAAGACAATATTTCTAGCTATGCCGAGAAGAATGATGCTCGAAGATTCCTTGATTTAGACTTAAATCAAATCACTAAGTCTCACAACGCTGAATTATTTGAGAATAAGTTTGCCAGGCACAATAACACTATTCTTGCGGACTTACCGAAGAACATTGTTTAAAAAATTTGATTCGATTTGAAAAAAATCGGTTTTGTTTCAATTTTGGAATTACTAAAATTTGTTATTCGATTTCGGTCCAAAACAGAAAACCGAATAAGACTTATAAAATTATTAAATACCCTTAATTTATTCATATTTTATTATTAAAAATGTGTATATTTTGAAAACAATAATTCTATATGTGTTTTAAAGTCCAATTTTAATAATTAAACAAAGAATCCAACTTTTGGCCCAACTTTGAAATATAACAAACGTATATATAAAAATTGCATGTTCTTAATATAATTTAAACACAATTCTAACTTTGTGTCCGGTCCATTAGACAATAAAGATAGTCCAACCGAACAAACCGAATCGAGTATCTGTTCGGTTCGATTTCAGTCATGGCTAATTTCAATTCGATTTCGATTTTGGATTTGTTTAGAATTTTGATTTATTCGGTTTTCACTATTTCGGTTTGGTTGAAATCGAATAAATCGAACGTTCAAAAACCTCCTCTTAGATTTGCGTTTTTGCATTTAAAGACCCTTGGCTTTAAAAAACTCTCACATTTTTATTTTGGCTCAGTTTACATCCATTTTGAATTCTGCCGTTAACAGACGTTAAAATACGTCTGAAATGACGATTTTATCCCTCTCCCCATTCTCTCCCCCCCCCCCTCTCTCTCTCCGGTTGGGGGGTCGAGGAGGAGAGGGGGACGCGGGTGGCAGATTGTCGTGTGGAGAGGAGGAGGGGGGTGGCCGCGCGGGGAGGAGGGAGGGGGCGGAGAGGAGGAGGGTGGCCGTCCGGGGAGGAGGTAGGGGGCTGCCACCACCGCGGGAGGAAGGGGTGGGGGAGGGGAGGGGAGGGGAGTGAATGGGGAAGAGGGAGAGGGTTTTTTTTTTAAAACAGTCAATAACGGTCAAATCTGACGGTTTGTAGACGGTATATGGCATTTTGATCGAGTCATATATTGCGGGAGGGTTTAATTGCTATATTTGTCTATCGAGTCTTATTTTGCTAACGAGACAATTGTAGGAGAATTTTTTTGCACTTTAACAACACCCCCCCTCCCCGCCGCGCTAGTAAGCATAAAGGAGGTGAGTACTTCCAAAGAAGTTGTAGTTTAAAAATAGACTACGAATGAAGATGCAATTAGTGAACTAGTACTCGTCGAGCCACCTTCAAAGTGAGGGAAGAGGCAGAAGGACTTCAGGAAGAGCTTCGTCACCTATCATGTGAAAGTCGATATGCTTACCTATGATGAGGCGATAAATATCACAAACGCTATTTTCTGGAAAGAAGTAATCAATTAATTTTAATTTTAATGTTAATGTTAAATTTTGTCATGTCATGTGCCACATAATGGGACATGTCATCACCCAAATTTTTTGGAAGACAAATAGCATTTTTGAATAGCAAAAGTTCTAGGTTTCACCAAAAGTCTAAAGATATCATTCTCCAACCTTATATATATCAAAATAAGTTTAAATTAACTAGAAGTAAAATATATAAATTACATATCTTTCCACTAACATAATTACTCAATTACACATTCATTTAAATGTTCATCAACTAAAAATTAAGTATATTTTAAATTATTTAATATTATTTCAAAATAGATTTGTCATATAAGCATATATTTAAAAAGTATTTAAAATGAGGAGAAGAAAAAAAACACAAACAAGACTTCTAGTAATCTCTACTATGATAATGCGGCTTAGAAACGACTCAAAAATGAGCCGTCTAAGCCGTAAGTATATCATCAATCAATTAATTTTTAAATTTTTTTAAAAAAATTAACTATCGCTTCTTTCTTGCATAGTTGAGAAAAAAAATTTAAAAAACTACTTGAACATATAACAAAACCTAAACTATATTCAAAAAAATTAATTACATTTTAACTAACTACAAGATATTAATCTCATTAAGCACATATCCAAAATTAAAAATAAATTTTTTTATAACAAATCATAATCAAAATATATTCAATTTATATTTAAAATATCAGAAAATTATGTATAGAGCATTGAAAGTTTGTAAAATTGCGTCAAGAGCATTAAAATTTCGAGAAAAGCATCAAAACGTCCTTAAAAAGACATTTTTGAGCAATTGACGGCATTTTTGAGCAAACTGTGTTTTAATTACTCTCCCCGCTCGTTAACTATGGATTTAAACAAATTAAAAGTGGATTAAAGAAGAACAGTAGATCGATCGAACACTAGCTCGGCCGCGCCTATCATCTCATCCCTGTCGCGGTCGACGGTACGAAGTCGGCCCGAACTTTCGTGTCGCGATGGAGCTCCATCGCGTCCAAGCTCGAGCGCATCCCCCGTGCCTCTCCGACCTCTCCAGCCACCCCTTCTTCGCCAAGAACGTGCTCTACCTCGAACAGTTCCAATCGGTCTCCACCGCCGTCTCCGAGACCATCGACCTCGCCGACCGCTGCTCCGATCCCTCCCCAGCCATCGGCAAGCTGCAGATGCAAAGTGACCTCGCCGCGATCGCCGCGAAGCTCGACCTCACTACCAGAAAAAGTCAAATTAGCGACGCCAAAAAACGTCGCTAAATGACAAAAAAAACGTCGCTAAACACGTTTAGCGACGTAATTTGCGACGTTCATAGGCAGTCGGAAAAAACCAAGTCGCCGAAAGGAAAAACGTCGCTAAACGTCGCTATACCGACGTTTTTTAGCGACTATAATGTGTCGCAAAATTTAGCGACGTTTAGCGACTCCGAGTCACTAAATAGCGACGTTTATTAAAGTCGCTAAACGTCGCTGATTAGCGACTTATATAGCGACGTTACACCGACGTCTTTAATGACCTGGCTATTCTGCCATGTCAGCAATTGGCGACGTATAGCGACGTTATTAGCGACGTATTTAGCGACTTGTTACAGCATCGCTAATTAGCGACGTAGTTAGCGACGTAACTTGACGTCGCTAAACGTCGCTAACGACGTCGCTAATTTTTAAAAAAAATAATAAAAAAATAGTGTCCAGAAGGAATTGAACTATTATAATTTAACCACGATTTCAACATTGGGTCTGACCTATTAAACAATAACAATAGTCCAACCAAACAAATCGAATAAACCGACTAGCTTATTCGGTTCGGTTCTATTTCGGTTTTGGCTATTTTTGGTTCGATTTCGGTTATGATTTTTTAGAATTTCGGTTTATTCGATTTTTACTATTTCGTTTCAGTTGAAACAGAATGCTCATCTCTAAATGAGAGCAAGAAGAAATAAACCAATGCACGAGGGAAAATAAACCATGAAAGCGAGAAGAAATAAACCAATGTATGATAAATCATGACTTATGTATTTTAGTCTCCATTACAGTCTCCATCGCATCCTAAATAATAATAAAAATAACTATACTACTGCGGATCTGCAGGAGGCTGACCGCCGGCGCGCTTGAAGGATAAGAACTCCTCATACTCGTCCCGTGGAATCGTCACCGATGTCGATGGAGAAGGCAGTGACGTCGGTGGAGGCCGTGCCCGCTCCAAGTCTGCGAGTCGCTGGTTGTAAGAATCCATGGTAGATAACAGCCTCGTACTGCTATCACCCATTGAATCCTGCATCCTCGTCAGCTTCTCGCCCATCGATAGCTGTGACGCCTGCAGCTCCATGATGTTGCGGTCATTGGAGGCTCTAATATCATTTGTCAGGTCCCGTAGCTCCGTCATGCTGCGGTCGAGCATATCCAATCGTGCGATGAGCATCGGATCGTCCGCCTGCGGCTGGGACCGGGGCTGCTCCTCCATACTTCGCAGCAACTCATCACGGAGAGACGCAATCTGACGGTTAACGGCCTCCTGGACTCTGGCCGACGACTGCGAGGGCTGCGACTGCGAGGGGTGTGTGGAATGCGCAGCTGTCGGGGAGGCCCTAGATGACTGCGTCGCAACCAGGGCGCCATAGGAGCCCGTACCGTAGTACGTACCCCTCTGGAGACCACCAGCTGCGGTCACCCACAGGTCGTCCGCCAACGGAGATGGAGCGGGCTGCGACGAAGTACCAGCCTCTCCAGGTGTAGGTGCACTAGCAGTCGCCCGCTCACGCAGCCTAAGATACTCGGCCTAGAAAAGGTTTGGATACTCGATAATTGCCTAAGTTATATTAAAATTAACACAAAGTAAATTAATACTTACATAGGTCTGTGAGGCCCTCTCATCAATGAGATTTCCGTCCTTGCGATGGGTGGCCAAGAAGACGGTCACCATGTTTGCATCCTCCCCCCTCTGTACTTGTTAAAAATATATTATTTATTACTAAACTTAAATATTTTTTCCAAGTACCATTTTATGGTACTTATATTAAAATAATATATTTTAAAAGAAAAAACATACCAAACGACGGAAATGTTCCGTCATCGGAATCAAGCCACCACACCACTTGGCAGCATTCTGCCTAGCCGCCTTGGCCTTCTTAGACCTTTCCTTGTAGCTCGGATCGTCGAATCTAGCCCTCATCGCAGTCCACTGCTCAGGCGTGATCCAACCTTGGATCGGTTTTCCAGCACGATCACGAGCCTTCTGGTCATCCAGAGCATCTCGGATAAGCTTGGCGGCAACGGTAGGAAAGAGCCGCTCGATCAACTCGGCCCGGTGCGGAGGATAAAAATACGTTTGCTACAATAAATAATTCATTAAGTTAGCATCACGAACAGTAGTATAATATGCATAAATTAGAGGATTTATTTAATATACTTTTACCTGGAAGTGCGCAAACCAGAACGCCTTCCTCTCCTCCGGAGCCTCAGAGTAGTTGATCCAAGGGCCACCGTAGTTGTTCCTCAGAAATTGGCCCAGGCGTCTCTGAACCGACGATGGACAATATCTATACAGAGATAATAATTTAGATTACTGAAAAAGTCAATATACGATGAATAAAGAGAAACACAAATATATACTAAACCATCTAATTGACTTACTTTGTACCGTCGGCCCAAATCTCTGTCCTCGTCTCCTCCGGAGGTGCGCATGGAGGATCTTGCTGAATCCAGGAGGAAACACCTTCTCGAGCTTACATAGTGTTACCGCAATGTCCCTCTCTTGCTTTTCTAGACGATCGACGAGCAACTTAGTACAACAAAGATCTCTGAAGAATATGCTCAGCTCTGTCAATGGGTCCCAAACGACCTGCGGTAAGAATTTCCAAAATGCAATCGGAATTAACCTCTCCATGAATACGTGACAATCGTGGCTCTTCATACCCACCAGTTTGTTCTCCTTGAGGTCGACGCATCTTCTCAAGTTCGACACGTACCCGTCTGGAAACTTTAGACCCTGAATCCACCTACAAAGTCGTCATTTATCCTCTTTCTCCAGTGAAAAAACTGACTTAGGTTGCTTTAACTTTCCATTCCCCTCCTCTATCAAATGCAATGCAGGACGTCTACATATTTCTTCTAAGTCCAACCTGGCCTTCGGATTATCTTTCGTCTTCCCCTTTACCTCCATTACAGTATTAATTATGTTATCAAACACATTCTTCTCGATATGCATGACATCAAGGTTATGTCTGATCAGATTGGTGCTCCAATATGGCAGATCCCAGAATATACTCCTCTTCGTCCAGTTATGGGTGCGGCCAAATCCGTCACACTTGTACCCCTTAGCAGGCTCTTCGATAGCACTTGGTAAATCTTTTACCTCTTCCCATATCGTGCATCCGGGCCACCTTGGCGGTGGATTGGCCTTCTCCACAACTCCCGCACGAAAAGCATTCTGGTTCCTCCGGTACGGATGATCCTTCGGCAAAAATTGTCGATGACAATCGAAGAAGCACGGTTTGCCTCCGTGTTTCAAACGGAAAGCCTGAGAACGGTCCATGCAATACGGACATGAGAGACGACCATGGGTGCTCCATCCCGATAACATTTCATAGGCCGGAAAGTCGTTGATGGTCCGGTCCACATAAGTGCTGCCCTCATCTGAAAATTCTGTTTTCTAGAAACATCGTACGTGTTGGCACCTACTTCCCACAGCTGATTCAACTCATCTATCAAAGGCTGTAAATACACATCGATGTTCCTCTTCGGATTGTTCGGACCCGGGATAATAACGGTTAGGAACATATACGGAGTCTTCATGCACATCCAAGGCGGTAGATTGTACGGAGTGACGATCACAGGCCAACACGAATACTGGGAGCCCGAAAGTCCGAATGGGGTAAAACCGTCAGAGGAGAGCCCCAATCTGACATTACGCGCTTCCTCGACAAAATGTGGATACTCTCGATCAAAGTGCTTCCATGCTTCTCCATCGGATGGATGATCCAATACTCCTTCGATCTGTTTTCGCCTGTGCCAACTCATGTTTTCTGCAGTCTCCTTAACCATAAACAACCGCTGCAACCGAGGCGTCAAAGGCAAGTAGTGCATCGAATCGGTAGACTTTCCTCTAACAGTGGCCTTGTAGCGATCAGCACCACAGAATCTGCACGCATCTTCATCCTTGTCGTCTTTGTAGTACAACATGCACCCGTTGCGACATGCATCGATTTTCTCGTATCCCATCCAAAGCGATCTCACCATCCTCTTAGATCGATAGAAGTCTTTAGGCAACTTTGCACCCTCGGGCAAGATCTCTATAATCAAATCGAGCAGTCGATTATAGCATTCTTGCGACATGTTAAAATCGGACTTGATGCTCAATAATCTTGTAACCACCTCCAACGGTGAATGATCCTCACAACCAGGATATAGTGGAGTCCTTGCATTCTCAAGCAACTCCATAAACTTTGCAGCATCGGCATTCGGTGCCTCCTCAGCTGCATCATAATTGTCCGGATTGAAACTAGGTCCCGCCGCATCATAATTGTCCGGATTGAAACTAGGCCCCGCCGCATCATAAACCATGTTCACCAACCCGTCGTCGTAAGCATCGTGGTCTTGGACATCCATATACGGCTCCACATAGGGCTCCGACTCCGATGCTAGAGATACAAGTTCTCCGTGCGCGGTCCACTGATAGTAATTCGGCGTAAAGCCCTTCGAGTATAAATGATATGTAACTTTCACTTCTGGATGATATTTTCTGTTGCGACATCTCACACACGGACACTTTAATTTTGGTACCGTCCATGTACTGAGGGAACACCTTGGCGAACTGCAGGAACTGCTATACACCCTCAATGAATTCATCCCGCACACCGCACATGTCATCAGGATGACGGTTGTACATCCACGAACGATGACGCAGATAGTAATTCATATCCATTTCTAGATACTTCTGCAAAAATGACAGTATGTATCATATAAATCATTACATACAGTGGTTTATCACCTAACTTCATAACTTAACCGTACTATAAAAATCATAACTGATATAATACATACTTTCATTTATCATGCTAACCCATCGTAAAACCAACTAACCAATACCTGGACACTAAGCTAACTAAAACTAGTATACATAGCTCACTAAATGCAACTGAAAACGGATACTGATACAGTGGGACTTGTTGATACTTACTGATACATGGTTGCTGAAATGACACAGTGCTGATGGTTTTCCTCTTCGGTTGCCTGCTCACTGTTGCAGACCTCCTTCTCACTGCCCACTACAAGGCTCGAGCATGCCATCCCGCTTATTCTAGATACCATCTTAGTACACTCCTATCTAACATCTCTAAACATCACTAACCTACATATCTATATATACCCTATTGACACTTGACTTTATACCTTGCCTGCATCAACTCCGACAATTGCCTGTACTGATACCTCATACAGTCCCTGATACGTATCAGTGTATAACTGATGACTGATACTAAACTGAAACTGAGATGCACTAAGGCATGCCTCTGCAGTGCAAAGGGACTGCCCCCAAGCCTAACTGACAGGCACCATTTGGGTGCACTGCTGCAGTGCCCCATGCCAGAGCTCCAAGTCTGTAACCAAACTTCATTTGGTCTCCTCCATGTACCAATACTAACAACAGATAATATACTAACTGATGACTCCACATACTAACACTTCTAAAGTGTATCACTTGCAGGTAATAACCCTACTACAACTGTCACAATCCCTCACATCTCGAGCTCAGTGTCTGTGTCACTGTCTGTGTCCATGTGATATTAGTGTTTGTGTCCATGTCAAAAAACCTAATCCTAACCCTAGGTCCTTATCAGTGTCTGTGTCAGTGTGTGTCGTGTCTGTGTCTGTGTCACTGTCTGTGTGTGTGTGTGTCGTGTCTGTGTCAGTATCACATGTGTTCTGAGAGAGAGAGAGAGAGAGAGAGAGAGAGAGTTAGGCTTTACCTAGAGCTCGAGGAAGAGGAGGGGGATGCCGGAGTAGCCGCGGGGGAGAGGCGGTCGACGGAGCGGGGGGGGGGGGGGGCGGGGGAAATTTTTTTCGTTTCAAAATTTCGACAGATGGGGAAAAACGAAACCGAGCCCTAATTAACCAAATTTTAGCGACGTTTAGCGACGTCAAAGAAAGACGTCGCTAAATTAAATTATAGCGACGTTACGGTCGTCGCTAAACACTTTACTAAATATTTCTAATATAAACGTCGCTATTTGCGTCGCTAAACGTCGCTAACTTAGATATATTAGCGACGTTTAGCGACCAAAATTGAACTTATAGCGACTAATCTTATAAAAACTGAATAAAAGTCGCTAAACGTCGTTAAATGTCGCCAATTAGCGACGTCTAGCGACGTTTTACATGGAGTCGCTAAATTAGCGACGTTTTTACCTGGAGTCGCTAAAACACGTCGCTAATCCCGCTTATTCTAGTAGTGCCTGTGCATACACGACTGCCGGCTGCTGATCAAGTCCGGGCTGCTCGGCGAGTCGAACCACCCTCCTCCTCCTGCTAGCAGCACAACCACCACCCCCAACGATTCCTCCGTCGACGTTCGGGAGCTCCTCGCCCGGTTCCAGATCGGCGACAGCGATGCCAAGCAACGCGCGATCGACGGCCTGTCGGGACGCGAGAAACGCCCTTATATTAGGCGTTTCCATTTAAATCCGGGTTAAGTATGTTTAGTAATACACAGTGGTTTTAAACCCGGGTTGTGTGTTTAATAATACGTAATAGTTTTTATAATACACAGTTTGTTCAAAAATGTCCTTAAATTTTATAAATGTCCAAAAGCGTTCTTTTAAGGACGTTTCTATGCTCTTCTTAAAATTTTACAAACTCCAATACTCTAGACGCAATTTTATAAATTTTCAATACCCTATACGCAATTTTCTGTTAAAATATTATAATATAATTTAAATTTCTATCTAATTTTTCTAATAATATTATATTATAGATTTTTTTAAATACGTGCGTACTAGTAATAATAAAGAAGAACCCTAACAAACCTGGAAGAGGCTGACGAGCTCGGAGATCTCGAAGCCGAAGGCGGCGAAGAGCACCTGCGCCATGAACTCCACAGCCGGGCGGCACACCACGTGGCCGCAGTCCTCGTCGGCGCACTCGCATACCCCCCTCGGGAGCGGGCCCACCTTCCCGCTGTAGAGGTATCCCATCACCAGCACCAACGCGTCGTAGCCGACGTCGAAACCGACCAAAATCTCGCCGAGATCCAATCTTTCCGGCGGGGGAGTGGAGGAGAGGTGGCGGCGGAAGAAGGGGCTCCTGGAGGAGAGGAGGCAGCGGTGGACGTCGAGATCTCGAGGGGGGTCGGACGATCGGACGGCGATGGTGAGGTCGGAGAAGGAGTTGGAGGGGGGGAGGAGGAGGAGGGAGGAGAGGGAGTCGGAGAGGCGGCGGAGGGCCTCGACGTCGGCGGGGTGGTGGGTGGTGGAGGAGTCGAAGAAGGCTTCCATGGACACACAGCTGCTGCTGTCGATGGAGTCGGAGGACAACAAGTCTTCCATTTGAGCGTGTGAGGAGCGAGTGAAGAAGACTTGTACTACTATATCTATATACGGTCAGGTCACGTCACGTCACGTCACATCCACCACACACATCCATTGGCGGATGTACCTGCCAATTTTTAAACGTGGTTAAAGAAGCATTATATATTAATCTGTGTATTGTTGTCTATTATGACAAGGTTAAGGTTGGGCTAGCCATCCGATGTAGTGGAAATTCAGTTGCAGAGACAGCTGCTTGATGCTGATGCCTCTATTTGTAGTTCTCTTTAAATTGATGTAGTCAGTTGATCATGAATATAATCATATTCCCTCCTCAAAACAAAAAAAAAAAGGGTTGGGACATCGTCTGCAAAATCCTACTATCAATGGAGAAAGAAGAAGTCAACAAAATTAATGTTGTCATAAATATCTTTATGATACTTCATATTATCATTGAGTCCTCTTTGATCCTAATTTTGTTGAAGATATTTAGTTAATGAGCCTAATTTAAATAAAAAAATTTATATGCATTCTGTATGAGACAAAAAAAACTTACACGCGAACACTATTGTTTTTAATATATGTTCACATATGACTCACAGCTTACATTTGCATCATTGTTTGATTTCAGTATTTTGAATTGGGATCATAAAAGTGTTACTGGACCTGAAATCATTTTTAATCTCTAGCTTGAAATTTGAAAATTAAAAAAGAAGAAGAGTTTGCTTAGTAAAATACTTGGAACTATTAAACTTATTTGTTAAGATTTAAAAAGCAAGAATTATATATAGGCTTTACCGATGGGGTCAAAGTAGGCATATGTCAATGGAAACATATCACTCTTATAGGTATAACTTGATCCAATTATTTTAGGCTCTTTGATATGGCTCTTGAAAAAGGTACTACAAAATTCATTCGGATAGACCAAATTTTTACCATTGATAATTACAAGTTTGTCACTTTCAAAGATTACTCACCGTGCTGCCCACTTTCAATTGAATTTTTTTATAATCAGGACTCTCAAAATTTTGACAGTCCTAAAAATATATGTTAATTTTTTAGGACTGTCAAAATTTTGACAGTCCTTCTAATTGGTAGGACTGTCAAAATTTTGACAGTTCGGAAGGGAGGGCTACACGAGGTGACCACGATGACTGGGCTGCGTGGAGGCCGGAAGGGGGGATGAGGCGGAGGAGTGGGAGGGGAAGGAGGCGGCGGGAGGCGGCGGCGGGAGGCAGCGGTGGAGGACAGGGGAGGAGGCGGAGGCTCGCGCGAGGTGGAGGACGGGGCCGTTGCTGCGCGCAGGGGCGGCAGTGGAGGACATGGCCGCTGCTGCGTGCCGGGGCGGTGGTGAGCGGTGGGGGCAGCGGCGAGCGGTGGGGACGACGGCGAGCGGTGGGGGAGCGGAAGGGGGAGCAGGAGGAGGGAGGTGAAGAGGGTGGGCAGTCCTAGTAAAATTTGTACTAGCCTAAGTAAAAAAAATTCATAATCGGGCTACCCCAATACTGGTCTAGCCCTGAGTGTACTTTGTAGTGCCTTTATCATAAGTCTTTGATAAAGGCACTACAAAAATGACTCGGGGCTAGTCCAGTATTGGTGTTAGTCCAGTTAAGAAGAATTTTTACTCAGGCTAGTACAAATTTTACTATGGCTGCTCACCCTCTTCACCTCCCTCCTCCTGCTCCTCCCCCACCCCCTCTGGCTTCTCCTCCTCCTTTCTCTCGCGATTTTTTGCCTCTCCGCGTCGTCGACCTTGCCATTAACCGTGTTGCTGCTGCCGAGCCGCACCTCAAGCACTTTCCCGTCGGCTCCGTCACGAAGGCGATGATGAAGAAGAAGAAGAAGAAGAAGCAGCGTGCGGAGTACTGCGCGCGGCGGAGACACGCGCTCGCGGGGGGCTGCGCCTAGGTCTAGCACCGACGACGGCGGTGGCGGCAACAGAAGCAGCAACAACATTGGAGGCGAGCGCGCGCGCCTACGCTTCGCCGCTGCTGTAAACCTCCTGATTTTTCAGGAATTTTTAAAATGGATTTTTCACAATTTTCTGGAATTTTCTGGAATTTTTAATTAATTAAACTAAGGTGTTTTAATTATTAAATAAATTTTAAATAATGTTAATTAATATTAAAATATTATGAAAATAATATTTTTTGGTGTAAAATAGAAAATTAGACATAGGGTAATTTTTCGAAAATTTATTGGACCCCGGAAGCATTTTTAAAACCCTAAAAAAACCAAGTATTAAAATAAACCAATTAAACCCTGAAATAAATTCGGTTTATTTCAAATAAACAAAACCAACCCGAACCAAACCAGACCCGGTTCAATTGAACCGAACCCAGCCCTGCGGGTCGGATTCGGGTCTAACCCGTCGACCCGAAACCCTCAGACCCGAACCCGCATTTATAGCCTTAGCGGATCGGGCCGGATCCGCCGCCCGACCCGACCCGGCTCCGCCCGACCCGAAACCCTTTCTCCTTCCCCCGACTGTGGCGATTTCCGGCCGCCGTCCTCCGCCGTTT
Organism: Iris macrosiphon; assembly: GCA_036927795.1. NCBI lineage: Eukaryota > Viridiplantae > Streptophyta > Magnoliopsida > Asparagales > Iridaceae > Iris > Iris macrosiphon. The sequence goes on from JAYESA010000009.1 coordinate 2,475,635, forward strand.
CACCTCCCAGCAACGTCCGGCTGACCGCCTCCCAGCGCCGTTTCGCGTCCCCGCCGCTCCGCTTCAGCTCCCCGCAACCGCCAGCCCCTCCTCTTCCTCTCCCCCGCACCGGCCGCCCGTCCACCTCCCTCTCCGCCTCTATAAAACCCCTCCTCCTCCGCCCCGTCTCTCCGTCGTCTCCACCCTCTCCCGTCTCAGCTCCGCCCCGCTCGACCCGTCTTCCCCGACGAGCCGCCTCCGGCTGAACCCTCTCCTCGCAGCCTCCAGCCTCCACGAGCAGCGCCCCAAGCCGACCTCGCCACCGCCCTCACTCCAGCGCCGTGCCCAACCCGACCCCGCAACAGCTCTGGCGAGCTCGCCTCCGCCTCCCCGCCTGTGCAGCAGCCAGCCCCGACCGCCTCCGCCGTGCCCTCCGGCAGCAGCGCCTCCGCCTGAAACCCTAGACCGGACACAGCCCGGACACAGTGTCCCCTCGCGTCGTGTCGACTCACGGACACGAGAAAACCTCGTTCTATGGAGCCCTGTTCAGGTAGCGTTTTCTCTCTCCTCGCTGCTCCGTTTTTCGTTCCGTCAGTTGTGACGCGTAGGCTGTGTAACCCTCTCGATGCCCGTGCAACCCGCTCGGTGTGTCGCGTCCTGTGGCGATCGCAAACCGCGATCCAAAAACAGGAAAAACAACACCCTATTTTTCCCCGGAACTGAATACGTCCCGCCAAACGGGACGACTTGGTCGCGTGCGATCTTCACCGAAAGGTGCGCGCCGTTGATACGGACGTGCGGGATTTCGCAGAAATTGATTTGGATGTGCGTGCACACCGGAATCAACGCGTATCCGCCAACAACGTCCCGTATCCGCCTGTTCTGGTTCTCGCTGTAACTTAGTGTACACACGTCGGATCGAAACGAAACTTGCGCCATCGGAATCGTAGCAATACGCTGGTCCTGTGACCCAAGTTTGGTTCAATTCTGAGAACGTTGACAAAATCGCGTATTGTGGGCCCCACGGCTCCACTTGACGGACGATTTTGTGATCGGCTCATCGGAATCCAATTCTGGAAGTTCCGTTGGGTTCGTATCAACGTTCTGGACTTGTTGACACTAAGTTGGACAAATTTGGAGACCATTGGTTCTGACACGTTTTTCGGTGCAGAGCGGCCCACATGTGGATCCCGCTTGGACCTGAAAATGTCATTTTTGTCCCTGTGTCCAAATTGGACTCAAGGACAGGCGTTTCTAGCTATTTGATATTTTCTGAATCTGATGGTGATGTTTATTTCAGCAACCGGAGCAGTACCTATAATTCCCACTGAGGTCAGAGCTACAGTTGGAGTCAGAACCCCAGGCAAGTGTACCTTGCCAAATCTTGCAGTTCTTGTTACATAATTTCTTGTCTTATTTATATGTTGTACATGCTTAAACCTAGGACCGTGTGACTTTACTTAGCGTCCGATTAATAGTCGGGTGCCAACACTGTACGCAGAGTTGTGTAACGTCACTTAGGGATGGATATCGTGACCATTTACATTCTCGTGCTTGCAATATCAAGTACGTTATACCCAGGACACCTGACACTAATCATGAGACAGAATCTTCCTGAAATATTCAAGGTGATTCTGTATAGGATACAGGTTTCATGTCATGGACATTATTTTCTTAGATCTTATTATGACTTGCTGCATTAGTTTTGATCCTGCGTGTCATGGACATGAGACGTGAGATTACATTGGGTGGGAAGAGATTTACCATACAAAAGGCTGAATATATATATAATACTTTAATGGATGTGCCTTAGACTCTGACACAGAGCTTTGGTACCGTACTGGCCCTTCGAGAAAATACTGCTATGGGTTTATCCGACACCGATCCTGTAATAGTCTCAGCCCGAGTATGACTAAAACTCTCATTTGCATATCACTTAGCTGGTTATATATTTACCCTATTGTTTCATTTATTGCTGCACTGCATTTATTTTTGGCATGAGTTATTTTGTACCTTGCTATGTCCCCTGAGGACCTGGATCCGGATTATGTTCCCCAGGATTAGCAGACGAGGTCTATCCAGAGGTCTACGGAACAGGAGCATTAGCAGGAGCAGAACCAGGAACCGAGGACGAGGTGATTGCAGAAGATTTCTCCTTAATAGCTTCGTCTATACTCAGTTTAAATGGCAATTAAACTCTTTTAATTCTTGAACAAATGTAACAGACTATTTATCGGGTTGTTTCCCGATTTTATTACTTGTGACTGGATGATGTTTTATTTCCTTTTTGATGATATTGCTGTATTTATTCTGTGGATGAGATTAGTAAACCCTGATTGTTGTAATACAGCTTAAGCATGTCCCGATGGATCCATTAAATTGGGTTTGTCCATCGGTGAGTGCTGCTGGTCATTGCCACGTGTCTAGTCCCTCGATATTTTGGGACTGGGCGTGACAGCTGCCCCCGCGCGCACGCCTCCGCCTCCTCCTCCTCCTCCTCCTCCTCCTCCTCCTCCCGCTCCTCCGCCTCGTCCCCCCCCCCCCTTTCGGCCTCCACGTAGCCCCGTCCTCGTGTCACCTCGCGTAGCCCTCCCCTCAGGACTGTCAAAATTTTGACAGTCCTGATTATAAAAAAAATCAATTGGAAGTGGGTAACCCAGTGAGTAATTTTTGGGAGTGGCAAACTTGTAATTATCAATATTAAAAATTTATGGTGTCCTGAGTCATTTTTGTAGTGCCTTTATCAAGAGCTTTATTTTAGAATTATAGGGTATACCCGGAATCCTTACTGTTAGGATTTTGATATAACTCCAACCAGAACCAAAAATCCAATAAGAACCCTAAACTGATTTAGAAATAAAAAATATCAACTTTGATTGAGAAGTTTGAATATTCTATCAACTTTAGATAAAACAATACACTATAATATATGAATAGTATGTATCACACATGAAATCATCTAAATTGATATTAAAAAAAGTACAATAAGAAATTATTTTAAAGTAAATAATAGTTTAAACATCGTATGTAAAATCCAAAACCTGACTCAAATCCGAAAACCTTATAGAATTCGGATTCAGATTTTATATACATCTGACCCTTGACAGCCCTGTCAACCAACTGCTGGTGTGGTAGAAGGCTGAGGGTAGCATAACAAAACGACACCAAAATTTTATATATAAAAATTAAAGAAGTTCTATTGTTTGTCCGCTGGAAGTGGAAATTGCTGCACCCAAACTCTTGATATATGTTCACATTTCATAAAGGCAAGGACCCAAATATAAGAGAGTTGTAGGTTACAACGAATGTATGTTAACACCAAAGTGTGTAAAACTAAGAAGACTTTCAGAAAAAGGCAAACACATATTTGAAAGTACAATCATGAGTGATTCGTTCAATGGAAAAGCTTGAAATACAATATCAAGATGATTGCCAGTACAAGGGAAAGGATGATGGAACCTATGATCCACTTGTTCCGGTCCATTCTTTTCGACATGGCCGTTAGTATCTTTCAGCTCTTGCCAATGTTATCATCCACCGCACATCAAAAGTAAATGAAATTCATTTCTTACGCAAGATTCATAAAATACAATTGCAGGAAAAGGAAAATATATGCATATAAATCAAGAAGAAGAAAAATATCTTTCCTATTCCCTTGACCCTCGCTCATTCCCGTACTCCAGTCCCACCCCTACTCGCTGACATGTGGGGCAGGTAGGGTACACTTTGGCCAAGGATTTCTTCATGGATTGCATTTCATTGAACCCAGAGAGGGGGGTTATGGAAAAATAGTAGAGGGTTCAGGGTAGCAGGCAAACTATTGATCTAAGATAAAATCCCAGGTTTCTCTTGAGCTTATACAACAAGAAAGCCTTTGTCCCAAAATTTTGGGGTCGGCTATCTGAATCATGTTCTTCTATTCGGCTCTCTTAAGGACCATTTCATCTGTAACGCAAATAAAAACATATCCTTCTTTAAACTTCAGACCATGCTCGTACCTCCAGTTCTAACAGCTACAATAATTACTACACTATTGCTGCTTATGGGAATATATATTGGTCAGCGTTCCACATGTCCAAACCACCTACTACGATTTTCTCTCTTTAGCACTTGTACAAAAGAGAAGTATACAAATATGGTCATCAAACATCAGTAGACTTCCAAATAGTGGCAAGCAATAGAAAATCAGATAGGTGGCTCTTTTATCATTATTCTACATTATAGGAAGAATGTAATCCAAACTCATATGAAGAAACAAAACCTACTACCTGGATATGAAACTAAGTAACAGATTTTACAAAGACATGTATAAGAAAGGGATTCTAAGTTGAAAATGACATTACCCTAACGTTGTGCTTAATGTTGGCAAATTCTCTACAAAACAACATAGGCAGCCTCTTGCCTACCAAGAAAGAATAACTAAACTTAGTAATCTTAACCGAGAGATTGGGAAATGTATGGGGTTATTGATCTCAAAAACTGAGGAAAGCCTAAAACTTGTAAACAATAGGATTGAAGTGCCTCTCAAGCAAATAGTTTCACTTCTACTATTTCCATGCCAATGAAGACTTAGCAAGCACATAATGTGATACTTGGTTATACAATGAAACATAGGCACCAACCATTCCTGTAAGCTATTCATTTGAAATTGTTCAAAAGATTTTGGGCACATAATGTTTTCAAAATAAAACACGTCATCGACACAATTTAAACGATAGAGGGTTCATACTGTCTAAGCTATAGAAGAGAAAAGGTATAAGGAGAAATAGTCCTTAGTTGTTCTCCAGTTCATTACATGCTTCACTATATACTACAAATCATGTCCGGACAGGAAGGACCAGTTAGCAATTAGCATTGGTCACTATCAATTGCATGATACCAAGTGAATATAAAGTATTTCTCGTAGCTGAAAAAAAAAATGCATTTTTATATTGCAGTAATAATGAAACCATAGTTTCTATTCTAGAGGCAAAATAGCGAGTCCTACAATATATGAGGCAAAATTGTATTATCATATTGGACCAAAAGCAACATCATAGAGAATTGAGGTGTATTTATATTATTATGACATCATTAAAATAGGGGGAAAAAAAACTAATACCCGTTCATGTTTGTGACTTTGTGTTCTATATTACAAGAACATTGTTAAGCTTGTTCAGCATGTTATGCTTCAACAAGTGACATACTCTGAAACCAAAGTCCAAGGCCGGTGCAATCTTGTCAAGAACAGATTGTATCATAAATCATCGTAGGGTTGGACTGGATAGAATTTTGAAACTTAAAATCACCAAGTATCCAAATAGAATTAGGACCAAGTAATTTCCCACAATTGTATAGGAGAGCAAGTTCCCAACACCAGCTATACAATGTTCTATATGATGTAGCTTGCGCAAAATCCTCCATTCTTCATTAGCCTTGATCTATTCCTCGCTTAACATAAAAAAGAAGAGGAAACATAAATAGAATTGATGATAAAAATGATTGAAGGATTTAATTTCACATAGACGACTACATTAATACTAATTATTCACTAATTATTGCAAAACTAACGCAAAACTGTGAAAACAAATGTAAAAACCCAATCAAAGAACATAGTAGATGGCTAAAGAAGTTAACATGTGAACTTACTAAGTGCAAGGAGTTACCGCTATGTCCTTAGAGATATTTTGTACTACAAAACTATGTGCATAAACAAAGATGACTATATTTTGACTAAGTAGTTATAGGCTGGACAAGCTATGGCTCTTCATCTCCTTAGGCATCTGATTTATTTAACACTGTGTGCATAAGCATAAAATAACTATATTTTCAAGCTTCATGTGAAAAGTCCAACTTAACTTGTATCATAAGAAACAATTTATCTAATCACAAGGTCGAAGATTTGTATTTTAAGAACATGATTTGGATCTTAAGATCCTTAGGATAACTGGCTAACAACAACCACCTCTCAGTCTAGGCTTCAGGCAAGTTGTACAGCTTTATGATACACCTCCTACATGGGCAAAAAATTTCCCTACATAACTTGGGATCCATAAATAGTAAGTGCCAAAGAGTAACCAAGAAAATTCTACAAGCATCTTTCATGAATGTAAACTAACTTCACTCATGCCCAGTAACCACATTATAGTACGTTTACGACAAAAAGCCAGCTGCAACTATAGCTAACTGAAAGACTATACCCAGTATAAGCATCTTTCATGAATGTAAACTAACTTCACTCATGCCCAGTAACCACATTATAGTACGTTTACGACAAAAAGCTAGCTGCAACTATAGCTAACTGAAAGACTATACCCAGTATAAGCTTCTTGATGGTTTCAGTAGAATTATATAATTTGAATGCCTCAATATCCTAAATGCGCAACACTTTCTTAAAGAACAATATGAATGATTGGTCATGTAGAGAAATGAATATAACTTATAAAAGTAGGTGACTGTAGCATCCTTTTCTTTTCAGGCTACTATTACCTTTCAGTGTAGCTCAACTGGGTCATCATACTCCCTATGCTGAACACACTGATATACTAGTTGCATAACAGTCGAGTAGTATTAAACTGGGAGAGCATTAATGGTAAACAGTCATCGTGAACCAAGCTCCATGAAAGATTTGACAGTTTTTATGACCATATGTCAACCTAACGTCAACCCTCTATGTTGGTGTCAAATTCCTAGACAAGATAACTATGAGCATGAGAGGGCCATGCCATAAGTCCTAGGCGGACAGTTGGCTGGTAGACCTACTTTTTGGACATGCACTTTAAGCTCATGCAACCAAGGAACACCGACCAAGTCCTAGGCGGACAGTTGGCTGGTGACCTACTTTTTGGACATGCACTTTAAGCTCATGCAACCAGGAGCACGCACCAAGTTCTCCTAGACTATGACGAGTCTAGGCGAAGAGGTAATATGATATAATTTGCTATTGGGAATTGTATTCATCTCTATGGCACATTAAGCCTAATAGTAAAGGAATCGCAATCCCAAATCTAGTACTTGAAGCAAAAAATGAATTTTAAATGGGCATCACAAATCAAGTACATACTGTATTATGAGCATGCAACAGAGATTGGCGTTGTTGGTGCAAGTCCTGAAGAATTGAAACACCAAGTTCTTCTGTCTCCAGCATGGTCCTCCTGCTCTCCTTGATTCTGTCACTTGACTGGTTCAGCCTCTCAGTTGACATTAATAATCTTCCTCTCTGATCTGCAGAAACCTGCATTGAAAGATGGTTTAATACCAAAGTAAATGCTATTAATTGTAAGCTATCAAAATTCCACACATCAATTGACGCATGAACTACTTGAAATGTCTCATAATCATGATAATGTCAAATAATTTTGCTAGACGATGAATAGAAAGTTAAATATCACTTACAAGGAAATGCAACTTAGAAGGGAAAATATGAGTCACTCAAAGAATGCCATAATTATTAATTATCAAAATAATAAGGTTACACAACAATTTCCTAAGTTCATACCTTATTCTACATCTTACAATCTGATGTTAGACACCAAATCTGACACAAAAAATGAACTAAACTATATCCAACTTGTTCGGTGAAAAATATGAGTATTATATAAGCCTTCTTACCAGATCCACTCCTGGATTCGCTGGTTACAGTTCTTCTGTGAAATATAATAATAAATAAATAAAATCTCCTCTTGCCATCGAATAAAAGAGGGAAAACACCTTGAAAGAATATGCTTTATGAATCACACACTGCGAGTACATGGGAGAACTAGAGGTGTACAAAATAAAGTATATCCTATGTTCACAAAGTCTGCAAACAAATTTTATAGGAGAAGTGTATAAAGGGAGTGACTAGTAGCTGCAAGAAGAAATTGTACAATAACCTGAATAGAAGCCTATTACAAAAGTAGTTGCTGGTACACATGACATATGACGAGAAAGAGATGTGCACCATAAGTGTTAGTAAAGCATATGAAAGAAGTTTGACAGGGACCTATGTAATTTACCTAGGCAATGAAGGTTGTCATCATGTAGAACTGCCAAAAGGTAACCTAACAATGTTTGCGGTATCGATATCGGAGTCAGTTCAGACCATTCTTATGAGTACCGGTATCGAACAGTTTCAGATCAATTTTAGATTTTCTTGGTTTCGGAAAGTCATAATGCTAAAAAAATTATTAGAAACTAGAAAAATGTTTGATACATTTAGGCATAATTTTATCTGTTATTTTTTTGTTTTTCGGTAGCTTTGAATGGAATAATATTAAACATTGCTAAATCCTTCACCGGAATAATTTTTTTTTAGTTACTTGCTTTTATAAAGTACACCCGTAATAGATTAATTTGAATGGAATAATTTTAAGATGGATGAATGTTCTAAATTTTAAATATACAACGTCGACAAATGGTAATGGTTATAATATTTCGATAATGAATATTATTTTGCAAACTTAAACTTTGATTACGTAAGGGGAAAATGTAAGATAAGCCAAAAATATTATTTATGTACTCCAAACTTTTGTTGTATTATGGGGAAAAGATAACATAAGCTGACATTACAAATTTTGCATTTTATTTGTTTGGGAAGAAGAGTAGGTAAGCACAACTCCAACTTTTCTAGTTAAGATCCTAGCTAGTCCTAGATTATGTAACTTTTATGTAGGAAAATAACAATGATGCTAAAAGTTATGACAGTCCAAATTCAGATTTAGATACCTAAAATTCAATGCAATGTTGTAAAAATTAAGAGCGCCCCGTCAGGGTGATGAACCCAATAAGTACAACATCCTAAAGTTTAATTCTTACACTGTACAAACCAAAAATTTTAACAAGTTATATGCAAGACAAAAATGAAATCTTAGTTGAATTATAACCTAATCATTATTTCCCTCTTTCAGGGCATTTAGTGCACTGGTATTACAAAATATAGTAACCAAATAATAAAAAGTTGAACTTTTGTATATGCTTTTCTAAGATATCTAACTGGAGAAAAGTTCCAATTTCATTGGATAACGTCTAACTTTTCAAATCCGTAATCACTGGAGGTGTACGTATATTGAGACAGGAATACAAATTATAGCCCCAAAGGAACATGTGAAGGGCTTTGTTGCACGGACTAGAATACAACACGTAATGGGCACGACAACACGGATGTGGCATCAAAACTCGGTGTATCGTATTGTATTTTAGAGTGTCTGTGTTGTGTTTGACACTGACATGCTATGATCTTCGGACTTCGGAGTGCTAGTGAAACACTAATGGCTCCCATAGATTGTATGTCAAGATAGCAACCATAATAAAAGCAAGAAACAACAAGCACAAAGCCCTCGTCTATACCGCTAGAGTATCTGCCATCCCAGACTCCAACAGCTCCTCCCTAGTAGCAGCGTTAGAATTGGCGGCGGACGTTATCCTCTTCATCTCGCTCTTCAGGTTGTTAAGATCGGACTTGTACTCGCGCAGCATTGCAAGCAAAGCAGCCTTCACGCTCGGCTGCAGAATTCTCGCCTCCAGATCCATTTTCCGAATCTAAAAAATAAAAACAAAACAAAAACAGCATAAAAAGTCGATCAATTTATGCAATGATTTCCAAAAAAGAAAAAAAGGAAAAATTGTTATACAAGGCCTTCGGCATCCTCAAGGCCCGATTTGATTTCGGAAACCTTCTGCTTCTTTTGCTCTGCGAAACCAGAACAAATTATGAAAATTAGAATTTAATCGATGAAAATTATAATATAATCGATGGGGGCGAAAACTCACCTCCATCGAGATGAGCAGCGGTTGTGCACTTTCTCGACAGAGAAGCGGAGATCTCGCAGTACTGGCGTTCGTAGCCTTGGAATACTTCACTCATCGTTGCAATTTTACTCTAAATCGATCCAAATTCGTAGATTTATCTATTCTTTTCATGTGGAAACCAAAAAAATAACAATATTTAGGGAAAAATAACCCCAATTCCATGAAAATTATCATTAAATTCGAAAAAGAAATACTACAAATTCAAACCCTAACCCCAATCCGAGAAATGTATAAGATAGATTAAGAGAAAAATTAGAGATTTTTGGTAGATCGGATGCGCTTACCAATTTAAAAATCGATGCGAACGAAGAAACGGTAAAGGGAAGAGAAATAGGATTTCTTTGGTTCGAGACTCCGTCTCCCTCCTTTTTTATTAAATAATTATTACTCAACAACTAATTAATTATTTTGAATATATTTATCATATTTTGGGGTGAGCATTATTCGGTTTTTGACTGAAAATCGAATCGAACCGTTGAAACAAATTCGGTTCAATTTTGGTTTTGAAAATACTAAAAAATTTATTCGATTTTGGTTTTGGAGTTCGATTTCGGTCCAAAATCGAAAACCGAATAAGACTTGTACAATTGTGTAAATATTCTCATATATATGTATATTACTATATTTTGTGATATAAGAAATTTTATTTTTCTCATTCCAGTAGTTAATCTCCCAAGACTCTGTATTGTTGTTTTAGTAGTGCTTGACCTTCAAGATTGCAATAGAGGTGATACGATGATACTCTATATGTGATTGCTTCCTTGACAAAAAATCCATCACCATCTAAATTTGACGTTTATATAAGGATGAAGAATATGAGGCTATTGTCAAGCGTCTTCAAGTGAAAATCTTCCATATCATATGTTTTCTTGCTTGCATGACCAACCAATGAACTCATATCCTGTCAATAAAGTATTAACAACTAAGTGTGTGCACATTTAGCCCCACATCGTTTGTAGCATCAATAGTTGGCTTAGATGAAGTTATACAAGGAACTCTTATCTGCACATCAAAGCAAATATATCTTGTGGCTTTTTGGCTAAAGATCATGTGTAGTGGTCCATGTGCTCACAATGATCGATACTAAAATAATCTTTTAAGTGGAAGAGATTTGTAGTAGCTACTGTGCTACTGTGGATGAACTCTAAAAGGCCAATAAGCCTAATTTAGGACTGATCCATTGACAAAAAATGCCAACAGAAAAGCTCACATAAACGAAATAAATTAAAAATAGAATCGATTATTTCGGAATTCGGTTTAAGTTCAATTTTTGCCTAATTTGGTTTGGTTTCGGTTTTTGAATTTGTAAATTCGGTTTATTTGGTTTTCGATAATTTGGTTCGGTTGGAACCGAATAAATCGAATGTTCACCTCTACATATTTACGACTTATAATCCTATTTATTTATTAGTAATGTGCACGTGCGTAAAAAAAATATTATCAAAAATTAAACATAAATTTATTATAAAAAATAGTATTTTTAGGAATTGAACTCAAGCAACCAATAAAAATATCTTCCACCTTAACTTAGCTGTAAATAAATAATATTATGTAGTTAAATAATTAACTATTTAAAAAAAATAGTTAGTGGGGTATTTACATACGACTTACACAGCTCAATTTTGAATCGTTTTTAAGGCTCATTGTAAGAGTAGATATATTTATATGAGTAAACGTGATATGAGCCATAATGTTCATTTTTCTAAATGAGCCATTCACATGTGGACCAATATGAATAGAGTGTACTAGTGTACATGGATGTACATGGGATGTAGGAATATATTTCTATTGATCCACATGTGCATGACTCGTTTAGAAAAATGAGCATTATGGCTCATTTCCCTTTCATTCTATTTATATTCATGTTTATGTTTATGTTTATATTTATATTATAATACAAATTCTTTCTTAATTTAGTATATACTGTACTGAAAGTTAAATAGAGAAGTCGGAAATCTATTATAATATTCTAATGAGAACGGAGTGTGAAAGAGAGTTATATTCATAAATGTGGGGGTTGAAATTTGTTCAAATTTGAACCGTCTAAACCGTTTGTAAATACCCAAAACTGTAAGGTTGAAGTATCATGTGAATCAAAATACCAATCAAAAATTCAAAAATCATATAATGTCCGTGATAATAACTTCATAAAAGATTGGCCCACACGTCACACACATGGAGTCATTTCTTTAGAACTATATAATGTCCATGATAACTTCATAAAAGATTGGCGCCTCCTCCTCTTCCTCCTCGGCCTACACCGAGACCTCAGCCTCCCCCCCCCCCCCCCCCCTCCCTCACCCCCGCTCTGTCGTTTTCGGCCACGCGCGTGCCAAATAACAGAGTTCTTGTACAATTGTTTTAAGATGGCCATTTAGAGATGTACAATTGACGTAATATACTGCAATATTTATTGGAAGTGGTGCAACCAGGGGCGGATCCAGGTACCAGCCCACCCCAAATTTTTCATACGTTTATTTTTTATTAGGAGTTAGCCCACACCTAGCCTATCTGAATTCACTCTAGTCCATCCCAATTTATATTTCTAGATCCATCCTAGGTGCATTCATCCCAACCCGTTTATCCTGGTTTTCACCTTTTAAACAAAAAGAGAAGCAACACTTGAGGCATTTGCCATTTAAGACAATTAAAAGGTGTAGTTAACTACAACAATAACAACAAAACGAACATAGCTTTTATTCCAAAACTCTGCGTAAGTTGTTTGAATCTTCTTCAGCTCTGTTAAGTGTCATATTCTATGTAATGCTAACACGATCCATATCATTAATCTTTTAAACTTCAAATATCATGTTGGTCTAGCAGTCGAAGTTGATGATTGAAGAAAGAAAACTTCTAGATAAAGCTTTGGAATCACAACAAACTCAGACTGCTACAGAGAGTTCGATAGAACCTAAATCTGTTGATTCCATTGCATGATGTTCCTATTGATGCATTATGTGGAACAATTGAAAGTGGTGAATGCAAGGTCGATACTACTAGAGAGAGGAAAAGGGATTATGATAAAAAAAACCTTCCCACGAGCAAAGTTCTTAAACACAATCGTCCCCATAGGAGACCCAAATGGTGAAAAGACATCTAATTTACATAATGAAGATGTCCAGACCTATAGATTGTGAGATCCCGAAAGAGATACAACAAGCTAGAAATTTGTTCATTTGTTCGGTTCAATGACTTGAAGTAATTATTATTATTATTATGATTATACACTGGCACAACATTTTTATTAAGATTCACATGTGTAATTTTGAATTGTTCAAAATACCCATTAATAATGTAACATATCAGGAGGTGTAACTAAGCGTATCGATGCTGACAAAATATTCGGTAGTATACTGTCCAATATATCCTAAATAGTCAGAACCTATTCTGGAGTTTTTGTGTGCAGACACTATATATATGGTCAGGATTATAATGGATGGTCAGGATTATCTCGAGATTAAGGCGACTTAAACACGAATTTCATAACCCTAATATATGCAACAATTAGCAAGGAGAGTTTCTCAAAGGTGGTTCAACTTTCAAAGAAGAGGAAGAGGAGATTCAAACTTTTGGAGATTGATTCGAAGCAAGATCGTTTCGGAGAGTTCTATATTGCTTCGTTCTCGTCGTTGTAATCTATTTCAATCAGTTTTGAAGAGTTGTAATGATCCTTATTGGATCGGTGGAGAAGTTTGTAGAGTAGTCGTTGTATTTCTTTTTTTTTTTCCTTAATGGAGACTTTTTCGGATTAGACTTCAATCATCCCGTAATTTTTTTGCTTCAAGATTTTTCAAGTAAAAACCGTTTATGTTGTTTATTGTGTGAATTTTGATAGGTTGTGCGCCTTACAGGTTTCTTCCGGGTTGGAAATGCTAGTTTTTCCACTAGTTTCCTGTCCGTTCCCAAAACATCCTCAAAACATCATTCAGACCATCAAACCTCATATCCAAGATACTTCCGCATAGACCATTACTTCTAGGTAATAAAGCTATAGTAACAACAACAACAAATCCTCAGTTTCATCACTATCCATTCATAATACCATAAAGGCGCCAAAATGGCATCCTTAAAAATTTCACAACCAAGTCTTAGCCTGGGCACATCGGGTACAACCAAAATGTAGCAACCTGAAATGAAAATCAGTAGAAATTATTTTTTGTACCTTTTATATGATAGAAACCAAGGAGGAAATTATTTGTTGGTTTACAGGATAGAAACCAAGGATTTATTAATTAGGTGATTTATATGATAAAAAACCAAGGAAGAAATTATTAGATCAGCTGATAAACAATTGTAACATAAAACCAAAAGAAGGCGCAGAAAATTTGACATGATAGATATACAAAGTCTTACTGCAAAATTGATAACTTGATAAACAATTGCGCAGGTCCAAAAAATTCTCGAGGATGTTCCACAACATGACTTACTTTACATGATAAATGTAAGTGTTGTCAAGTATACATATTAACTACACTCACATGGGTACAAGTATTATCCACCTAGACTGGAGAGAAGGAATTATCTTCCATTATACATAAAAATGATACACAAGAGTAAATAGCTGCATTCAACATAAAGGTGAAAATCTTCAAATACCTTCACGCTTAAAAAGTATAAAACTCTGATTGCTTGCTCAAAGAAATTCCAACAAGATCTCCATGAACAAGCCAAACGTATTAGAAATAAGAACTTAACTTGGCGATGCACTAGCTACTATTACACTAATACGTTAACCACGTGTTAACCTTTTCTTTTCAGTGGGGGTTACTGTGTACCTCAGATTTGGAAGGCTCCAACTAATTACAGATACAATGTGGCAAGGGAGGGTAGGGTTTTCTTAACATTTCCTAGCAGCCTTGGTTCTAATCCTTCCTGGTGATTTATATGATTTTGAACTAAAAACAGAGCCAAGCTTCTGCTTATCCTCAATAAATGCCTTATTCATTTCGTCTTGAAGCTCAAGATATCTCTTCTTCCGCCCCTGCGTCGTATTTTGCTCAGAATAGTCGTCATCTACAATCTTACCTAGAACTTCCGCACACCGGGGGAAGTATCGCATCCCTAGTTGCACTGTTACACAAGAATTCAAGGTGTCAGCATAGAGATTCTTGAATCAATTACTATTGCAACTATATAAGACATGTATACTGTATACTTTGGAAATAAATAATGTGTCAGTGTAGTAGTGCTAAGGATATGAGAGAAATTCATGCTAGTCTCACACACTATAGATATCTGTTTGAAAACAGAGTTAAGGTATTAGTTCATTTTGTACATTCATAAGAAGCTTGTGTTGGCCTCAGTTGAAGATAAGATATGAAGAAGGAAATCATATGAAATGCTTTTAAAATGTACAACTGAGATGGACAGATGCATCCTTTTATTTCCATTTTTGGAGGAGGCACCCTGAAGTGATGGATCTTAATTGAATAAGTCGTTAGGTCACAGTCACAAGGGTAAGGGTTACTGTTGAGTTGTATCTCGTTTCCGGTTGAGCGCTCAAAAAGGTGGTGATAATTGAGTTGGAGTTTAGTCCCGCATCGGGTAGGAAGTGGGATCATGAGGGGTAGATAATTGGGATTGGTTCAGGCCATACTTGGGAATTCCCTTTTAAAACATAACGGACCCGGTCCAATATCACACCTCATGGGTCAACTCAAGTTCGGGTCACACCGCGTTCCCAACAGTTACAGACTGAGACAATTATGGTTGGAGGCTTAAAAACAACAGCATTTACTAAGGCTTCTTCCTATTTGGAAATGGGTGCTAAAACAGATAATCCGATATCCTACCAATATTTAGAGGACATGGCCCATAACCATGCCGAATGGAAGGAAAAGATTGAAATAGCCAACCCTAAAATTTGGGATAAGGGCTTTGTATTTGTTATTCTGACAATGTAAGGCAGCAAGAGATTTCCTGATGGCAGAAATATGCCTGCATCTAAATCTCTATATAAATCATTGTATTGCAAAGACAGTTGCTTCCACAACTTCACATGCTTAGCAACCAACTCCTACAGCCACATAGGTTGTGACACGAGGCATGTATCACTCTTAATTGTTGATAAGATTTAAGGAGGTCGAGAAATTAAATTAATTTGAGGAATAATTATCTTAAACTATGCTTTAATATAAAGTTTTCAAGGAAACATCATGTACTCTCATGAGATTAAAATGTTTGGTGAATACAGTAAGATATCTGCCTTTTATCTGGCCTTCTAACTTTCATGGAAACCTTTTTGCCTTCCACACATATATTGGAACTAGCTACCTCCTCTTTTGAGGTTCTTTCTAGAAGAAACTAGCTAGAAGCTTGTGTCTATCACAACTTCCATAACCAAGATATGTATCATCTTGTGGAGGAGGATCACTGGAGGCAGCTCTTTTTAATGCTATAGAAATTAATCAAACTCACTTATGCCTTCAACTATGGCAGATAATTCGAAAAGGACAGAACTATGGACAATGTCATTTCATGAAAGTCTTTGGCATACATACAGACTTAACTTGATAATTTGGCGATCGTGTATATCCATGCTATCATTAATGTAAACAATAGTATTTTGTTAACAGATAGTGCCAACAGTGTCCTGGGCTAGGCAGGGAAGTCATACACCGAGATAGCACTTCATTTAGGTATCATTACCTTTCATAGTTGATACAATATTTCTTTGAGCAGAATCCAAATTTATCTCCAATTCCAAAAGGAATTTCATAGAGCTCTTATACCAAACATAGAAAATAATTCCAAAAAAGTACTAGAAATATAGGAGATGTATGATACCTGTTCTTGCGAGAGCTCTCATTCGAGATATGTATTCTTCCTTGATCTCGAAAGGCATTTCATCTAATATAACTGATGTCCTCTGTTTTCCAGTTGTGTTGTCTGATGTAGGACTCAAGAATTCCAAAGTTCCATCAACACGAGCATTTTCCATAGCAACTTTTGCTTCCACCGGATATAAGAGCTTTGCCAAACCAACTGCATCATGATTAAAAGGGCTATAAAACAAATTTGCAAGAAAAACTCGGCAAACTCTGTAGATAGAAGCCATTGTTGCTCCAGGGACCAGGGAGTACCAATTCAAATGCACACTAGTATCCAAACATTATAACAATATTTATTTGGGTCATGCTTTTTCATTATTCTACTAACCGAATTAGATGTCAAAGCAGATATACACATTTCCTGGACATCCAGTATGTAGGGAAGTAAGTATATAAACAAATTAATATGTTCCTATTGCAACAATTGATGTCTTCCAAGTTCCAACCAGGTCAAATTAAGAGCTCGGATCGCAACAATTTATGCCTTCAAACACCAACAAAAATAAAGAATGAAACAACATTTTAAGATTCTTATTTCCCTCACTTTTTGTGTGCGCGCAGAACCAGGAATGTGTGCAAGTGGGATTCACTTGCTCACACGTCAAGTATTGTCAGATTATTTACTTCCATGGAGTAGATAAGCTAATCTTGGGATAATGTTGGGATTGTCATTACTTCACCATTTGGTGTAATGTGTCATAGAGATGATCAATGCAATTCCCTATAGCAAATTGTATTATCTAACCTCTTCGTCTACACTCTTTATAATCTAGGGGAACCTGGAGGGTGCTCCTTGTTTGCATGAGGTTAATCTACAATCCAAAATGTAGGTCTACCTACCTCCAATAGGCCACCTAGCTTTTATGCCATGACCCTCTCATGCTCATAGCTACCTTGGATAGGAATTTGGAACCAATATAGATGGCTGACATTAGGTAGAAAACCGGTCATAAAACTTTATCAACTCTTTTATGCAGTTTCTTATGCTCTAGCCGACCCCATTCTGATGGGAAAGCTTAGATGGTGATGATGAGTAGATAAGCTAATGATTGGATCCAAATATTGATTTGCTATGATTGCTAACTAAAAATGGTGCATTGTTAGGGAAAATAATGTACATATTGCTTCAACAATGTATTTGCATATATCATTGATCATGCACTATCCTTATGACAACATATTACCCCTCGCCCTCATGTTCCCCTGTAAACATATACTCTCTTGAAGCTTCTAGGTAATAGATCTCTAGTGTAATTCTCCCAAGCTCTTCCAGTTCTGAAGATTTAGTCCATAACCAAAATTGTATACAAGAAGCACATGTTCCAAATATGGTAGGGCTTTTTTTGTTTGTTGCATTTTTGAATCAATGGAACATGCCCGACATGTATTCCTGAAGTCTTAAATTGTTAGTTTAGAAAAGATTGGACAGAGCATTGGGAATTTCGGTGGCTATGACCCCAATCTCAAACTTAGAAGACCTTTGAGAATTACACAGTGAAATTGAGCCCCAGTATAATTCCTCCATGCTCTTCGAGGTTTGGAGAGATTAAAGAGAATCAGTCACCAGAAAACATGTATTGACAATGTTTTGCATGTAAATTGCAATCAGTAAACAATAAGCAGTACAAAAGAAGTCAATAGTGACAGTAAGATATCAATAGTGACAGTAAGATAAAACGAGTATCTACACTTGCTGAGACGGAAGAAACACTGAAATATCAGGGCGTCCAAGTGCCACGAAGCTCCCGCTTTGCAGGGTCTGGGAGGGTGAAGATGTACGTAGCCTTCCCACCATATATATGGAGAGGATGTTTCCTTGACTCGATCTTGCATCCTCCAGGATGCAAGAAACACAGAAATATTATACATTCTAACTTGTAGAGAGATGAGGCATGAATCAGGAAAAAAAAAGGATCAACATCACAAGTAACTGCACTTCAGATTTATGCATTTTAGTATAGTTTTTAGTTGTTTCCCTATGTGATCCCAGCACTATGATCGAACTTATAGCTAACTCTTGCATTGTTTACAGATCTAGTCAAATGAAAGATAAAATCAAAAAGAACATAAGTTATGATCCATGCAAGTAATTGAGAGCATACGAGAAGATTTTGTAGTTTCTCGGGTCGAATTACCTCTATTCTCAAGGTATAACAAATTTTGACGCAGATCATTAGCAGACATTGCTCCAGAAACAGAAGCTTCTAGAAACGGATCTTTTCTTTCTTCTTGCTCTAATATCTCAATGCACAATCGGTCCTTGGAAGAAGCCTTTCCTTGTTCAGTGGGTCTACAGTAGTCCACTGCTCTGGTCAGCATTTTGGAGATTTGTATGGCTTTCCTTCCATCTGAAGTAAGATCAGATGGTCGAGCTCCCTTTGTTAGAAGAGACACAATTATGTCAGGTTCTTTTTGCAATGCTGCAATGTGAAGCACTGTGTAACCTCTGAGATTTCTATGGTTAACATCTGCAAGTCCAAGATTCAGAAGCTTTGCAGTAATCTTCGTATTGCAATGAGCTATTGCGTAATGCAGTGCACATGCTTCATCAAGAGTGGTGTGTCCCTCTGCCAGCAGTAACACCACCAATTCAATATCATCTGAATCAAGAGCTTTGTATATATTCCTCACATGGTTATCCGGGAAAGAAGTGGTTTCTGGTCCATGCAACCCTAACTCGGACCTGGAATCCATGATACTCTTGACGATATTAGGGGGTATAGACTTCTCGAGGATAACAGCATCAAGATTTGAGTTGACAACGATATCAAAGCACTTTGCATACAGTCTTGGGCAAGCCTTACTGCACATGTTTGCAACCGACAGAATCATCGGTAGGTCATCTACGGTCACCTTTTCAAGAATACCTAGCAGGTGTCGCTGCAATAAAACAGACTAAAATGCTTAGCCTTCCCTCATGTACTAAGGGCCGCATATAACATAACTAGTGAATGCAAAAATTGGTTCCTCAAGAAGCTACAAGACCATGGGACAGTTGCACCTAATTACTACATTGTTGCAAACATTTATGCCGTACTTTTGGGTTAGTCATTCTTTTTCACCACTATGGGCAAGTTGGCAACATAGTTATTGTTGGGGTTTATTTGTAATTGTTCTCTAGAAATCCGGTCCCACATCAAACTATGTGGCAAATCCAAAGTGTGTATTTCAATATAAGATTCATCTTTTATTGTCTTGCATACATGGGGAGTTGTAGCCCACGCAAGTTGGTATCGTGTGGGTTTTTTTCTAGAGGGCAAGGTCCAAATTCTCCAAACAACAAATGTTTTTGTCACACATTTTTTTGATAATTTTCCTTTGGAGCTAGGCGACTCAGATCCAGACGTGGACGAGGACACAAAGTGGCGCTTTGATAGTGCATTTTGTACTTCGCACGTATGCATTGGGCACTTCTGCGCATCCAACAACGTTCGCGCGCTACAGCAGCTCCCGCTGGACCAGCATGGACAGCTGGTCCTGCGGCCGAGTGGTTCCCGAGGCTCAGTGCGCTCCGCTTGACTTGTTATTCCAGTGGAAACACGTCGTCCGCTGAATCTTCAGCTCCAGCAACGCGACTTTTCAACTGTTGTTTCTGTGAGAATTTCAGCTTCTAAATGTCCACTTAGTGGAAAGTTACTCTTGTAACCACACCCATTATCGGGAGTTACTCCCATGTTTTCCGCCACGTTGGTAGTGAACGATTGTAGGTGCAAGGGACTTGGCTCCCCTATATATTCTCAAAGTTTTTGTGTACTTGTTTCACAGAACGTAAGAGAATATATTCAATGAGAGGAAAGTTTACAACAACAAAGAGAAGCAACAACAACGAGGTTCTGTCCAAGTCATTTTCATCGTCTGGAAGGTGACAAAAAAGCGTTTCAGTTATTCATCACTTGAACTTGATGATTCCTGGAAGCGGTTCGACGGAAAAGAGGTTAAATCTTGCTTAGAGCAGCGGTGATTCTCATAACCCTCAGCAAGCTTTATTACGTCAGTCACAAATTGTAGCAACTTGGTTGCGTTCTTCAAAGTTTTATCCTTTAAATGTTTGTAAACTTTTAAGTCATAGTAGTTGTATTTATCAATTATGTTTGAAACTTGTAAAAGTTTTGTATGGTTTTCTTAATTTCAACTACAATCTCAAAGTGAGATTATGGGACCTTTTAAGGATTTTAGAAATCTTATCAAGATTCATCAATGAAAAATAAAAGTCTCATGGACACAAATTTTCACAAACTTGATAAGTTCGATTGGGAGCACTACAACAACAGGAAGAGGAAGATTAATCTGAATCTTCAATTCGTCAACGTAGAGCTGAAAGCCGAATGAACTCCCCACCGGCTATGCCGGGCACGTAGCGGAAGGTCCTGACATGCCGGACCGAGTCTCGCGAGGGAGCGAAGCGACCAAGCAAACGCAGCTAAAAAAATGTAGCTAATGCAGCTGTAAGAGAGAACGATAATGACAGTCTCTTAAAAGACTCTAAATAGCTGCCTATATACCCTAAGGGTATTATGACAGAGATACATAGTGTAGCGAGCTCCGAGCAAGCGGCCAAAAAGGGAAGGTGGGTCCGGGGGGGGAACCATCCCCTCCAGGCAAGCCAGCAACATGAGCGGATGTACGAGCGAATCATGGAGGCTTATCCCGTGAGACCATTAAGTTATATTAAAAAATGAGTATAACTTAGCCAAAATGACTAAATCAGAACCAAAAAATTCATAAACTGACGATATGAAAGTCATTGCCAACGAGATCATCACTCAGCAAAAGTGGAAGAGAGACAACCTCTACAAGTTATTGATTCTCAACTCCTTAGATGATTCTATAACAGAGTCATACAACAAGAAGGAGAATGTAAAAGACATATGTGAGTCTCTCGAGAAGCAGTTCAAGGACGATTAGAAGATGTCCAAAATACACATAGTCAACAAATTCCTGAAAATAGAATTTGAAGACGAAAAGACAATGTTGTCGGAAGTCAAAGAACTGATAAAGCTGCAACAAAAGATAGAGGAGGCTATGCTTCAAACAAACAAGTTCATGGTAGGAGTTATCATCTCCAAACTCTCTGCCAACTAGGATCGGTTCTCGACCGATATGTACCGTAAGAAGACGGAGATAATAATCGAGGATCTTCTACGTTGGAGCTAGACTAGAAGCAAAATCAAGGTGGACACACTGTCCAAACAGTTTGCTAAGACAAATATTATCCATACTGGGGATCATAAAGGGGAGCAAAATGCTTACTACAGCACCAACAAAAAGGACTCCAATAATCTGAGGGTAAAGTCAACATCTTTCAAGCATAAGTCTAGCAATGACGGGCTTGCTTAAATTGTGGAAAGAATAGTCATTTCAAAAAGGATTGCAGGTCCAAGTCCAAGCCAAAGTCAAAACCAAAAGAACAATATGAGCTTAATCTGGTTGCTATTTTTACGCATGTTAACTCATCTAGTGTGGACACTAATTGCTAGGTGGACACTGTGCATACTGCCTTGTGTGTTTTAAAAAGGAGCTGTTCACCACAAATGAACCTACATCTGAGAAGGTTTAGAAAATAAGTTACAAGCTGAAGTGCTAGGAATCAGATCGGTGGTGCTGAAGCTAACTCGAGAAAGTCATTTGCTCTGGAGAACGTAAAACATGTTTATGCTATATCCAAGAATATGATTTCTGGAAGTCTGTTGTATAACGTAAGTTTAAGGATAAACATCAATGCTGGTCAGATGGTAATGTCTTATAAAGGAGCATACTTCAAAAAGTTTTTTGTACTAAAGAGATGTTCAAACTTCAAATTGTAACTCCTGAATGTGTTAATGAAGTGTTTATGGTTACTCTTTGAGTTGTGGCATTATTGACTAGGACATTCATTGTAAAAAAATAAACAAGATGTCTGGTTAGGCATTATCTCCAAATGTGGGGATAAGATTGTGGAGAAATGTAAACTCCGTACGCAGACTAAGATTGTAAGAAAGTCGTTCAAGCGGGTGAACCGAAATACATATCTTCTGGAATTGGAACACTCAGATATCTGTGACTTCAAACACTTCACCACAAAGGTTAGAATGAAATATTTTATTACCTTCATCGATGACTTTTCTAATTACGCTTTTGCTTCGAGAAGTTGAAAGACTTTAAGGTAAAAGTTGAATGTTAAACAGAGCAACAACTCAAGAGACTTAGAAGCGATTGAGACAAAGTATTATTTTCTTGAATTCGCATCGTTTTCCAAATAGATAGAACAATCAACAAAACTATTGCTCTGTATTCCCCTCAATCGAATGGAGTTGCAGAAAAGAAGAACCGTACTCTGATGAAGATGAACTACATGTTGTTAACAGCAGGTCGTCCAAACTGCTTCAGGAGAGAAGTTGTGCTTACGGCTACTTTTACTCTCAATAGAAGTATCGTTCGCATAATTAGATAACATTCCTCATGAACTCTGGTTCAAATTCAGACCCAACTTAAATGTTATTCGATTGTGGGGGTGTCTGACTTATGTGAACATTCATGATACTAAGATTTAAAAGTTGAAAACAAGAACTACAAAGACAATATTTCTAGCTATGCCGAGAAGAATGATGCTCGAAGATTCCTTGATTTAGACTTAAATCAAATCACTAAGTCTCGCAACGCTGAATTATTTGAGAATAAGTTTGCCAGGCACAATAACACTATTCTTGCGGACTTACCAAAGAACATTGTTTAAAAAATTTGATCCGATTTGAAAAAAAAATCGATTTTGTTTCAATTTTGGAATTACTAAAATTTGTTATTCGATTTCGGTCCAAAACAGAAAACCGAATAAGACTTATACAATTATTAAATATCCTTAATTTATTCATATTTTATTATTAAAAATGTGTATATTTTGAAAACAATAATTCTATGTGTGTTTAAAAGTCCAATTTTAATAATTAAACAAAGAAT
The DNA here is from genome assembly GCA_036927795.1 of Iris macrosiphon. Lineage (NCBI taxonomy): Eukaryota > Viridiplantae > Streptophyta > Magnoliopsida > Asparagales > Iridaceae > Iris > Iris macrosiphon. The sequence goes on from JAYESA010000009.1 coordinate 2,499,145, forward strand.
CCAACTTTTGGCCCAACTTTGAAATACAACAAACGTATATATAAAAATTGCACGTTCTCAATATAATTTAAACACAATTCCAACTTTGTGTCCGGTCCATTAAACAATAAAGATAGTCCAACCGAACAAACCGAATCGAGTATCTGTTCGGTTCGATTTCAGTTATGGCTAATTTCAATTCGATTTCGACTTTGAATTTGTTTAGAATTTTGATTTATTCGGTTTTCACTATTTCGGTTCGGTTGAAACCGAATAAATCGAACGTTCAAAAACCTCCCCTTAGATTTGCATTTTTGCATTTAAAGACCATTGATTTTAAAAAACTCTCACATTTTTATTTTGGTTCAGTTTACACCCATTTTGAATTATGCCGTTAATAGACGTTAAAATACATCTGAAATGACGGATTTTATCCCTCTCCCCATTCTCTCCCCCCCCCCCCCTTCTCTCTCTCTCTCTCTCTCTCTCTCTCTCTCTCTCACCCCGGTGTGGGGGGGGTCGAGGAGGAGAGGGGGGCGCGGGTGACAAATTGTCGTGTGGAGAGGAGGAGGAGGAGGGAGGTGGCGGCGCGGAGAGGAGGTAGGGGGGGGCGGGGAGGAGGAGGGTGGCCGTCTGGGGAGGAGGTAGGGGGCTGCCACCACCGCAGGAGGAAGGGGTGAGGGAGGGGAGGGGAGTGAATGGGGAAGAGGGAGAGGTTTTTTTTTTTTTTAAACAGTCAATAACGGTCAAATCTGACGGTTTATAGACAGTATATGGCATTAGGGGTGAGGGGTGAGCAACGGTTCGGTTCGGTTCAAACCGAACCGAATATCCAAAAATCGACTGAACCGAAAACCGTTTTTTGCAAAACCGAAAACCGAACCGAATTTGTAAAGACCAAAAAAAAACCGAACCGAATTAAATCGGTTCGGTTCTCGGTCGGTTCGGTTTTTTTAGGTCCAAGTGGTGAGTGTATTCCAAATTCATAAAAACAAAAAAAAAACCAAACCTAACTTAAAAAAACCAAAATTGTGTACCAAAAATAACAATAAACTAATTTTATACCAAGTGGTGAGTGTATACCAAATTCATAAAAACCGGTTTTTTTTTCTTTTATAATGTAGTGATTCGGTTTTCGATTCGGTTCGGGTTTCGGAATCCAAAACCGAAAACCGAAATTAATCAAATGATAAAACCGAAATCCGAACCGGTTGATTAAAAACCGAACCAAATTTCAATTTCGGTTCGGTTTTCGGTTAAAAACCGAGAATTGCTCACCCCTATATGGCATTTTGATCGAGTCATATATTGCGGAAGGATTTAATTACTATATTTGTCAATCGAGTCTTATTTTGCTAACGAGACAATTGGAGGAGAATATTGTAATATAATTTAAATATTATACGCTATTTTCTGTTAAAATATTATAATATAATTTAAATTTCTAGTCTAAATTTTCTAAAAATATTATATTATAGATTTTTTTTTAAATACGTGCGTACTAGTAATAATAAAGAACCCTAACTAACCTGGAAGAGGCTGACGAGCTCGGAGATCTCGAAGCCGAAGGCGGCGAAGAGCACCTGCGCCATGAACTCCACAGCCGGGCGGCACACCACGTGGCCGCAGTCCTCGTCGGCGCACTCGCATACCCCCCTCGGGAGCGGGCCCACCTTCCCGCTGTAGAGGTATCCCATCACCAGCACCAACGCGTCGTAGCCGACGTCGAAACCGACCAAAATCTCGCCGAGATCCAATCTTTCCGGCGGGGGAGTGGAGGAGAGGTGGCGGCGGAAGAAGGGGCTCCTGGAGGAGAGGAGGCAGCGGTGGACGTCGAGATCTCGAGGGGGGTCGGACGATCGGACGGCGATGGTGAGGTCGGAGAAGGAGTTGGAGGGGGGGAGGAGGAGGAGGGAGGAGAGGGAGTCGGAGAGGCGGCGGAGGGCCTCGACGTCGGCGGGGTGGTGGGTGGTGGAGGAGTCGAAGAAGGCTTCCATGGACACACAGCTGCTGCTGTCGATGGAGTCGGAGGACAACAAGTCTTCCATTTGAGCGTGTGAGGAGCGAGTGAAGAAGACTTGTACTACTATATCTATATACGGTCAGGTCAGGTCACGTCACATCCACCACCACCACTCATTGAAAAAAAAATTCTGCGTCTTTTCTTAGAACTCTCCACCAAAGTAACATAAAATTTCCTTACAATTACAATTTTAGGGTTTTTTTTTTTTTTTTTGGCAAATAGTGGGCCCCGGGAGGCTCGAATGTATGGATAAGAACAACCAAATATATGTGTCACCTGGTCTCCGAAAAACTTAACTCTCCTTGCTAGCTTCTTAATTCGGATCCGACCATTGGTAGGGACGATACGTGGCCCACGGTCGTTCCCTTCTGTCTAGCAGCATTGTTTTTGGAAAGCAGACTCAAACTTAGTTTTCTAAGTTGGTAACAACTTTTCATGAATTTCTAAAATATTTGTTTAATTTGTAACAGTTTTGAGAATTTAAAATTATTTTTAATGCTAATTTTTGGAGAGAAAAAAGAAGAAGAAGAGAGAAATGGATCACGGTTCTTTTTCCAAAGTAACGCACGAATAGCTTTTGAAACCTTACTTTCAAAAAGTTGTCCACTAGTTTTTTTTAAGTTGTCGTTATCAAACAAATTTTTTTTCACGATTTTCCAACATTTTTTTTTGACAATTTTTCACGAGCACAGAATTTTTTTTTTTACAATGTATTGCTACGAGTCCGATGGCGTAAGTTTTGTTTTGATCCGACGTGTGTACACAAAGTTACAGCGTATTCCAGAACAGACGGATACGGGACGTTGTCGGCGGATACGCGTTGATTCCGGTGTGCACGCACATCCAAATCAACTTCTGCGAAATCCCGCACGTTCGTATCAACGGCGCGCACGTTTCGGTGAAGACCGCGTGCGACCAAGTCGTCCCGTTTGGCGGGACGTACTCAGTTCCGGGATAAAATCGGGTATTATTTTTCCTGTATTTGGATCGCGGTTCGCGATCGCCACAGGACGCGATGCACCGAGCGGGTTGCGCGGACATCGAGAGGGTTACGTAGCCTACGTGTCACAACTGACAAAATTAAAAACGGAACTACGAGGAGATATAACGGGTTACCTGAACAGGGCTCCGTGAAACCGAGTAGCGCGTGTCCGTGTATCGATTCGACACAGGATTTGTGTCCTGGACGTGTCCGAGTTCTGCGTCCAGCTGCTGTGTCCAGTCTGAGTCCAGTGGAGACTCGCCGGGGCTTCGCCGGAGGCTGGCTGAGGTGTTGGTCGGAGGAGAGGGCTGCTCGGCGCTGCGGGGTCGCTATTGACACAAAAGTACCATAACTTTCACAATAGGCCTCCTATGAACACAAAACCAAATCCTCTGGGTAGCCTATGTATATGGGTTAATTTCTCATAGTTAAATCTCAGATTTAGAACCTAGTTTTAGGAGAAAAACTGAATTGTACCTATTGGAAGATGAATTTCCAATAAAATCTCCAAATGTGATGAAATTGTCCTCCAATTTGTAGATTCTTGCTCCTCTTTGTAGATCATTACTTCCTCCTTCTAGATCCTTACTCCACTAGCCTCCAATGGTGATTTGGGAAGGAATTGGGATAAAATTTGGTAGAGAAATGATATGGGGATGAAGGAATTTGAGAGAAATTCTAGATCTAGTTTCCAAATGAAAAGAGGAGAAAGAAATTTTCTCCCTCTTTAAATTTAGGCCGACCCCCCTTTCCCCTTCCTCAAGTCACTATGAAATGTCCAATATACCTCTTGGGGCCTCTCATGAAGAAATAATTTAGGAGAAAAGATTCTAGTCTAATGATTTAATTAAATTAATAATCCTCCTAATCAATGAGTTTTCTAAATGGGCTAAAATCTAACAATTAATACATATTGGTCCATGAGTCTAAACTAAACTAGTTAGGTCCACTAACACAAGTCCAAAATAAATAAATAACATCTAACAATAATTAAATAATACAACAAATAATTATTTACATGCACAATATTTAATTAATTATAAAAATACTAAAATACCCTTTCCTAGAAAAGTTACAATTTTGAGAAAATTTCGAGATTCCACGAGATCAATAAAGCACAGTACAAAGCATAAAATACGTATCCTTATACCGATACAGATACTGTGAGACGAGTCTCACAGTATTGGGCCGGTCCGGACCGGCCCGCGGCCCGAGTTAATTGGGTTTGATCGAGTTCGGTTCTGGCTGGACTCAAACCGAGAGGAGAGGCGGACATGCCCGGCCCGACTCGGTCAGAAATAATTCCGACCCAATCCGGGCCCATGACCCGGTCAGGGGAGGACTGGGCCGAACCGGTCTGGGTCCCGGCCGGTTCATGGTCGGGTCAGGCGGCCCAATTTTATTAAATTTTTTTTTTTACGTTTATATATATATATATTTTATATATAATCTTTATAATATAACTTTTATGTTAATAAATTCAAGTTAAAATTTATAGGTTTTTTCTTACTAAGTTAATTTTATATAATTTGAAATTTATAAGTTATAAATTTTTTTATACTTTATGTAAAAATTTATATAAACATTAAGTAAGAAAATTTTATTTGATTTCTTAAAGATTATATCCGTAGCTTCCTTGTAAAGATTTATAAGTTATTTTTTTATTTGAATTCAAGATGTATAATTTATATAAACATTAAGTAAGAAAAAATTATTTGATTTCTTTATGTCAATATTTATATAACTTTAAGTGTAAATTAAAATCAAAATATTTATAAGTTGAATTTTTTTAAAAAAATTATAACTTTTTTTTGTAAGTATAAATCTTTATAATTTTTTTTAAATCTTTATAAGTATAAATCTTTATAAATAAATATTTATAAGTATAAATTTTTATAAATATAAATATTTGTGTCTTAGCTTTTTAGGCTCTTTTTAAAATTTATAAAATTTATTTGTAATACTGCAAATAAAGTTTGTAGAGAGACTGAAAGCTAAGACTCAAACATAAGTTACAATTAGGTTTAAATATACCTATGACTTATGTAACAATAATAAAATATATTAAAATTAGAATATTTTGATAAAAAGACCTCCCAACGGATATATAAAAAATAATAATTATAAATCAGTCAAACCGGGCTGAACCGGGCCGGGCCAACTAGGCCGACCGAATTGGATCCGGCCCGTAAAATGTCGAGACCGGGCCGGGCTTGCGGGTCGGATCCTCCCACCCAGCTCGGACCCGTGTGGGGGAGTGGGCCGGAGCGGGCCGATCCGTTGATCGGGTCCGGACTGACTCGAATTAGGTTTGACCGGGCCAGGCCCGAGCCGGATTCCGGACCGCCCGCCCTTTTACACACCTTGAATAAATCTGACCATTCAAAATAAAGGTAAATGACATATATAATAATCAATGGTTTTTAAGGTACACTCAACGATTATTACTTATTAGTAATGTTACGTAAATTTTTTTTTACCAAAAAATAATTTAAACTAGAATTTATTACAAATATCATTGTCCAGTGGAATCAAATTCATCAAAAATAGTAAAAATATCTCTCAACTTAACCACATAAATTTATAAATATTTGACTATAGTTAAATAATATTATATAATTAAAAAATTAGTTAGATTTATTTATTATTTTATTTTTTAATTATGTAAAGATATATATACGACTTAGACGGCTAATTTTTGAACTGTTTCAAACATCTTTATAAAAAGTAAAGATTAATATTATTTACTTTTTGATAGCAACTAATTTTCTTAGATATATGATAAAGTTTTTAGTAAATAATAAGATTTAAGGGCCCAAGTAGAAATAGAAAATACACAAAATTCTAGTACTAGTTACTAATGATGGCTATATATCATTAGCTTGATGCCATGTACACAAATGAAAATTCTAGACTCTAGTACATCAAATTTAAATTCTAAAAAAATATTGTACAAAACTCAAATTATCATGAGATTGGCATAACATAAACAACCCTTAATACACATTTCTATTTTTTGATTTTTCTATTACTGATTATTGTGATTTTTTTTAGACTTTAGTAGTCATAGCTAATATCCTTGTATCCTAGGGACTTTTGAGCAAATAATTAATATAATAAATAACTCAACAGCAGAATTCCGGACACTCCAAAGAGGTGACCATACTTGTGTCAAAGGTTCAACTACTCTCCTTAAATGACAACAATAACCGAACACTACAAATACAAGGACACAAGAAGCAATGGGTATCATCCAAAACCAAAACTTAGTTACTTCAAAAGATTATCCCTAAGAAATTATCAAAAAATATTATGTAGGTTTCAGAGAAAATTATCCTCCTTTAATTCTTCAATAGAAAGTGATTATATTAATGGATCCCCTTATATATTAAGTGGGATCACAAGAACATTAGGGTTATTCGTAGAAATTAATTGTCACTTACATATTCTAAAATTTCACAATTTGGTATTACTTTGCTATTAATTTTTTTTTTTTATTAGCGCAATCATCTTTCTTGTGACAAACTTCTAAAATAAAAAGTGTCACTTTGAATTCTTTTTTACTTTTTTTTCCAGGACTTATTAAAAATTATTAAGTCCTTCAGCCAAATACTCGACTTATTTTCGAACTCAAATCTCCATTTCAAAAATACCGTCCAACTAATATTTCAAAAGTTTACATTTGAACAAATATATGATTCAAAGTATGGTAGAAAATTAAATAGGATAATTAAATACAAGAACTCACAAGTTCATGGTAATAAAATGCACATTATTTAAAAAAAAAGGTTGTTCCAATTTTGGGCCTAGGTAGTCAAAAGTGTACATGATCTCTCCTAAAGTATAAAAGTTGGAAGTTTTAGCGGCCATAAAATAAATAAAAAATGTGAAATATTTGAAAAGTTTAGTTTGGAATAATTTTTTGTTCAGTTTATATAAAGTGGAGGTTTGAAATAAAATTCAGGGCGTTGATTGAATAAAAGCCACCAAAAAGACGCAAGCAAACAAGTCTTTCCTCTCTCTCTCTCTCTCTCTCTCTCTTTATTTCTTGCTTTGGTTTGCTTACTTTCTCTCTCTTTCTAAAAATAGAAATAGAAGTAGAGACAGAAATAGAAATGGCGACGCAGCAGCTGCCGGCAAATCTCGTCGCCAACCTCCAGAACGTCCTCATCGGAAGAAAAGCAGGTGCAAAAGGAGGAGACGACGACGACAAAGAAGAAGAAGCAGAAGACCCCTCCAAGAAGGATCCGAACCCGTTAGCAACAACCGGAGAAGGAGGAGGAGGAGGATCGGACGACTCCAGACCCGTACTCCTCCTCACCAATGCCGACGGAATCTCCTCCCCGGGACTCACCTTCCTCGCCGAGGCCCTCATCCGCGCCGGCCTCTGCAGCCTCCACGTCTGCGCTCCCGATTCGTGAGTCCCTCCCAATTCCTTCAGGGTTCGGAAATGTTGGAAAATTGGACCGAGATGTAGCGCTACGACACGACGAGGACACACCAGGACACGTCAAAAGCAATATTGTGTCCGGGTCACACCGCGTTCTATTTGTGTCCATATGCGAATTGGATTTTAGAAGGTTGGGTTAGGGCTATGGTGTAGATGGATACACCACATGCTCTAAAATCGTTGTGTGCAACTAACCGCGAGAATGAACCCCATCTCTGCTTTGTTTGCTTTTTCTTGATCCATTCAGGAAACTTCATCTTATTGTTGCAAAATGTTGGGAAATTGGATCAAGATGTAGAGATGGGAAGCACGGACGACGCTATGTAAACTGGTGCCATGTGGGTATCGGACACACGACATGGTCACTCCAAATCAAAGTTCGCAGTACCTCTATCATGCCATATATATATATATATATATATATATATATATATATATATATTATATATATATATATATATTGAGTGTTGGATTTTCATTTTGTATTTTAGTTCCACTTTGGTTAGAGATTAGTATTACACCTTCATTAGGTTGTATAAATAAGTCATTTACCTCCCACTATGTGATTACACAAATAAGAGATATTCTCTCCTATTTTTTTCTTCCTTCTTCTACTTTTATTCTAACACGTTATCAGCACGAAGCTCTAACGGGAGAAAATAAGCGAGAGCATCTCAGTGAAGCCGACATTTGCTGATTCTCCACTTCGTTAATAGGTATGTACAATGATGATGGCATATGCTTGATAGATAGTGCAACAACTCACACTATATTGAAAACTAGAAAGTTTTTCACAATATATGCCTCAAACACTGCCAAGGTGACCACAATTGCTGGACCCGTGCAGATTATAGAAGGTTATGGTAAGGCCGATGTTGTGTTGCCAAATGGAACACACTTAGTCATTCGAAATACATTATTCTCTAGTAGATCTAATAGAAATCTACTCAGCTTTAGAGATATTCAAATGAACGAATTTTATGTTGAAACCATGAACGATGATAGCAAAGAGTATCTTTGTATCACCTCTAATGTTGGAAGCAATAAGCTCACATTAGAAAAGTGCAAGTTAATCTCCTCGGGGCTATATCAAACTACTCTGAAAGTAGTAGAATCTTATCCCATCACTAGCAAAAGGCTAAAGGATCCAAGGAATCTAATCCTTTGACATGACAGATTGGGTCATCCAGGATCGACTATGTTGAGAAAGGTCATCAACAATACCAATAGACATAATTTATCATATCAAAGTATTTCCTTTCCTACTGAACATTTGTGTGTAGCTTGTTCACAGGGTAAACTCATTACAAGACCTTCACTTCTCAAAATTGCTTCGGAATCACCACCATTCCTTCAGAGAATACAAGGTAATATTTGCGGACCAATTGATCCTGCTAGCGGACCTTTCAGGTATTGTATGGTTCTAATAGATGCTTCTAGTCGATGGTCAAATATTTTCTTACTCTAATCTAGAAATTTTGCCTTCTCCAAGCTACTTTCTCAGTTGATTAAGCTTAAGACTCATTTTTCTGACCAACATGTTAGAACGATTCGACTTGATAATGCAGCTGACTTCACTTCCCGTACTATTGATGATTATTGTGCTTTCGTAGGAATATAAGTTGAACATTATGTCCCTCATGTCATACCCAAAATGGTTTAGCAGAGTCCTTGATTAAGCGTTTTCAGCACATAGCAAGGCCTTTACTCATGCAATTAAACTTACCTGTTTCAGCTTGGGGACATGCCATATTACATGCTGCTAAATTGATCATTGTTAGGCCAACTGCATATCATGAATTTTCACCATCACAACTTGTGACAGGCCATCAACCTAACATCTTTCATTTGCATAAATTTGGTTGTGCTGTTTATGTTCCTTTTTCCCATCCCCAGCGTTCTAAAATGGGACCTCAGCGCCGTTTAGGAATTTATATTAGTTTTGATTCGCCCTCAATCATTAGATATTTGAAACCTTTAACTGGTGATGTTTTTACGGCTAGATTCGCAGAATGCCATTTTGATGAGACTAAATTTTCGCTGTTAGGGGGAGATAAGAAAGAAAATAATATTCTTACAGAACCATTCGTCACAAACAAACGACATGAATTATCGTGGGATAATCCCACGATGTCTCATCTAGATCCTCATACTAATTAATGTGAAACTGAGGTACGAAGGATATTGTATCTACAGGAGATTTCAAATCAAATGCCAGATGCATTTACTGATGCAGCTAAAGTGATTAAATCACATGTGCCCGCTGCAAATGCGCCAGCTCGAATGTAGAAAAAAATAGCAGAGTGGCTAATGAATCTACTGCACGCCAGAAGCGTGGTAGACCTATAGGTTCGAAGGACTTAGTCCCTAGAAAGAAAAAATGTCCAAGTAACGCTCTTAAGGAGGTTACACATAACGCTCAAGAAGGGGTTATGAATGACAGGTCTATACTCTCTGAAAACCTAGAAGAGGTTATTGTCTTAGAAAAGACACAAGCCCAAGAGGAGGCTCAGGTACCTGAAAGTAAAGAGATATCTATGTTTTATACATATACAAGAGAGGTATGAGATCGCAAAGATATAACAATAGATGAGATATTCTCATTCTCAGTAGCTACTGAAATATCTAAGGGCATTGATGACACTGAACCATGTAGCATCGATGAATGTCAACAAAGAAAAGATTGGCCAAAATGGAAGGATGCTATTCAAGCAGAATTGGATTCCCTTAATAAACGTGGAGTGTTCAGACCTATAGTACAAACACCAAAAGACGTCAGACCGGTAGGTTACAAGTGTGTTTGTAAGAAAGTGAAATAAAAAGAATAAAATTGCTCGATTTAAGGCACGATTAGTGGCACAAGGGTTTTTCAGAGATCCGGGATTGATTACGAAGAGACGTATTCTCCCAACAACGTTCCGTTATTTGATAAGTCTGACAGTTGAGAAAAAGCTGAACATGAGACTTATGGACGTTGTATCTGCCTATTTATATGGTGATTTAGATAGCGATATCTATATGAAAATTCCAAATGGATTTAACCTACCCAGCTCAAAAGCTAAGAACATGCATTCCATAAAGCTAAGACGTTCATTGTACGGTTTGAAACAATCCGGAAGGATTTGGTACAACCGTCTTAGTGAATATATGAAAATGGAGGGAAATAAGAATAATCCTATATGCCCATGTGTCTTCATAAAAAAAATCTAAGGAGGGTTTCGCTATAGTTGCAGTATATGTCGATGACATAAACTTGATTGGGACAAGACATAAAATCAATGAGACTGCAAACTATCTGAAAAAGGAGTTCGAGATGAAAGATCTCAGAGACACGAAATATTCTCGGATTACAAATTAAGCATTGCACTAATGGAATTTTAGTGCATCAATTCGAATACACATAAAATATATTGAAATAGTTTTATATGGATAAAACTCATTCCCTTAGCACTCCAATGGTTGTTCGATCTTTAGATATCAATAAAGATCCATATCGTCCTAAGGATGACAATGAAATGATGCTAGGACCCGAAGTACCGTACCGTAGTACCATTGGGGCATTAATGTATCTATCACAATGTACAAGGCCAAACATATCATTCTCTGTCAATTTGTTGGCTAGATATAGCTCGGCGTCAACTCGCAGACATTGGAATGACATTAAACATGTGATGAGATATCTTCGTGGAACTACAGATATGGGATTATTTTATACTTGTGGTCTATCTGACCTCGCGAATTTAGTTGGCTTTGCAGATTCAGATTATTTATCTGATCCCCATAAAGGTCGTTCACAAACTGGATATGTGTTTCTTAATAGCAATGCATCTATTTCTTGGCGTTCAACAAAACAGACAATGATTGCTACCTCCTCAAATCACTCAGAAATATTGGCTCTCCATGAAGCAAGTTGAGAATGTATTTGGCTGAGATCGTTGATTCAATACATTCGTAGCTCCTGTCACATTTTTCCTACCACAGATACTCGAACTGTTATTCATGAGGATAATGCAGCATGTATTGCATAAATTCAAGGTGGATTCATTAAAGGAGACAGGACAAAGCACATCTCACCGAAGTTTTTCTATATTCATGAGCTTCAGAAGAACTTTGATATTGACGTTCAACAAGTTCGCTCAAGTGATAATCTTGCAGACTTGTTCACCAAATCGTTGCCAAAGTCAACTTTACCTAGTTGCTATGTGGAAGAAAGGACGAAATACAATAGATTCTTCTATTTAAGTGCTTATCGCTTCTCCTTCTTCCTGTTCCTAACTCCTTCCCGGGTAGTTCCCAATCTCAGAAACTAGTTCATGGAATTGGAATGCGACATCTTCATCAGCTGTCTGTTGAGGATCAACCAGTGTAGTCAAAGGCGCTCCTCAGGCGCGCCTAAGGCGCGCCTTGCTCCTAGGCGCAGGGGCAGCGCCTCAGCGCACTCCAGGCGAGGCGCAATTCTTAAGGCGCACCTAAGGCGCGCCTAGGTGCGCCTTTTTCGAGCGCCTTGGAATAGCTAAGGCGCGCCTAGGCGCGCCTTGAAAATCTTTTGAAAAAATAACATGTTTAGACTATTTTTTTAACTGTTGTACTGTTTTTAGACTGTTTTTTGAACTGATGTACTTTTTTTTTATTGTTTTCTCTCTCACTCAATTCAAAGTGATTGCAACCTAGACACGGGAGAATATATATATAATTTTTGCGTCTCGTGTCGCTCGGGCGCGCGCCTTAAGTGCGTCTTGCGCCTCGGGCGATTTGGACCCTTTGCGCCTTGCGCCTTTGACTACCTTGGGATCAACATCATTAGGGGGAGTGATTGTTTTCAGGAAAAAATATATTTTGTATGGACTATAACGCATTGTACACTTTTGCCTTAGTCATGGGTTTTTTTCCATTGGATTTTTCCTGACAAGGTTTTAATGAGGCAACATTAAGCGTGTCCAACACCTATCTAAGTCATCCTAAATATTGTACTATTTTCTTTCGAATATGTTTTGTCCTAATGAATTTTTCTGGCAAAGTTTTAACGAGGCAATAGGCTTAGAGATGGTCGTCATCCAAAGGGGGAGTGTTATGACGTGGGTTACTAAAGGGTTGGATTTCCACTTTGTATTTTAATCCCACATTGGTTAGAGATTCGTATTACACCTTCATTGGGTTGTATAAATAAGGCCTTTGTCTCCCACTATGTGATTACACGAATAAGAGATCTTCTCTCCTATTTCCTTTTTCCTTCTTCTACGTTTATTCTAACACACACATATATATATATATATATATATATATATATATATATATATATATAGCCAAGGGGGGAAACAAAAATTCGAGCTGGGCTGGGCTTACTCATATAGAAAATAAAATTTGGTGGGCTGGAGCCCACCTCAGCCCACAGTGTGGTTCTGCTCTTTGTATATAGCTTAAAGCGAATGAGTCACTTAGAAAAAATGGATTTGGAAGATTGGGTTATGGTGTAGAAATTGTGTTGAGAGTGATAGATTCTCAAGAATGACCACATGGGCTCTCCCAAATAGGCGTCCATCCTTGTGAGACATGTATGCAACCTCTCCAAGATACACTTTGACACACTAAAAGTTAGTGCCATGTGTAGGGATTTTTGACCCCCTTGCGATTTGCACGACAAAAAAGCAATAGAGAAGAGGAAAATAAAACAAACAAGAAAACACAGAATTTAACGTGCTTCACTTCTCAAATCGAGAAGCTACGTCCACGGCCTCTGCATGCGAAATTTATACTATATTTTAAAGATTGTTTACAAGCTGCGCCCTAATACTCCTTTTATAGACATAGGATATTATGATGACTTAATTACAGGTGAAATACCCAACATACCTTTGAAAAAACAAACTATGTCACTTAAGCGATAAAACTTGAAAAAAAAAAGTCACTTGAAAAAAATACCTGACATGTCGATCCGCGGTCAGGGGCTAAACGATCCAATCACTTAAGCGATCAAACGGAGGGTCCAACCAATTAGTTAGGCTCCACACAACCTAACACCAGCTGAAGTCTCGCATTCTGTTCCTTCTTGTATTGTATTTGTCTCTGTGTAATGTAGAATGTAACTCAGATGTTCCTATCTTCTAGATGTTAAAAGTGCTGGTGCAACCCCCAAAACACTGGTTGAAATGCTGGAATTATGTCATAAAGTTGATTAATATTTGTTACTGGATAATGCTTCATGTTACTGTAAGTACTTATAATGATTCATTTCATGGGTGACGCTGTACACAGTGTAGTAGTGGACTTATTGAGAGTTGGAATGTTTCTGTTGATGTTCTTCTGCAATTGGAAAGTTTGCATGCATGCGTCTCTGACTCTAATTGTGCTCAGGATTGCGAATGAACCTTCAATTCCCTTCCCTTCCCCCCCCCCCCCCCCCCCCCCCAACACACACACACACACACACACACACACACACACACACCCACCCACCCACCCACCCACCCACCCACCCACCCACCCACCCACCCACATACACAATGATTTTGTCTCATTTTAGTCAATTGTTATTCAATTAAGTGCCATGTATATGTTTGGCAATACATGTATTCTTTACTCTAATTGTTAGGCATACATTGGGACTATGCCCTCAATGATGTTTCTAAAAGTCTGCCATTGCTTTAGGGCTACCCTGATATCCTTTACTACACCTTCTTTTCTTAATTTTCTATGCAACTGCATATGTGTTTGCTTGTGTAAAAGAAACATTCATCAGATTTATGCCTTAGGTGTCTACTATGTTTTATGGATACTTCAATGGGGGTGCTGTACCTGTATCCTTTCGAATCATGTACTCGAATACTTTGGATACTTAAAGTATACATTGGATAAACTTTCTAATGTAACCGAGGTTTAAAAGCAATATGTGTATTAGGTGAATCTGAGTTGAAAGATAATAAAGTGAGAAGATGAATATTGGAACATAGTATGAATGCAGATCATCATTGTTCTATTTCTTTTTAATTAAAAAAAAAAATCCATTTCCCTCTCTTGTTGCCAAGTAGCTCTTACTCTTAGCATGAACTATGAAGCATCCTTTATGTCTTCATCTATACTAATACATAAATAAGGTTATGTTTTAAACCTCTAATATCTTCTATTTTAGATAAAGAAGGTAAGTTTGACGTACTTGTATATTTATTTCTTTTCAGTATCCCCGCCGTACAGTATTCCAAAATTTCAAACTTGTCTTGCCTTTTATCCATTTTGTTTCGCTTTGCACTATCCTTTCCCATGCAACATAGGGTGTCAGCTTGCCTGTCAACATTTTTCGTGTTTCGCTATATGTAGAAAATAAAGTAGGTTTATTTAGTTTCTTGATGGCCAAGCTTACTAGCTAGGCATGCTTGTCTTTAATACTTAGTTTCTTGATGGCAAAGCTTACTACCTAGCCACTTTTGTCTTTGTAATCGCTATATATTGCCTTGAAACGCAAAAAAGTACTCCTTTTATTTCTACATGGTATCAGAGGAGGTGTGATTCTGACCCTCTCCAATTCCTTTTAACAACAACCATCCATTTTATTTTCTTCACAAAACCCTAACCATACTAGCAGCCACATCAATCCCTTCCTCTAAAGTTTCTCCATTTTCCCTCTTCTTCTCTACTTTTCATCTCTCCTAAATCAACCTCAAATCCTAACTTCGGTGATCAATATCAATCCTGATTTGGCCAGTACCTAGATATGGTAGAAGGATCATACTGAGCTCCTCCTCTCCTTGGCATGGTCGGCAAGATTCCACCAATTGCTATCAAACATTCCTCTGTTCATCTTCTAAGAATTTTGTTTAGGCTGTCGCCCCTTAAGCTCCTTCTCCTACGACGACAAAGCCTCGCCGTCGCTCCTATAGCTCTCAATGCAGAGCTTCTTCTCTTGTCTGTGATCAACAACCAGTGGAGGAAGTTTTGAAATCCAGACTCTGATTTTGGCAATATTCTTCCTCGACGATGAGTCTCTGTTCATCCTTGACGAGGCCTCTTTTGGTCACGATCGAGGCACTCTCGATGACGAGTCTCCGACATGATCTTTTTTTTTCCCTTTGACATTGCCTCCTTCATGTTCATGATTCTCGTCGAATTTGGTGAAGACGACACCATGCCAGCGTGGGAGCTATTAAAGATGGCCACTAGTTTGAATCTCGACATCTCTGATTGTCGTACTCATCTGTTTCAAACATGAGGTCCAGATCTGGATCCTTTCTCGAGTGATTCTTCTCCGACGCTGTCAATGATTGTCGACCCCTTTTGCCTATGCTCTCTCCAACCTTGGTTTTGTGTCCAGATCTCGACGACAACTGGTTCTGGACAATCTTCTTTTCGAAAACGATTGGGTCAGTTCTGTCCTCGAGCTTTCCTTAAGGACCTAGTGGACTAATCCAATTATCTATGGTAGACACAACGTGTCCGACACATTTTGTGGTGGACATAACATAACACAGTTATGGTTCTTTTTTGGTGGATTGACGTATCAGCTATTCTGGTGGACTTTTTGTGTAGCGTGTTAGACTCCTGCTTGCCGCCTCTTCAGCAACGGCGACTTCTTTGTGTTCTCGCCTTCTCAGTGACCTTGCATGACTGGAGAAGACTCGTTTCGTTTTTTTTTATATTTGTTGTCTGATTTGTTGATTTGTTAGAAGAAAAGGAGGGGGAAGGGGGGTGGGTGGGTGGGACATGGGACTGTTGTATGACTCTGTGATCCCTCAATTGTTTCAACTTGTTCAAGTTGGCATCTCTTCTCCGCCAACTTAAAGGGGGATCGTTTGGACTCTACCCTTCTCTCTTTCTATGGACATCACCACCATACATGATGGCGACTTGATTTGATTACTTTCTTGGTCAAGAGTTTTTGTGAGCCGGCTCTTGTCGAGGGCCCTCATGCATCGACAACTATTTTGGTCGAGTGTTTTCATACACCGACTCTTATTGAGCAGTCACATGTATCAACAACTCTCTTTCACGCATCCTAGATATATGCAACTCACTTTTTCATGCTCTCTTTGGATGTTTATCCTGGGATTTCTTCAATTGTGAAGTCCGACTATCTTTCGACTTCTTTCGGGATTTTTTTTTTCCTTCCAAGTCCCGACTTTCTTTCTACCTCTTATGGGATTTCTTTGGTTTTCAAGTCCCAACTTGCTTTCATGAGACTATATCTCATGTTCCTTCAGTATTTTATGATTTCCAGATTCTCTCTTTTGCACACTCTCCAAGATGGACTTGCTTTCACCAAGTTCCAGTCTACATGGGAGTGCAGAAAATAAAATATGTTTATTTAGTTTCTTGATGGCCAAACTTACTAGCTAGCCACTTGTCTTTATTACTTAGTTTCTTGATGACCTAGCTTACTAGGTAGTCACTTTTGTCTTTATAGGCTCTATATATTGTAAGGCCTTGAACCATATTAAAATTATTCCGTTCAAACAAAAATGCAGTCCCTTTATTTTCTACACTATAAAATATACCTTAAGTGTGATTTTTTATTTAACAGGGACAAGTCTATGTCTGGGCATTCAGTTACTGTACGTGAGACACTGTGTGTGAGCTCTACAGATATGAATGATGCCACAGCTTTTGAAGTTTCTGGTAATTTTTATTGCTGCTCTTCTTGTATTTCACTTGTGCTCATTTTTCTTTGTTTATTATCAAGTAATTTGAATTAGTTTAAATGTTAGTGTTACTGTGACATCATTATATGATTCATTACCAAGAAATATTCTAGGACTATTGTATTATACTCAGCATGTATATGTGTCTTTCAAATGACATAGTTGAGCATTTATAGCTTACTGACCTTCTATGTTCTAACCTTTACTATATATATTTGGATTTGAACAGGGACACCTGTTGATTGTGTATCTTTAGCTTTGTCTGGGTCGTTGTTCTCTTGGTCTAGGCCAGCACTGGTATGCTTAACTATTTAAAATAAAATAAATGGAGCATGTATATTTATTTCTAACATCCCTTGCAATATTTTGGTTCACCATTATAGGTTGTGAGTGGAATAAACAGCGGATCAAGCTGTGGCCATCACATGTAAGGGTCTCCTCCTATTTTGTTTCCTTGGCATATAAGAGGTTATTGTACAAATTATGGAATTTAGAGTTCTTTCTACTTTATTTTCCTAACCACTTCTATTTTTATTAGTGTATCTATATCTTCAACTCCTATATGTATTTGTTATTTATAATCTTGTAGAGGTAATTCTAATGTCCTAAATAAAGTACTATAGCGATGCGGGCACCATTCTGCAACACTATAGGCGAACAACTGCCAATTATATGTGTTTGGGCCGTTAGCACCTAATATAATAGCGCTGTTGGAGACTGACACTTTAGGGGTCACTGTAGTGACCTGCTATGTCAATTTGGAATTTGAACATTTATAAGTTGTTTTTTTCATATTAGTTTGCATTTTGCTAATTTTAATTACTTGCTTGATAGTTGATACTAATGATCAATGTCCTAGAAAGGCATCTGCATAGGCACTAAAGATCTTTCTACCCCTCCAGACACAATTGTATGTTTTCTTAGGATTGGGCTATCTTCCCTAGGCGGTCTGCTGCCCCGTTTTGGTATTATGCGTCTACTAAGCCTGCCTAGGCTTTGCCACAGTCTGTCTAGATACCTTCCTAGTGCATCCAAGCTCCACCTTAGTTTGTTTAGAACTCTTCTTACTAATATAGGCCAATGTAATCCTCACGGTAATGAATAACAATCACCTCATTTGTTAAAATCTTACTCTTTTAGAAAATATTTAATGCTACCTAGCCCAACTTAAGTCGCGGCTAGGCCCTAGGCCCCCTCCTAGCCTCCTAGTACCCGCATCGTTTTTCACAATATTGCTAATGATTTTATATTTTAGCTATTAATAAGCACTTTTATGCTTTCTTAGATGTTAGTTACTTCACTTGTACTAATATGTTAACTAACTTATTAACTGCTAGTTTATTGTATGTTATTACTTGGTTTGTATCTGCCCTACTTGTTTAGTTGTAAACTACATCGTTTACTTTAGCTTATGCAGAATTGTTGTGTTTACCTTCTTTAAATAATTTATTGCTAGCTCAGGAAATTTGTTGGTGATAGAGATAAATTTGTTTATTTATTATGGCTTGTAAGTAAATAAGTTTGAATCAATTTGAGAATTGAGACAATACTTCTCCAAATTTTCCCTCTTTTTGTTGATATTTTTTTTTAGGTTTTGGAATTTTGACTTAAAAAGTACATTTTTAATAGAAAATAGGTTAATTGGCAAGAGGAACACACTTCTGTTAGCGTCAATCTTTGCCATATGCTACTGCTACAGCTGTTTAAAGTATGGGGTATTTCACTTTGTTATGTACTTTATTCTCGTATGAAATGAATTAGGGTGCAGGACCTACTTTCTCGTTTTATTATATCCTGTACCAAGACAAGGGTCTCCTTATTTACTGTAACTTTCCATATAGCCTCTACTCGGGTGCGACTGCTGGCGCTAGAGAGGCATTCATGTGGGGAGTACCTTCAATTTCAATCTCATTGAGCTGGTAAATGGTGGCCTCTGTTATTTTTCTTTGCTTGTTCCTTGATCCATGCATGCCTTCTTATTGTATAGTGTTTAAATTTCTTAGGAGGAAGGATGAAAGTAAAGAAAGTGATTTCAAGGATGCAGTTGATGTTTGTTTACCATTATTACATGCTGCTATTAGGGACATAGAAAAGGGAACTTTCCCCAAAACTTGCCTCCTGAACATAGAAATTCCTTCCTCTCCTTCAACCAACAAGGTATGCACTCATATTATGAAGGTTTGAAAAGTTTGAATTCCATTCTAAAACCTCTACCACTTATCTACACTATTCATTAGTCTGTATGAACAAATTCGTAGTCCATATTTTGACAAACTAATATTTGATACCCTAGATTATGTTAGACTTGATCATTATATTTCTTCTTCCATTCTCAAGCAACGAGGTGAGACTTTGATTGTTCTTGAGCGTGTTGGCATACTAAGGGACTGTTTGGTTGCATGTAAACTTGGATGAAACATAAAGTAGTTGTAAAGAGAATTGTGAATGGAGTCCGAGACACTGAAACCCCTAGAGAACTCATATTTAGAAGCTGAACCAAACATAATCTTTTGGTGCTTTTAACACATCAGAAGATTTCCATTTATCAGGTCACCTTTTAGATCATATCAGCCAAAATGGATGCATGAATCTCTCCTATTTTGACATTTTAATGTATGCATTTTACTGAATCCAAAGATGAGACATTCAATATTTCTAAGTGACTTGCATAATTAAAAGTGTCCAAATAAATAGTAGTGCTAAGGATGCATACGTGAAGTATATTGAGGAGTTTGATGAGAATGCTCTTGATGGTTCTCACATGCATACATGAAGTATTGCCATTAAAAAGTCAATCTTCTAGTTTATATTGGAGGGATGTCTACATCACCATCACAATGCAAGCCTTTCTACCATCAGAATGAGGTTAAGATCCAGGAAGATAGTTTTAGGATCGTGTTTAACTTAACATCAATTGTCTATGTGGTGCTAAGTTCCTTGCCAAGGTAGCCATGAGCAAGAGAAGACCTTGCCATAAAGCATAGGAAGTCAGTCTACGGGTAGACCTATGCAGTTTAAAGCTTATCCAACCAGGGAACACCCGCCAAGTTCCCCCAGCTTAGAAATGAGTTTAGTAGAAGTGCTAAGGGGTAAGCTTTGTTATATGTGATTGCATTCATCTCTGTGGCACAAGTTGAAGAGAGAAGAGGAATGAGATTCCAATGATTGAGGATTGTAGGATTTGGACCAAACTTACCCCCATTTACAAAGAGGATTGTTTTGTGACTCAGTATCCACATCCTCCAGTATGTAAGTGCCATAACACCATGTAGGTTTATCGGTTTTCTGCTGGTGATTTTTTGAAGGATACTTTTTGTCGTTTACTTCATGTAAGGAAGAAATGTAGCAAGATCCATCAAGAATCCCATCACTTTTAGTTTTAGCTTTACATGTTCTTCAGCTGAAAGACTAAAGTCACGACTCATTGACTGAATTGGACATTTGAACTGCGTTGTTATTGTCGAGCCCAATCTAATAAAGTTGGTTAGGTAAAATCGCTGCAGTAAGGCATTCGAAGCGTATTTGAATTTGAAGAACATCAGGGTTTTAACACACACCTGAATTGCAACCCCCCTTAAAGAGTTATACCTTTGCAATTTTTGTCTGTGATTGGATTTGACAGGTCAAAGTGCCTAAGTCTGAGGGTTGACCCTTGTTAGTTTAAACCTTAGAATCCAAGTCAAGACACAAATCTTGCTCTAGTCAGGTCAGGTCAGGTGCAGTTGGCCGCGGAATGGGTAAGTACCAACTACTACTCTATGGGTGTGTGAAAACGGAAACTTGGACGGAAAATAGGAAACTAAGAGAAATTATGTCTACTTTCCACTTGCTTCTTCTTTGGTTTTCGTAAAGTGCAATGGGGAACTAGTAGGACCCACCATTAAATGTAAGTATTGGAAATTACTTTCTAGCAACCGTGGAAAGTAGAGGAAACTCACAGAGAGCATTACTTATCCAATTGTTTATTATTAGTAGCTCCCTAAACTCCAACACCCATCTTTTAACCCCCAAATTTAATAAACTTTTTTACCAAACACTTCCACCTTTCCTTTTTCTAGTTTCAACCTAATGAAGAACAGTTCTGGTTGGAGACCTAGTTTCTTTTAGATTCCAAAGTTTAAAGAAACACAAGGAAACTTAACACGGAACAGAAATGGAAACACGGTCCCTGTAAGCGGTATGTTGGGTGTAGGCTTCTTCGTTACCTTATTCGGAACACCATATGTATACCCGGAACTTGGAACATTTTTAAGGGGCAAATTCATAATATAATATAATGTATATTTAAGATTAAAAGTTAATCAACTACCATAATATTACGTCATGAAGAATTCAAAACTAAAAAAAGATATGAAAAGTTCCAAACCATCGTACCCAATAATGTCTTTTCAAAAAGAAGCAATACTTGGACTCTATAAACTTTTACGAAAAGCAACTAAAAGAACTACATCTTCCCTATAAATGCTTGGCTGGCAATGCAAGTAACTGTATGCTGTCTTCCTTGTCGGAATGTGGATGTCCACGACCGATTTTCTGACATTTCCCATTCAGGATCGTGCATTAGCAGATGGTTGAACACTACCTATATGGTGAATACAGGTATAACCATGTGTCAAACACACTTATGAGTGAGTTTTATCATCAGTCACCAGTTATCATATAAATGGGCCGTACCAATGATGGAGAATGGAAGTGGGATCTCATCCAGTTAAACTTCACAGAGGCCTGCAAGAAACTAAAAAAATCCATTAGTAGTACATAAAGAGAATATTAGCTAGGAGTTGACCCCTTGAGAGAATTGTACAACTATCATTATCGAGCACTGAGCATGTCACTGTCACTAAATCAGAAAGGAACATCCATTGCCTAGAAAAGTTCTGTTTTTTAGAACAAATATGCATGTAGAAAATCTGTATTGGGCATTATGTATTATATTGGATTGGTAGTAACATGCTTCTGAGTTGTAACAATGTGGCAATGTAACAAAGTTTGGAATATGCAATTCATTATCTATCTGCTTATCCGACATTGCTGTGTATTTGTATTATTTTTGTAGGTTATGTTGTAGATTTTGTTGCCATGGCCAATCAGCTTATATAGATTTCTGCATTCACTTTATACCTTATAATCTTGACAGGGCTTCAAGGTGACTAGGCAGAGTTTATGCATGCCTGCATTAAGTTGGCAAGCTGTGTCTGCAAACAGGAATCCTTCTGCTGGACAGTATATGTCTATGCAGCAAAGCCTTGGTGTCCAGCTTGCACAGCTCAGCCGAGATGCCTCTGCAGCAGTAAGTGTCTATACTTTTCTATCAAATGGAATGGAATCCTAATGATGTCAAACTCTCAAGCTGGTTTGGCTTATTTGATTATGAACACTTTCTCAGGGTGCAGCTCGTCGTGTTACTACTCAAAGGAAAAATGTTGAGATAGAATCAGTTGCAGCTTCAGGGAAACCTGAGTCTCAACGAGTGGTGAAAAAATACTATCGGATGGAGGTACCTGTAATCATATTCAAGTTTTAACAGACAACAGTATGGAAGTTATTTTCTTGATGTATCATCTTGTCTAGAATCACCAAAAGAGCTGCTTTCCTTGAGATAATACTAGATTCCTAACACGCAAAAAGAGGATTGCAGATGGCTAGAACATATAACACCTCCTAATCACTTGGGGACACTATTTTGAATTAAGTAGCTTAGGAATATGATGTTCTTTGCTTGTGTGTTTTTGTGCATCCACATGCACACTACACGTGTGCACTTTTCGGCACAAGTTCCATGGAAACTTCGGATTGTTAGACAGTTGAATCAATATATACTTTTTTTTTCCTTGCAGTTCTTGGAGAAGGAACAAGAGGCTTTAGATGAAGACCTTGATTTCAGGGCACTGGAAAAGGGATTTGTGAGTTCAGAAACCTAATCTTTTCACCCTCTCTTATCATGATTTTGCTGATCCGCTATTTAATTTTCTTGTGACGATGGACAGATTGCTGTGACTTCTCTTCATTTCAATGTACAAGTTGATCCTGAGATTCAGGCCTCTGCATCAGATTGGCTTTCCACAGCTCTAACAGGAGGCAAAGAAGCTGTGTTGTCTCAGCTCTAACAGGAGGCAAAGAAGCTTTCTAAGACTGATAACCTCTTTGTTAACTTGTATGACACTGTGGGAGTATTGTGTTGTCTTTGTTGTCCTCTTAGATTCACGGTTCTGATTCTACGTTCATCGGTGTGCCAATTCTTTAATCATGCTTGACTCGCTTCACATCAGCGCAGTGGCATTTCATACCAAATGTGTTGTACCCTGCCTCAGCTTGTATGTGGTTTCTTTTTTAGAAACAATGGCCTTATTTTTTTTGCTGTGGGCGGCTAGGGAGATTGGCAGTTTCTTTCCTTTTCCCTTGATGGCTTTGTCATTCCATATCTTGATTTCCATTTTCTTTTCTCATTTTGGCTTATAATCATTCTGTCATGTTTTGTGGCATCTGGGAATTCATTGTTTTCCCTAGAGAATGATCAGTCTTCTACTCTTAACAAGTCGGCAATGTAGATTTTACTGTACTAATTTTCTGTAACATTCCTATGTATAATTTTTGAGTGCTGTGTAGTGGTAGTCTCTCTCATGATAATGGGTTTTTAGTGAACTCAAAAGTCTCCAGTTTATCATTATTATACTGACAAGTTTGTTCCTTTCAACTGCTTGTGTTGTTCTTAAGAATAACTTTTTGTATACCATGTTTTTTTGTTTTTTTTAGATGAGGCCTAACAGGCGTCCCTCCTGAGCATCAAGTTTACATCCCATTCCTATTTATACTTCCATTTCCATTTTTATGTTGTTCATGCTGAAATTCATACCAATGCCCATTTCTCTGTTTCTTTACTAGTGTTACCACTAGATCACCCTTGTTGAACGTACTATACTTCCGTTTAATGAAGTTTAAGGTCATTGTTCGTTTGTCAACTTCATTGAATAATGGAGAGGGACGGCACGAAATAGACATGAATGAACATGGTTTTGAACGTTTGGGGAGGGAAAATTGCAAAATCTGTTATCTGCTGCAGAACCACTTAAGATCACATTTACAATCATTATATGTCGAGGAACATTATGTTATTGAATAATGAGAAACTTCGAAACATATTAGCCCATAAAAAAACAAGTATAAGAAGAATGAAACAACCCGTACCTCAAAGTGATTTATCCCTGTATGTTTATCATCTCAAATAACCAGCAAGTTCAGCAAGAACTACTGGAATGATGTTCGTTTATTGATGCTACACTGGTGCACTGTTGCAGTGTGGGTGTACTTCAACTTCTCGTAGGATCTTCTGACATCGTTCATACCAGCATGTACATGAGTTGTGGGAAGATGGTTATTGGTCAGTTATAGACTTGAACAACGTTAAGTTCTCAATCCAAAAGATTTCATAACTTGTGCAATAAGACAACGTATAACCTCTGAATATGATCAGACCCAATTGATTGTAACAACCAAAACCTCTTCAGTCACATGTAACCTCTGATCCCTCGGTGACCTGCAACATAAGCGAATGTGTGGCATCAAATGTGATGCCAACTCATTGTTTGATGCTGATATGCCAAGTGCACCAAACAATGCGCCGCTATGAGCCCTAAAGCCCATGTCTAGCTGTTGGATTGTATCTCTTTTCAGGTTGAGCGTTTAAAGGTGGTGACAATAAAGTTGATAATTTAGTCCCCACATCTGGTGAGAAGTGAGATCATAAAGTGTAGATAATTATAATTTGTTCAGGCCTTACATGGGGATTCCTTTTTAAGGCATATGGCCCAGTCCGGTATCACATCTTATGGGCTAACTCCGGTTCGGATCACACTGCGTTATGGGATAAGTGGTATCAAAGCACAAGGTTAGGGAGACTGCTTTGGACGACTCTAATAGGTTCGAAACTAAACATTCATGTATATAATATATAATCGTATTATATTATACGGGCTATTTGCTCAAGGTGAATTTAGGAGCATCCTCCATAAGGTGAAAATTGTTGGATTGTATCTCGTTTCTGGTATATATGAGTCAAGTCCAATATCACACCTCATGAGCCAACTCTGATTTGGGTCACAGACCGTTCCCAACACTAGCTTGGGCTTGAACTCGGTTCAGGCTCTCTTGAACTCTCTAACATTAGTTATACCACTTGAGACAAATCACCACATTGTTATGTATTTAATTATCATTAACCTTATATTGAAATACACAAGAGTTTGTCCTAATTTGCAACTAACATTAGACTTGATTTAAAATCAATCCCAACGATCTTCTACATATTTCAATATGTTATGAGCCTTTGTCACAATATGATTACTATTAATAGAAATAAACAAGAAAATGAAAAGTCAAATAATAAAGAGAAGGTGCAATCTATCGAATTTTCATAATGCATAAAACCTCCATTTTTAAGGAAAATCGTCAACGACTAACAGTCAAATCCTTTAACCTCCCATTTATGATCAAAATACCTTCAAATAAGTGGGGGTGCAACTTGAATTATGATAAAATAAGTGGGACGCAATTCAAAATTTCTCTTTTTTATTTATGTAGGTCAAAAGAGTTGACTGTTAGTCATTGACGATTTTCGTTAAAAGTGAAAATATTTCATGCATTATGGTAATTCGGTAGGGTGCATATTGAATTATGGTAAAAACAAGTGGATGATAACTCAAACTTTCTCAATAATAAATCATACAACATATGATTACTTTTACTATTATATATTGAGATTGTTAGTTTTAATTAGTATCAATGGAAACAAATCAAGATACAAGTATTTAATAAGTAGAAAATATATAAAATGATCAATTATATAATAATTTACCATGTATATATATATATATATATATTATATATATATATATATATATATATATATATATATATAAAGTAGAACTTTCTGATTTTATAAAATACATTGATTTTTTGTTTGGAAAACAAAGGATGTTGTCAGAGGCCTAGGCGTGCCGGACAACCGGACGGGCCGATCCGGGCTCGGGTCTGGAGAACAAACCTAATCTGATGCGATAATTTGGTGGGTCGGGCCAGTTCTCGACGTTGATCCGGGCTCGGGTCTCTCTCTCTCTCTCTATATATATATATACCTATTCTAAACCCTAATCCTAACCTAATCATCCGACACCCGACTCCCACCTCCACGCTGCCGACTGTGCCGAATGAGCGCCGCCCCGCGCTGCCGCCGGAGAACGCCGGCCGAACCGCACAGCAAACCCGGGCGATCGCGAGCAGTCCGCGGCGGATTCGAGCAGCGACGTGCCCTACTTCAAGCGCAGTTTTCTGCCCCAACTCTCGATCATTTTTGAATCCGTCTTCGCCGGTATGATCACAACCTATCCCTCTCTAAACCCCGTTAATTAGTTTCATTTGAACAGCGTTAAAAACTAGGTAAAAATTGGAGCCAAGTTGAGGAAAAACCATATTTTTAAACTGCTGTAAACTGTTCTAACGGCCTATGTTTCGAGGCCGATATCTCCCAAAGTAGACATCCAAATCGAAATCTACTTTTTCCTGTGTAAAGTCTATATAACCGAGATTATTCCCTGTTAATTAGTTTATTTTATTATGTGTTAGAACCAGAGATAAATTTGGTAGAAAACTCAGAAAAACTTGTTTCTAAAACATAAAAATTTGTGATACGGAGCGCCCCCCGCCAAACGGGACCGCCTTGTCGCGTACCAATTGTACCAAAATGTACGTATGGTATGTACTGACGTGTGGGCTTTCACGAAAACTGATTTGGACGTGTGTGCGCGTCGGAATCAACCCGTATCCGTAAAAATGTCCCGTATCGCGACTTTTGCAAAATACCACCCCATTTTGTGTACGCTCGTCGGAATGCAACAAAACTTGAGCCATTGGATTCATGGTATCACGCTGGTTCTGTGACCCAAGTTTCACGCGATTCTGAGACAGTTGACCAAGCCGCCTATTTGTGGGCTCCACGGTTGACTTTAAGGGCAAATTTGTGTTCGGCTCACCGAAATTTAAAATTGGACATACCGTTGAGTTTGTACTGACGTTTAGAATTTGTTTGACCTATAATTTGTTCCATTTAGAGACCTTTACCTCTGACACGTATTTCGGTGCAAAGTGGGCCACATGTGGGCCCCGCTTTGACCCAAAATTACCGTTTTGCCCCTGTGTCCAAATTGGACGAAAGGGTAGTATTTTCTAGCTATCTCGCTTATTCCAAAAATGTTGGTGATATTTATTTCAGCATCCGGAGATATTTATTCGGAAGCCATAGTTTCTGATCCTGTGTGGTTGACATCTAGACGCTTACACTTTGCAGCTTTCTTGTCAGGCAAGTATACCTTGCCAAATTGCTTATAGTACTTCGTATGCTTATTATATTTTTATATATTCATTTCATGTGTATTTTCTTTCAGTCATAATTATATATTATATATGTTGACACACACACTTGACACATAGTATCATGGGAGGGGAGGACAATCAATAGGCGTATCGGCTATAACCACTCTGGTAAACCGTAGTAACTAGCACGTACTACGGTAGTTGTGTCGCACTGGTCGCTACCCTCGCGGTATGTCGATTTCTGATGTTCCTGACGTGTGTGTGAGTTGTGAGATTAGATAGAGTAGCCTACCCATGCCCATACGTCAAAAAGTTGTCCTCATTATGCATTCATATAGATTGTCTTGTACAACGTACTTATATATTTTCTGTCTATTATGAATGTTTTACTGTATTCAATTGGCATGCTTCTATGTATCTTGTTACGTCCCTCTGAGGACCTGGTCCCTTGCCAGGTATTGACGACCAGGAGTATCCGCAGGAGTACGGGCCAGGACCTGACGCATTATTTTCTGCCGAGGAGGTCTTACCTTCTGAGCATCTTTGATTATCTCTAGTGATTGATCTCTTAGCTGATACACTTATATCATCATCTTATTTTATATTGGAGATTTACCCTCCTCTCTTATTTTAGTATGTATATAGTCTTTGGTAGTGGATTTGTCTCCACCCGACTATCATTTTTGGATTATTCAGACTCATTATTCTAGTTTAGTTATTTCTTTTCCATGACTCGTTGTGTGGATGAGATTAGTATTTCTGTGACTTGTGACAATATATACCACATGTGAGTTAATATTCATATTACAACGGACGTGTGTATTATGGTATCCATATATTGGAGTTGCCATATACATACGGCTGGCATGCTTACGTATTCCTAGTCCTACGTATTTTGGGACTGGGACGTGACATATTTTTGTGGTGGCCCATGCAGGTCAAGTTAGCCGTTTCGGTTACGTAACTGTACCGAGCGGGCCTGCACTTAGGATTAGAGTTTTAGGTCTCATCCACACTTGACTGTAACTCACCTTCCTTGCAACTTGTCCTACTTAATTGCTTGCATCCTGCTTGATTCATGTACTTTTCCTAATCCCCCGCCCATCTCTTGCAGAGAGATAAATTTGCGTAACGGACATGCCGCCACCGGGGACAACACGTCTCCCGTGGTCAACGGCCAATCACCAGGAGAGGCCTCAACGACTCATCTTCTTCTGGGACCGGATGGACTGACTAACAATCCAGTTCCATCAGCTCCTTGCACGATGCCTAATGGAACTTTTTCAGCTCCACCAGCACCGCAGGATATTCAGACGCAACTGTTCCAATTCTTCCAGATGATAATGCAGGAACAGAGTCAACATACAGCCGCACAGGCTACAGAGCAGAGGCAGCAAGCGGCGGAGCAGAGGCTAGAATTTCTGGCAGCACTTGAGAGAATGGCTACACTAGCCCGTGCACCAGCCCAGGCACTAGTTTCAGTACCGCAAGCTCGAGTTGGTTCAGTCAAAGACTTTGTATAGATGGGCTCCAAGTTATATAAAGGCATTGAGAGTCCAGAGGGGACCACAAACTGGATTGCCAACACCAAGAAGTTGTTAGAAGCATCACAGCTGCCTACAGATCTATGGTTGAAAGGCGTAAGGACCCAGCTAGAGGGTAACATTTATCACTGGTGAAAATCAGTGGAGCGCCAGTTGGGTACACGTCAGACTTAGGAACAATTCTTGGAGTAATTCGAGAGGAAGTACTTCCCAGACACTGTAAGGGATGCATTGTAGATCAGTTCCTCCATCTGGAGCAGGGGAACAAGACAGTCGACGAGTATGATGCAGAGTTTAGTCGCCTCAGTAAATATGGCGCTGCCCTAATACCTAATGACTTGGAGAAGTCTAAGAGGTTTCATCGCGGGCTGACTCAGGAGCTCCAGCACTACATTAGCTTACAGTCTCGGATCTCTTATGCCGAGTTATTAACAGAGGCCAGGATCCAGGAGGCCATCAGCAAGGGAAACAGAAATCAACAAAGAATTCACCAAGGACCAGCAAGGACACTGCCAGGAGGACCCATTAGACACCCTTTGGCACACCAACAACCATATAGTGCCGCACCATATCCAACCAAGGACCTCCGCACTTGTCACTTTTGTGGTAAGATAGGTCATATTCATAGAGACTGTCATCGTCGATTGGGGCAGTGCATGTTATGTGGATCAAGTCACCATCAAACCCGGAGATATCCTCAGCAGACCTAGAGGTCTATGGCATTAAAATCAGGAACACCACATACACCCTCAAGTATAGGATACCAAAGGGACCCACCATTGCTTCTACAGTCTGCCCAAGTGGAGGAGGCTAGACCCCAGCTGAACGACCAAGGACAAGGCCAAGCACTCATTATGACGAAGATGGGAGAGCAGACACAGGAAGTCGTAGATACATGTACGACCTTTTAGTTATATTTGTCATTGCATACTCATGACCCCATTATGAAACGAGATCTTAGGTGTATAAATAGATATAGAATTATATATAAGATAGTTTAGCAGTTATGAGGATATGTTGATATTTTAACTAGATGGCATATCCGCGATGCTAATGGATGACATGAGTAGAAGTAGTAGTATTCTTTTTCTATCACCACCTCGCCCATTGGGTGGCTCATCTTCTCTTTTATATCCATTCCTTATCTCGTGCTTAAATTCTTCCTATCATAGTTGCATCTTTTTGTGCCATTATGAATTGTTTGATTTACCCTCACCCTTATTTTGTTAGTTAAAACATAATGTGTTAGTAATGATTGATAACTAAAGGATGAGTTCATAATGATAACCCTTATGTATTTGCACTATAGCAATATCTGTGTTCTCTTATTATATTTTTAAACCACGAATAGCATCCTTTAGTCTAAACAGGAATTAGATAGATTGTTGAAATAAGTTCATACTCCAATAGTTTTATAAGTTAGTCAAGACCCTAATTGTTGCCCTAAAACTTAGACTAATCTTAGAAAAGAGTTGAAGGCACTTGTTACGAACTGATGACTATGAAAAATTGCTGTCGAGGTAGCGACAGCTGCAGCTAGACGATTATGGTAGAGTGGTCGAATTACTTGCAGCCATACTGGCCAGGTGGCATGGCAGTATTAGACTACGATACTTGACGGTTACGGGGAAAAAAAAATCATGGTTATGAGATTCCAGACAAGTATCCCAAAATTTTTGACCCAATGAATAAATGCGTCATACAACCTAGACAATAGCCTCAAGCGACTTTGACTACTAGTAGAATTCTTGTAAGTTGGGTAGTATAGACGAGTTAGAGAATGATAGAATGGTGTATGGACAATAAATAAGAAAGTGTTAGAATGACTGACTATGACCTTTTAGGAAGCACTACTAGATAGCAATGAAGTGTAATAGCTATAGTGATTTATTATGAATATGGGTTAATATTAATTTCAAGAACGAAAATTTTGTAAGTTGGAAAGAATGTAAAACCCCCTAATTTTAAATATTATATTTATTTAATTAATCATGAAATTTATTTATATTATTTCTTAGTTAATTAGAAAATAATATTTATTGATTTAATTATCTAGGTAAATACTCATTTATAAATTTTACACAAAAAAATTATTATATTTTTGGGATCTTTGAAGAAGTGTGATCAATTTTTAGAATTTATTTTGGGTACGAATATTTTTTTTATATACCTTAAATATATATGTAAGTAATATATAGTTATTAAATAATAATAATAATAATAATAATAATAATAATAATAATCTTAGTAATAATAATAATAATAATAATAAGTAATAGTTATAATAATAATATTAGTAATAATAATAATGTTAAAGAAAAAAAAAGAAAAAAAAATCTTATAAACCCTAATCACTAAAACCCTTAAATCCCTTAACTAATAAGCCTAATCAAACCCTTAACTAAATAAACTCCTAAAGTCCTAAGCTAATCCCCCCAACAACAGCTTAATTAACCCCCCCACCCCCCCGCGGCCATAAACCCGCGACCCGTCTCCACGCTCATTCTCATTCTCCCTCTCTCTCTCCTTCTCCCTCTCTCTCTCTCTATATATATATATATATATATATATATATATATATATATATATATATATATATATATATATATATATATATATATATATACCTATTCTAAACCCTAATCCTAACATAATCATCCGACACCCAACTCCCACCTCCACGCCGCCGACTGCGCCGACCGAGCGCCGCCCCGCGCCGCCGCCGGAGAACGCCGGCCGAACCGCACAGCAAACCCGGGCGATCGCGAGCAGTCCGCAGCAGATTCGAGCAGCGACGTGCCCTACTTCAAGCGCAGTTTTCCGTCCCATCTCTCGATCATTTTTGAATTTGTCTTCGCCGGTATGATCATAACCTATCACTGTCTAAACCCCATTAATTAGTTTCATTTGAACAGCGTTAAAAACTAGGTAAAAATCGAAGCCAAGTTGAGAAACAAACTATATTTTTAAACTGCTGTAAACTGTTCTAACAACCTATGTTTCGAGGCCGATATCTCCCAACGTAGACATCCAAATTGAAATCTACTTTTTTCTGTGTAAAGCCTATATAACCGAGATTATTCTTTGTTAATTAGTTTATTTTATTATATATTAGAACCATAGATAAATTAGGTAGAAAACTCAGAAAAACTTGTTTCCAAAACATAAAAATTTGTGATACGGAGCGCCCCCCGCCAAACGAGACCGCCTTGTAGCGTACCAATTGTACCAAAAGGTGCGTATGGTATGTCCTGACGTGTGAGATTTCATAAAAACTGATTTGGACATGTGTGCGCGTCGGAATTAACCCGTATCCGTAAAAAGGCACCGTATCGCGACTTTTGTAAAACATCACCCCATTTTGTGTACGCTCGTCTGAATGCGACGAAACTTGAGCCATTGGATTCGTGGTATCACGCTGGTCCTGTGACCCAAGTTTCACGCGATTCTGAGACAGTTGACCAAGCCATCTATTTGTGGGCCCAACAGTTGACTTTAATGGCGAATTTGTGTTCGGCTCACCGGAATTCAATATTGGACATACCGTTGAGTTCCTACTGATGTTTAAAATTTGTTTGACCTATAATTTGTCCTATTTAGAGACCTTTACCTCTGGCACGCATTTTGGTGTAAAGTGGGCCACATGTGGATCCCGCTTTGACCCAAAATTACCGTTTTGCCCCTGTGTCCAAATTGGACGAAAGGGTAGTATTTTCTAGCTATCTCGCTTATTCCAGGAACGTTAGTGATGTTTATTTCAGCATCCGGAGACGTTTATTCGGAGTCTATAGTTTTTGATCCTGTGTGCTTGACATCTGGACGCTTATACTTTGCAGCTTTCTTGCCAGGCAAGTATATCTTTCCAAATTGCTTACAGTACTTCGCATCCTTATTATATTTTTATATATTTATTGTATGTATATTTTCTTTCAGTCATAATTATATATTATATATGTTGACACACACTTGACACATAGTATCATGGGAGGGAAGGACAATCAGTAGGCGTATGGGCTATAACCACTCTGGTAAACCGTAGTAACTAGCACGCACTACGGTAGTTGTGTCGCACTGGTCGCCACCCTTGTAGCACCCCGTTCCTCCTATTAAAGGAGCACGGCTAAGAAACACAAGACGGTATCGTTCGATCGGGATAGATTGAAACAAGAACTCGTCCTCGTTATGGATTTGTTTCTTCGGAATCGATTCCCATATTCAGTAGACCGTGCCCCCGGGATCGACTTAGCGACAGAGTCAGGAGGGACCTCTCCGCTGTTATCTTTTATTACCTCAGATTTCGATGTCGCTTGTTGCTTTTGTGTTTTGAGTTGATTTTCGGATTTGCTTATTTTCCTTGAACGGTTTCGATGGATTTTATTGTTTTCGTTCATTGAACTGCACTTCAATTCCGAGATTTGGAAAGAGAGGAAGATGTATTGATCAAGATGTTCGTGCAATGCAGGTGAACGAGCAGTAGGCAGCTTACGAGCGGAGTCGTGAAGCACCTCTTTCCTTCTCCCTTCCAACCATCTAAGTGAGTGGCTACCATCCCGATTAGCTAGCCCTGCTTCCAAGTCTTCACACCTAAAACTCTTGCATTCTTGTTGCCCCGATCTAATGATACCAAGTAATAACTAAAATATGTCAAGATAAAATGGGAATAGACTTTGATTATATTGCTTGTCATTCAACTTGGGAACGATTACTTGTATGCGTGCTTGTTCGTTTGGAATATTCGTCATATGCTTCAAGTTAGTTAGAATGCATTTTCTTCTATGAATTATGTTATGCATATGGAACACACTTTGCTTTGCCATAGATTGATCTGAAAGACTATGCAAAGACTATTGTGGAACTTGTATCGTGCTAAAAATTATCTTGAAACGTGCATGGATTGATGGAAAACTTAACGAACGCCGACGGACAACTTGTGCACAAGGTTTTTGGAGGTTTCGCGGACGTTCGCCAGGCACTGGGACCGATCCGATCCGGACAGAACATATGGATTAGTCAATTGGAATTGAGGAAGTAAACGGCATGTGGCGGGGCTCGCCACCTGCGTCGCATATCGTTTTCTATCCCGTGACTATAACTCGTCCCTTTGTGGCATTATGCCAGTGATCTATATCATATATTTAAACCTGTTGCAAACTAACTTGTGTCTTCGTGGCAGGGAAGGCATGGTAAGTATTGTACAGGTGGTTCAGACGGACAGGTAAAATCCACCGAACGGTGGCAAGTTCATTTCAGTATCATACATATATACTGTTGCTTGTAAATGAACTAAGGCAAGATAGAAACCCACAAAAATATGCATGCTTCATTAAAACAACGTGTTGATTGGTATAGTTGGGTTAGCTCGCCTTCACCAGTATGTTTCGACATACTGACTCTCGTTGAAACATGTTCTCCGTACTAAGGCGAACCGAGCGAGGAGCCAAAGTCGTCTTCCTGATCCAGTCCAGCTGTAGGCGCATCCTGATCGTGCCGCATTTTGAAGTACTTGAAGGAAGGAGCTTGCAACTTAGTACACAATGCAGCTCCGTGGCAAAGCCGTCCTCCAGCCTGGAGGTCTATACATTTTGAAGTTTAGTAAAGGGTTGTAATGTACATGACTACTATCTCATTTTGTGTCAATACTTTTGTAAGCCCGTGCGGCAATCTAGTTGACTTGTTCAAGAGTTTGTAATAGATGTTCATTATCAATAAAGAGAACTTTTCCATATTTTCAAATCTGTGTTTCAATTTATCTGTGTACTCTAAATATGTGCTCGTTATGCAAAATATTAAAGCCTTGTGCGGGCGCAACCCCAGGCCCGCACGACGGTCACGGTTCGGGGGATGCCCCAACAATTCTACGGAATCGGGTCGTGACATAATGGTATCAGAGCACAGATTCAAGTTCCTTAGACTCTCGCACTGAAAAAGTTCCTTTAACGATCAAATTCCTGTGCGAACTCTTGAACTCGCTAGGCCAAAATGAGATACGTTCATGCAATAAGTCCATAATACATTATGATCCTAATGTAATTTACCTTCTTTTGAAGGAATGGCACCAGCGCAATCTACAGCGCAAGCACCGGACGAAACGCAAGGCCAAAAAAGTAGTTCGGGCACTTCGGGAAGCTCTCGGAGCCAACGGGGCATATCTCAAGTCGATCCGCTTGAGCGGGTGATGCAAATGTTAGAAGCACAACGACAAAGAGATGATGCTCGCCAAGCCAAGTTCGAAAGTAATCTAGAGACCCGATTCTCAGTCCAACATAAGCAGGTAGATGCCCTGCAGCAGATCGTTCAGACTTTGGCTTCCAACCATTCTGCTGCAACAGCAACGACTCCGGTGGAACAACCCATGCTTGAAGTAGAGATGCCGCAAATCCCAAGGCCGAGGGAAGTGACTGCCTTCGACTTTGGCCACTTCAAGAAAGTTTGCAAC
This sequence comes from Iris macrosiphon, assembly GCA_036927795.1. Taxonomy (NCBI): domain Eukaryota; kingdom Viridiplantae; phylum Streptophyta; class Magnoliopsida; order Asparagales; family Iridaceae; genus Iris; species Iris macrosiphon. The sequence continues at coordinate 2,534,550 of JAYESA010000009.1, forward strand.
ACCCTATTCAACGGGACTGAGGAACCAATTGTGGCTCTAGATTGGTTGGCCGAACTTGAAGACCACTTCGCTTTGCTAGTGGTCCCCGAAGAGAAGCGCGTCGCCTGTGCGCAACTACAGCTCCGCCTCAACGAGCACGATTGGTGGGACGTGCATCGACGATCTCTCCAATTTGATCACGGAGAGGAGGCGATCTCATGGATGACTTTTCGTGCTGCATTTGAAGAGGAGTTTATACCCCCTCCAGTGCAACGTCAGATGGAGAACGAGTTCGTGCAACTGAGGCAAGGCAGCATGACAGTCAAACAGTACTCCGCCGAATTCAATCGACTCTCCAAATTCGCTAGGGCCTATTTACCTGGTGTAGCGAGTCGAGCTAGAAGGTTTGAAGGTGGACTACGCCCTGCCATCCATGCGCACATAGTCGTTCATCAGTATCGGACAATGCGTGAAGTCATGAATCATGCTCTATCACTTGAACCACAGTATCCTCATGTTGCTGCCGGCGCTGTGCATACATCCAGTCACAAACGCCAAAGCAACGATAGAGAAAATGCTGCAAAGCGTCAAAACAACGGTGGTCAGCAGAAAGGGAACCAGGGAAAAGGATTATGCTTCTATTGTAAGAAGCCGGGGCACACAACGAATAACTGCCACATAAGAAAGGGTCTGTGCTTCAACTGTGCAGGTCCAGGCCATATATTTCGAGATTGTCCCCTACCCTCTAAGATTCTGCCTCAACGTAATGTTCCTTAGAGGTAGGCTCTATTCCTAAGTTTTGGGACAAAACTTCCAATTGGTTGGGTAGGATGTAGCGCCCCATTCCTCCTATTCGAGGAGCGCGGCTAAGAAACACAAGACGGTATCGTTCGATCGGGATAGATTGAAACAAGAACTCGTCCTCGTTATGGATTTGTTTCTTCGGAATTGATTCCCATATTCAGTGGACCGTGCCCCCGGGATCGACTTAGCAGCAGAGTCAGGAGGGACCTCTCCGCTGTTATCTTTTATTGCCTCGGATTTCGATATCGCTTGTTGCTTTTGTGTTTTGAGTTGGTTTTCGGATTTGCTTGTTTTTCTTGAACAGTTTTGATGGATTTCATTATTTTCGTTCATTGAACTGCACTTCAATTCCGAGATTTGGAAAGAGAGGAAGAGGTATTGATCAAGCTGTTCGTGCAATGCAGGTGAACGAGCAGTAGGCAACTTACGAGCAGAGTCGTGAAGCGCCTCTTTCCTTCTCCCTTCCAACCATTTAAGTGAGTGGCTACCATACCGATTAGCTAGCCCTGCTTCCAAGTCTTCACACCTAAAACTCTTGCATTCTTGTTGCCCCGATCTAACGATACCAAGTAATAACTAAAAGATGTCAAGATAAAATGGGAATAGACTTTGATTATATTGCTTGTCATTCAACTTGGGAACGATTACTGGTATGCGTGCTTGTTCGTTTGGAATGTTCGTCATATGCTTCAAGTTAGTTAGAATGCATTTCCTTCTATGAATTATGTTATGCATATGGAATACACTTTGCTTTGCCATAGATTGATCTGAAAGACTATGTAAAGACTGTTGTGTATGGAACTTGTATCGTGCTAGAAATTATCTTGAAACGTGCATGGATTGATGGAAAACTTAACGAACACCGTTGATCACGGACAATTTGTGCACAAGGTTTTTGGAGGTTTCGCGGACGGTCGTCAGGGCACTGGGACCGATCCGATCCGGACGGAACATATGGATTAGTCAATTGGAATTGAGAAAGTAAACGGCATATGGCGGGGCTCGCCACCTGCGTCGCATATCGTTTTCTATCCCGTGACTATAACTCGTCCCTTTGTGGCATTATGCCAGTGATCTATATCATATATTTAAACCTGTTGCAAACTAACTTGTGTCTTCGTGGCAGGGAAAGCATGGTAAGTATTGTGCAGGTGGTTCAGACGGACAGGTAAAATCCACCGAATGGTGGCAAGTTCATTTCAGTATCATACATATATACTGTTGCTTGTAAATGAACTAAGACAAGATAGAATCCCACAAAAATATGCATGCTTCATTAAAATAACGTGTTGATTGGTATAGTTGGGTTAGCTCGCCTTCACCAATATGTTTCGACATACTGACTCTCGTTGAAACAGGTTCTCCGTACTAAGGCGAACCGAGCGAGGAGCCGAAGTCGTCTTCCTAATCCAGTCCAGCTGTAGGGGCATCCTGATCGCGCCGTATTTTGAATTACTTGAAGGAAGGAGCTTGCAACTCATTACACAATGCAGCTCCGTGGCAAAGCCATCCTCCATCACGAAGGTCTATACATTTTGAAGTTTAGTAAAGGGATGTAATGTACAGGACTACTATCTCATTTTGTGTCAATACTTTTGTAAGCCCGTGCGGCAATCTAGTTGACTCGTTCAAGAGTTTGTAATAGATGTTCATTATCAATAAAGAGAACTTTTTCATGTTTTCAAATCTGTGTTTCAATTTATCTGCGTACTCTGAATATGTGCTCGTTATGCAAAATATTAAAGCCTTGTGCGGGCGCAACCCCAGGCCCGCACGACGGTCACGGTTCGGGGGACGCCCCAACGATTCTACGGAATCGGGTCATGACAACCCTCGCGGTATGTCGATTTCTGATGTTCCTGACGTGTGTGTGAGTTGTGAGATTAGATAGAGTAGCCTACCTATGCCCATACGTCGAAAAGTTGTCCTCATTATGCATTCATATAGATTGTCTTGTACAGCATACTTATATATTTTCTGTCTATTATGCATGTTTTACTGTATTCAATTGGCATGCTTCTATGTATCTTGTTACATCCCTTTGAGGACCTGGTCCCTTGCCAGGTATAGACGACCAGGAGTATCCGCAGGAGTACGGGCCAGGACCTGACGTATTATTTTCTGCCGAGGAGGTCTTACCTTCTGAGCATCTTTGATTATCTCTAGCGATGGATCTCTTAGCTGATACACTTATATCAACATCTTATTTTATATTGGAGATTTACCCCCATCTCTCATTTTAGTATGGATATAGTCTTTGGTAGTGGATTTGTCTTCACCCGACTATCATTTTTAGATTATTCAGACTCATTATTCTAGTTTAGTTATTTCTTTTCTATGACTCGTTGTGTGGATGAGATTAGTATTTCTGTGACTTGTGACAATATATACCACATGTGAGTTAATATTCATATTACAACGTACGTGTGTATTATGGTATCCATATATTGGAGTTGTCATATACATACGGCTGACATGCTTACGTATTCACAGTCCTACGTATTTTGGGACTGGGGCATGACAGGGATCGACGATAGTGAGGGCTGTCTCAACAGCACGCTGAACATTGCGTTTCTTACGTATCGACACAGTTGGGTGTCTTCTTATGATACCTTCATCCTCAAGGCCCTTCCTAGGGTCATGACTATAAGACAAAATAAATATATATTTTAACATCCCAAAATTAATTGAACATTCAGGACTGTAGAAAATTCTACAGTCCTACAGTCCTATATATATATAGGACTGTTAAAATTTCTACAGTCCTCTATACATAAATGACTGCAGATATTTCAACAGTCCACAATGTCTACAGTCCGGCATGTTTCTGTCCTGAACGTTCGAGGAATTTTGAACTTGTATACCCTAAAATCGGGTTCGAGACTCCAGAAATACGTCAAAAATACATCAAAAATCTATTTTTATTTATTTCACTATAATTTTAAGCCTCTAACGAAGATTGGAAAGAAAATTTTTGAATTTTTTTCGAAATGCAATAAAAAATAAAAAAAATTGAGAAGGACAAGGAGGAGGAAGAATTGTACCTTGATTCTTTTGATAGTTTGTGAGCCATTGATTAATGGCTGTAATTTGAGGAGATGGACATTACAAAATTGTAGGTTTCAAATGGAAGGAGTGGAGGAGGAGGTGTAAACTCCCTCGACCAGATTTTAGTAATTTAGGATTATTTTTAGCTAATTAGAATTATTGCAACTTTTTAAAATTTATTTTGTTTACATATCCTATTGATTCATGCACCTGTCCATCATACAATTAAATAGAGCATTACACTAGCTGTTAAATCCAAACAAGTTCACATACCTGTCCTAGACATGTTAGACTATTTTTCTGAATTTTGTGCAACTCCCAGATGCTTTATTTTGAGCCTCGTTTGAGATGCACAAATATCGTTACAAACGTCCGTATTTATTTCCTATTTAATTTTCTTCTCTTTACCCATCTCTGTACCCCTAGGGATTTGAGGTCCAACATGCACCTGTTTTACCCAAACAAAAATACGTCAATATTCTACTTTGAATATACTACAATTAGTATATCGACACCGTAGTAAAATTATGGCCCTACCTGCCTCTAAATAATTAGAGAACACCGTGCGCCGTATTTATTAAATAATAAATACGGTGACCCGTATCACCCAAAGAACCAGGCCCTGCCCCTGCCCAGGCTCACCCCCATCCCTGCCTAGGCCCTCCCCCAGCTTTCCCCCTCATTTCTGTGCAATTCAGTATTTCTAGGAATCAGTATTTTTAATCAGACAAATTGCGTAATTACGCAAAATACCAATTTTAGGACCTATTTGCAATTTATGGAATTACAGGTTTTTTTTTGCAATTTTCCCTGTGAGGTGTCACCCCCTATTGGCTCGTGAACGTGGACCGTCCATGTGGCCGTGGGACCCACAAAATATCTGAAAATATCAGCCTAAAATATCCTAAAATCCAAAATACCCAAAATACCCTTGAAGTTCTAACTATTTACAATTAAACCTAACCCTAAAACCCTATAAATACCCGACCCCTCCCCCTTCCAAACCTCACACCGCCACCCTCCGGCCACCGCCTCCGACCAAACTCCTCCGACAGGCTCGCCACTACCCCACCTTCCCTCCGACCAAACCCCACCACCTCCGGCCGCCTGCTCCGCCGTGGGCAGCCGCTGCAAACCCAAACCCCGACCCTGCACACAGTAGCCCCCAGCACCCCCGACCTCCCCCAGCACCACCCTCCACCGTCGATGACCACCGCCACCATCCCCGACAGCTCCGCCCTGACCTCCTCCACCGAACCAACCCTCCACCACCGCCCCACGACCACCACTCCGGCCGCCCTCACCCCCGCAACCCTCCGCCCTCACCCACACCAGCACTGCCACCCCCCATCCCGACCACCTCCAGCCGCCACCACCGCCACCCCTGACCTCCGCCACCACCACCAGGCCCTTCGCCACCCTCCCCTCCGTCGACCCATCCGCCTGCACCGCCTCCTCCGCCACCACCCTGGTCGCAGCAGCCCCCGCAAGCCACCGCTGTTGTTGCTGCTGTTAAACACTGCTGCCACTGCCACCGTCCCTCCGGCCAGCCGCCGCCTCCTCCGCCGCCGTCCTCCCGCTGGCGACTAGCTGTGGGCCCCCTCTGTCGACCTGTCAGGTATAAAATACCTGTATAATACGTAAATCCATAAATATTCCTATATGTATGTATATATATATGTATATATTTATATATATATATATATTAATATATATGTTATTATATATATTTAATTATATATTATTTAATTAAATATTAAATACAGTATATACAGTAAATAAATATGTATTTATATTTCTGTATTTTCATTTTCATTTATTTATTATTTATATGTATATGTATATATATATATATATTTATATATATATATATATATATATATATATATATATATATATATATATATATATATATATATATATATATAAATATCTATGTATAAATATACGTAATTATATAATTATATATATATATATATATATATATATATATATATATATATATATATATATATATATATATATATATATATATATATATATATATATATATATATATATATATATATATATATATATATATATATATATATATATATATATATATATATATATATATATATATATATATATATATATATATATATTACTATATATATATAATATATATACTTAAATACAGTATATTATACAGCATAATATATATATATTATATATATATATATGCATCCTTTATTCCTGTTTTATATATATATATATATTATATATATATATGTATATATATTTATATATATGTATATATATTTATATATATGTATTATTTTATGTAATTATATATATATATATATATTATATATATATAATTATTATTATTATTATTATTAATACAGTATATATATATATACAGTGTATATATATATATTAATATGTAAATATATATGTATTTTTGCTTTTCTTTATATATATTTATATATGTCTATATATATATATATATATATATATATATATATATATATATATATATATATATATATATATATTTATGTATATTATAATTATATATATATATATATATATATATATATATATATATAATATCTACATATGTATATATATATGTATGCTTTTTATTTTTATTTTTATATATATTACATATATATGTATATATTATAATATATTATATATGTATGCCTTTTCATTTTTATCATATATGTATATATATATATAATACATGTATATGTATATAGATATAATACATTATATCTATATATATATGTATATTTATATATACTATGTTATATATATATATATATATATATATATATATATATATATATATATATATATATATATATATATATATATATATATATATATATTTTTTTTTTTATTATTTATTATATATATATCACTATATATATAAATAAATATATTATTAAGTATATAAAAACCTTATATACTTTATTTCTTCTTCCCTGTAATTTGTATATATATGTATATATTTATATTAAGGTATATAAATACAATATTTACTTTTGATATATGCTCTTAATATATACTATATATATATTAAGTATATATTATTGTATATATAGTTATACTATATTTATATATATGCATCATTCAAATTATATTTACGAACCCTGGGCATCTTAAACAGAAAATATCTCCAGCGCAGTCAGTGACTGTCACGCCCCAGTCCCAAAATTCCGTGGGACTAGACACGTGGCAATGGCCAGCAGTACGCACCGATGGACCAACTCAATATAATGGATCCATCAGGGCATACTTAAGCTGTAAAACAAGTCTACGACAATCATGGCACAACTAATCTCATCCACACAAGATATAAAATATGATCCACAGAATAAACAAGGAATGTAAATCATCAGCAAGTCTCACAAAGTACTTCGGGGAACAACCCGATAAATATCTAGTACAATGGTTCAACAGACCAGAAAGTAAATGACTGAAATAAATAATAAAAGCTGAGCATAACATGGATGCTCAAGAGAAGTCTTCAGCTAAGACCTCGTCCTGGGATAGTGGTACAGCTCCTGGATCAGCTCCTGCTCCGGTCCCGTAAACCTCGGGATAAACCTCGTCTGCAAAATCTGGGGACAAAATCCGGATCCAGGTCCTCAGGGGACATAGCAAGGTACAAGAAAGCTCATGCCAATAAATAAATAAACAGTGCAGCAAATAAATAACTAAATGAAATAATAGGGTAAATATGTAACCATCTAAGTGAAATGCAAGTGAGAGCAGCACGAATACTCAGGCTGAGACCACTACAAGCTCTGTGTCTGGGAGCCGGTAGCAGCAATAACTATGTGTTTACTATGTGTTTACTATGTTTTATATATATATAATCAGCCTGTAGCCTGTGTGTCTCTCCCCACCCAATGTAACCACGCATATCATGTCAATAACGTCTCATGTCCATGTCAAGCGCGATCATAGCTAAATGCAACAAGTCATAATATATATAGAATATAAAATCTATGTCAAGTCCTATATCCTATACAGAATCACCACGAATATCTCGGAAAAATCCTGTCTCATGAATAGTGTCAAGTGTCCTGGGTCATATGGTACTTGATAAGACAAGTACGAGAATATAAAGTGTCACGGATGTCCATCTCTAGATGACCGTACCCAACACTGCGTACAGTGTCGGCACATGACTGATAATCGGACGCTAAGTACGTCACACGGTCCTAGGTTGAGCATGCATAGCAGTATATATAAAGCAAGGAAAATAGATAACTAAGCTGCAGAGTTTGGCAAGGTACACTTGCCTGATGTCCGAATACCAACAACTGTCCCCGTATCAGTGGATCCGGTAGGTACTACTCCAAAAGGTGTAATAAACATCACCAATAGTCTCAGAAGGTGTCAAATTGCTATAAATGCCTGTCCTTACGTCCAATTTGGACACAGGGGCAAAAAGGTTAATTTCGGGCCAAAGCGGGTTCCATAGATGGGCCCACTTTGCACCGAAAAGCATGCCGAGGGTAACAGTCTCTAAATGGAACAAACTATGGGTCAAACAACTCTAAATGTCAATACGATCCCAACGGTATGTCCAAATTTGGATTCCGATGAGCCGAACATAATTTGGTCCAAAAAGTCAACTGTGGGACCCGCCAATTAGCGATCTGGTCAACCGTCTCAGAAATGCGTGAAAATTGGGTCACAGGACCAGCGTGTTACCACGAGTCCAGTGGCGCAAGTTTCGTAGTAATCTGACAAGCGTGCACAAAATACTCGCGAGTTCTACAAAAGTGGCGACACGGAATATGTTCGCGGATACGGGCTGATTCCGGCGCGCACACGCGTCCAAATCAGTCCCCACGAATTTTTACGTGTCCGATTATGCTGCATGCACCATTCGGTACACTTGGCACACGGCGGGGCGGTCCCATTTAGCGGGGCGCGCTCCGATCTCCACTTTTTAGAAAACCGGAAAAAGTGGGTGCGAGCAGTTTTGTGACGACTACAATTTTGTCCACAGCAACTAATAGCACAAAGTTATTATACAGAAAATAAACTAGGTCATGTAATCTACAGGTATCAAAAAGAATCGTCGAATTCGGATCTCTGTGGTGGGAGATACGAACTCGACAATAGGGGTGGTCATCGCAAGTTTCTGCGATTGCAGAATTCTGTCTGCTCGCGCTGACTTGGACGCTGTTTTTCACCTAGGGGCACTCATTTTCCGAGGTTGACTATAAAACAGATATTGGAGAGGGTTGAGGGAAGATCATACCTATGAAAACGGAACAGCGTTTGGTCGAGCGAGTCAACGGAAAAATATGCCGGAGCGAAGGTACTTCGAGTGGGAAACTGCAGTCCGCGATGTCGGCGTCGACGGGGTGGTTGGATGGCTTGGGGAGGCTTCTCTGGCTGCGGTGACGGCTCTAGATGGGAAGGGAAAGTCTGGAGTTTTAGGTTAGGGTTTTGGAGAGCTAATATATATATATATTATATATATACTAGGAGAGAGAGGGGGAGAGATTGGATTTCCGCGGTTAATGAAAAAGAGTGGGCGGTCGGCTCCCTGGCTGAGTGGGTCAAGTAATCCGCTGAATAGGGTGCTAAGTTGCTGCGGAATAGGTTTGTTAAGTAAAAGCAAAGTTTGGCTGATGTAGTCTAAGTTGCTGCTAAGGATATAGAATGCTATTAGTATTAATACTATTAGTATATTACTATAAGTTGTTATTATTATTATTATATTCTATTAACTCTTTCTTTTTCTTTCTTTCTTTCTTTAAATAAAATATATATACATATATAATTGTATATATATATATATATATATATATATATATATATTCACACATAAGAAAATTTATATAATAGGGTATTGCACATCGTTAGGCTAGCAACTGCTCAAGGGGTCTCCTACATGGAATAAATTCCGAAAAATTTCTGATGGTCCCACAAGTCCTCTAAGTGCCCGAACACCTAACATAAAAATTATTAAAAATCTCTTTCTCCTATTTGGACCTAATTACTACAATTTAATTAATAATTAATAAATAAAAAGTGTATATACGATTTTCTAGGAAGGGGGTTTTACATTCTACCCAACTTGTAAAAAAATTTCGTCCTCGAAATTAAATTAGGGTAGGGCTCTCCTTGTCAAGTCTCACTTGATTACAGTCTAAGAATTTCTCTCAAGTGAGCATTACGGTCTCTACCCAACTTAGAATTTACCCATCTATTATCTAAGACTATTCATCTAATAAATCTATGCCCCAACTCATTTAATCATATTATTGAATCCTCAAGTCTTTAACACCAAATATATCACCTATGATATTCCCTAAATCATATATAAAAGGGTCATCAATAATGTGACTGGCCTGTGGGGTATATCTAGTACTGTCTATATATCAAACTTATACCAAGCACGAGGTTTCGTCTTTCCGAAGTAAGGGAAGACGGAGATCAATAATAAAGAGTTCAAGGGTGAGGTAATAGATTAGAAGTATCGGGATCAAGGCGTTTAAAGAATTCAAATGGGAATGGTCAAGTTGTTGTGGATTAAAATCCTATTCCGGTAATCCTTTGTTCGCATGCTCGTATTAGTACAGTTATGTAGCTGATACGATATGCTCAGACATATCTAGAGGGCAAGCATACTAGTCAACTATATATCTCAATCCACGTGAAGTAGTCGTGCGAAGAGCGAACCAAAATGCACTAAGGTTGATCAGACCGTAATACACTGATTCTGAATAGACAATTGTATTAGTGTACATGTCCACTAACACATATGTCATGAACAAGCTCGATAAAGAATAAGCTTGCAAAACTAGGCTATAGAATAGCAGCATAAGTCAAGTACAACAATTATAAGTACGCTAGATGATGATGAAAGGAGGTACAAATTAATTCAAGTTCATAAAACAACACAAAATAAGCACAATAACAAAAGACTCTATAATCTCTACAGTTATTAATTAAAAATATTCTAGGTTATAAATTATTAGCAAGTTCAAATTAATTACTAGGTTAAGGCTAGGTCACGGATCAACATGCAAAAACTAAGCAAATCTAAAAGCAGAAAACTATAAAAACTTACGCGCATTAGCTACTCCATGAATCTGCGCGTCCTCCAAAGTCATGGCAAAAGCTTGTCCGCGTCCTTGCGGTGGATTCCTCTGCTGTTGCTGTGGGGCTTGCTGGAAGAGTGCTGCCTGTGGAGCCAAGGGTGGCCTTGGTTGATATCCTCCTGGCGCTGAGAGAGCTTGTCGGTTTAATATTGGTGCTCTCTCTCGATGATGAGGACAATCCTTGGCTAAGTGTTGGTTGGTTCCACAAATTAAGCATAATCCTAACTTGCGTCTGCAGTCCTTCTCAATATGGCCTGCCTTGCCACAGTACTGACATGTAGGTAGTATCTGCGGAGAGGCTCTGGGTGGCTGGTGTAGGTGAGGCCTCTTTGCGGCTTCTTCTTGTGGTACTCTGGCTGATGTGGAAGACCGTTTCAGACTGGTCTCTCTCCTAGTGACGCGTTCCATGCGTCGGGCTGCTGCAAGGACGTCTGAGTAGGATGTAGGTGCAACGGATCCAATTAGTTTCTGTAGCTCCAAGTTTAGTCCGTCGAAGAACTTCTCAGCCTTTTCTTCTTCTGTCGGGATCAAGGTTGGGGCGAAGCGACTTAGACGAATGAATTCTGCATTGTATTCTTCCACTGTCATGCTGCCCTGGATGAGGCGGTTGAACTTGTCCCTGAGCTCTGACCGTGCAACTGCCGGGATGTACATCTCTTGAAAGAGTCTGGAGAACTCTTCCCATGTGACTCTGTCCTGTCCAAGTCTCCTTTCTTCTGCTAACCACCAGTGGTGCGCATTATCAGTTAACTGCATTCTGACTGCAGTCATCCACTTCTCTCTTGGAAGTTCAGCGGCTTCCAGCTGATGCTGAATGTTTGTGAGCCACTCATGAACTTCCGTTGGCCCTTCTTTACCAGAAAATGTGCGAGGCTTGAGATGACGAAAGTCGGTGATAGATCCCGTCAATGTTCGCCTCGCTGCTGGATTAGCCTGCTCCAATGCGGATACCAGGCTGGTCCTCAGATACTCGGCCTCCTGCCGATGGACCTCTTGCTGAATCTGTTGCTGTGCTTGCATCATAGCATACATCATCTGGAACATCTGTTGCCCGTCCATGGCTTGTCCTGGCGGAAATACTGGCATCTGGGGAGTGAACTGAGGTGGTGGTGGAATGTCATCTCTCCGGAACCTTGGATTAGGCTGTCCGATTTGATCACTCTGCGATGCTTGTCCACCATACCCTGGTGTCACTTCGTCTCCATAAGTAACCACAGCGTCGTGTGGTGTATCCAAAGGGATATCATCTCTGTTCCCAGAATCCATTGCTCTGAAATCAAAGATAAACTATGAGAACGCTCAGAGGAATCAATACAGGATGCAGTTCAAGTAACAAATTTTGAGTTCGATATAGAGTTCAACAAATGGTTAAATGATGGATGAGATCCTATAGTTTATACTATCCTTAGGGCAGGCTGGTCCGGTCCCTAAGTTGAAACCGAACAATTTAGTCGTAGACCTGCATGGGCCACCACAAAAACCATGTCACGCCCCAGTCCCAAAATACCGTGGGACTAGACACGTGGCAATGGCCAGCAGTACGCACCGATGGACCAACTCAATATAATGGATCCATCAGGGCATACTTAAGCTGTAAAACAAGTCTACGACAATCATGGCACAACTAATCTCATCCACACAAGATATAAAATATGATCCACAGAATAAACAAGGAATGTAAATCATCAGCAAGTCTCACAAAGTACTTCGGGGAACAACCCGATAAATATCTAGTACAATGGTTCAACAGACCAGAAAGTAAATGACTGAAATAAATAATAAAAGCTGAGCATAACATGGATGCTCAAGAGAAGTCTTCAGCTAAGACCTCGTCCTGGGATAGTGGTACAGCTCCTGGATCAGCTCCTGCTCCGGTCCCGTAAACCTCGGGATAAACCTCGTCTGCAAAATCTGGGGACAAAATTCGGATCCAGGTCCTCAGGGGACATAGCAAGGTACAAGAAAGCTCATGCCAATAAATAAATAAACAGTGCAGCAAATAAATAACTAAATGAAATAATGGGGTAAATATGTAACCATCTAAGTGAAATGCAAGTGAGAGCAGCACGAATACTCAGGCTGAGACCACTACAAGCTCTGTGTCTGGAAGCCGGTAGCAGCAATAACTATGTGTTTACTATGTGTTTACTATGTTTTATATATATATAATCAGCCTGTAGCCTGTGTGTCTCTCCCCACCCAATGTAACCACGCATATCATGTCCATAACGTCTCATGTCCATGTCAAGCGCGATCATAGCTAAATGCAACAAGTCATAATGTATATAGAATATAAAATCTATGTCAAGTCCTATATCCTATACAGAATCACCATGAATATCTCGAGAAAATCCTGTCTCATGAATAGTGTCAAGTGTCCTGGGTCATATGGTACTTGATAAGACAAGTACGAGAATATAAAGTGTCACGGATGTCCATCTCTAGATGACCGTACCCAACACTGCGTACAGTATCGGCACCCGACTGATAATCGGACGCTAAGTACGTCACACGGTCCTAGGTTGAGCATGCATAGCAGTATATATAAAGCAAGGAAAATAGATAACTAAGCTGCAGAGTTTGACAAGGTACACTTGCCTGATGTCCGAATACCAACAACTGTCCCCGTATCAGTGGATCCGGTAGGTACTACTCCAAAAACTGTAATAAACATCACCAATAGTCTCAGAAGGTGTCAAACTGTTAGAAATGCCTGTCCTTACGTCCAATTTGGACACAGGGGCAAAAAGGTCAATTCCGGGCCAAAGCGGGTTCCATAGATGGGCCCACTTTGCACCGAAAAGTGTGCCGAGGGTAACAGTCTCTAAATGAAACAAACTATGGGTCAAACAACTCTAAATGTCAATACGATCCCAACGGTATATCCAAATTTGGATTCCGATGAGCCGAACATAATTTGGTCCAAAAAGTCAACTGTGGGACCCGCCAATTAGCGATCTGGTCAACCGTCTCAGAAATGCATGAAAATTGGGTCACAGGATCAGCGTGTTACCACGAGTCCAGTGGCGTAAGTTTCGTCGCAATCTGACAAGCGTGCACAAAATACTCGTGAGTTCCACAAAAGTGGCGACACGGAATGTGTTCGCGGATACGGGCTGATTCCGGCGCGCACACGCGTCCAAATCAGTCCCCACGAATTTTTACGTGTCCGATTATGCTGCGTGCACCATTCGGTACACTTGGCACACGGCGGGGCGGTCCCGTTTAGCGGGGCGCGCTCCGATCTCCACTTTTTAGAAAATCGGAAAAAGTGGATACGCGCAGTTTTGTGACGACTACAATTTTGTCCACAGCAACTAATAGCACAAAGTTATTATACAGAAAATAAACTAGGTCATGTAATCTACATGTATCAAAAAGAATCGTCGAATTCGGATCTCTGTGGTGGGAGATACGAACTCGACAATAGGGGTGGTCATCGCAAGTTTCTGCGATTGCAGAATTCTGTCTGCTCGCGCTGACTTGGGCGCTGTTTTTCACCTAGGGGCACTCGTTTTCCGAGGTTGACTATAAAACAGATATTGGAGAGGGTTGAGGGAAGATCATACCTATAAAAATGGAACAGCGTTTGGTCGAGCGAGTCAACGGAAAAACACGCCAGAGCGAAGGTGCTTCGAGTGGGAAACTGCAGTCCGCGATGTCGGCGTCGACGGGGTGGTTGGATGGCTTGGGGAGGCTTCTCTGGCTGCGGTGACGACTCTAGATGGGAAGGAGAAGTCTGGAGTTTTAGGTTAGGGTTTTGGAGAGCTAATATATATATATTATATATATACTAGGAGAGAGAGGGGGAGAGATTGGATTTCCGCGGTTAATGAAAAAGAGTGGGCGGTCGGCTCCCTGGCTGAGTGGGTCAAGTATTTGATTAGCTACCAGTACGTATGACGTGCATCACGGCTTAGCATAAAATCAGAAAAATTCAAGAATAATTATGACTTGGCATTAGTTACATTGGGCGGAAAAGATAACTAGTAGACGTATGGGACACCCCCTCCTTGAGTCTTTATCCTTCGTTCCATGCTCCTCGGAGATGGACGATTGCAGAGTGCCCATGAGTCTGGGGGCATATGACACATATACTAGCCAGTCAACACGATTGGTGAATTAAGTCAGCATATGTCTGGCCTACACTTTCCCATGCGTACTACAAGGTCTTTACTTGCATTCACTTAGATGGTTAGCACCCTGTATTTATTTATTCAGTATTTACATACCTGGCATATTGTTTTCCTGTATCTTGTTATGTCCCACTGAGGACCTGGTTTCCTTCCAGATTTAGACGAGGTCTTCTACCCCACGGTGTATGGTCCAGGACAGGAGACTAGGTGTGCCACCGAGGAGGAGTTAGAGGAGCCACCATCAGAATCTGTCTGATTCTAGAAGCTTGCTCTCCTGAAGATGGAGCTATTTCCCTAGATAGATGATACATTAGTCTATCTTATTTTCTGCTATTATTATCTTTTGTAGTGGGTTTGTTACCACAAGATGTGTACTATGACATTTTCAGACTCAGCATTATATATATTCAGCACTATTTCCTGATATTTCTGTGGATGAGATAGATTTATCGGTATTAGACTTGTAGTATTTTAGGACAGCGTAGCACGTTCCTTTGGGTCCATTAAATTGGATTAAACCCTTAGTGACGTGTCAGCTGGCCAATGCCACGTGGCCTAGTCTCTTACATTTTGGGACTGGGGCGTGACATGGTTTTAGTGGTGGCCTATGCATGTCTAGTTTATTGCTAGTGGTATGATGACATGCCTAGCAAGCCTGCAATATGATAGAAATACTAGGGCTCATCCACACTGACTTCATCAAAATTTTTGCATCCTGCTTGATTATCAATTATTAATTCCTTGTGCTTTTCTAATTATTCTATATTCTTCAGAAATATGGACATACCCGGTGGACATGCGATTGATGGGGCTGACCAAGCAACAGACCCTTCGCTCGATGTCCAAGGAACCTCGACTACCCCGAGAGACCAATCCCCTAGAAGGATGCTAGTCTACCCGGTGACCCCGTACATTCACCAGAATCCTGCCCAGATAGGAACACCAGCCCAACACGAAGGGCAAACCTCCCAGGCCCCAACACCGTAGGCGGAGACACCTCTGCCTCCACCTCCAGCCCTTCCTGCCCTGATGCCACATCTTGAGGGACAAACTCAAATGTTCCAGTTCCTCCAAGCTATGTTGCAGACTCAATGGCAACAGACTGAAGCCCTGAGACAGTCTCAGTGGCAGCAGACTGAAGCCTTGAGACAGACCTTGATGACGGCTTTGGAGAGAACCACTGCCTTGGCACCAGCACCTGTCCAACCAGTGGGCACTGTTCGAGGCTTCCGCCAAATGAGCCCGAGAAACTTTAAAGGCAGCGAAACCCCAGAGGAGATCTCCGACTGGATCTCCAACACAGAAATGCTGCTGGAAGGCTCGCAACTTACCCCCGACTTGTGGATGACCGCCGTGAGGGCCCAGCTCTTAGGCAACGCCCATCACTGGTGGAATTCTATAGAGCGTAGCGTCGGCAAAGACCAGACTTGGAAACAATTTTTGGAGCACTTCCACGCAAAGTACTTCCCAGCAACAGTCCGAGATGCCCTATATTCCCAGTTCCTGCACTTGGAACAGGGAAATATGACCGTCGACGCCTACGACGCAGAGTTCAGCAGACCAAGTCATTTCGGTGCCATCTTGATACCGAATGAGCTGGAGAAGGCCAAGAGGTTCCACTACGGCCTCACCTTCGAGCTCCAGAGGTATACAACGACCCAGGCGAGGATCTCCTACGAGGAGGTTCTTACAGAAGCAAGGGTGCAAGAAGCTATTGGCCGAGAAGCGAGACGCTTTAATCCAAGCATCCCGGCCAAAAACCAGCAAGGAGCAGGAGGACCTATCCGTCGTCCACAAAATCAAACGCAGCATACGACGGGACCCTACCAGAAGAAGGAGCTCCCGAGTTGTCACTATTGTGGCAAGAAGGGGCATTTTGCCAATGACTGCAGAAAGAAGAAAGGACTCTGCCTAGTATGTGGAGCTAGCCAGCATATGGCAAGGGATTGCCCATAACGCAAAGATGCAGCGCCTCAGAACGGGCAAAGATCAGGAGCACAACACCCCTCAACATCTGGAGGACATCAGAGGGGAGCACCCTTAGCTACCCAGGAGGCCCAGTTCAACAAGGCCAAACAACAGTCTGGAGGACAAAGGCATGGGCAGGCCTTTGCTTTAGCTACAGTTGCAGAAGAACCCGAAGGTGAAACCATCACAGGTACCATTTTAGTTGCATCATTACCTGCAACCGTATTATTTGATTCTGGCGCTACCCTGTCATTCATATCTAGTAGTTTCGTAGCCATGCACAAACTAGTAACTATCCCACTGCCTAAATGCTGGAAAATTCTTACCGGAGGAGGCATTGTTCCAATTACCAACATTATTGAAACATGCTCGGTAGTCATTTGTAGTAGAGAGCTAAGAGCGCAATTTTTGGTACTCCTAATGCCAAATTTTGACGTTGTCTTAGGCATGGACTGGTTAATCCAGAACTATGCTATCCTAGACTGTCGAAAAGGTAGTGTCACCTTTAGACCACCAGGACACCCGGAGTTCGAATACGTACGAAGTACCATCGAGCAAGGAGTATGTCAGACTCCTAGAGCTTACATGGCGATGGAGGTTACATGGCGATGGAGATAGCACCCCCAGCACTCGTTGCAGAATTCGAAGACGTATTCCCGGAGGAATTGCCAGGCCTACCGCCTGACAGAGAAGTAGAGTTTAGTATTGAGCCGATACCCGGAGCTGCACCGGTATCCTCAAATGTGTACCGATTGGCGAAGAAGGAGCTTGACGAGCTGAAGCTGCAACTGGAGGAATTACAAATCAAGGGATTTGTTCGTCCTAGTGCATCACCCTAGGGAGCACCAGTGTTGTTTGTACCCAAGAAGGACGGAACATATCGAATGTGTATTGATTACAGAGCCCTCAACGCTTTGACAATAAAAAACAAGTACCCCTTGCCGCGAATTGACGATCTGTTCGATCAACTGACGGGAGCAGTAGTATTCTCAAAGATAGACTTGAGATCAGGCTATCATCAGGTCAAAGTATGGCGAGAAGATATTCCGAAGACAGCATTCAGGACTCGTTATGGTCATTACGAGTTCCTGGTGATGCCTTTTGGACTAACTAATGCACCAGCCGTATTCATGAACCTGATGAACAGAGTCTTCCACCAATATCTGGACCAGTTCGTGGTAGTCTTCATCGACGACATCTTGGTGTATTCAAAGAGCCACGAGGAGCACGAAGAGCACTTGAGACTAGTGCTAGAGACGCTGAGACGGGAGAGCCTTTATGCTAAACTAAGCAAGTGCGAGTTCTTCCTTGATCGTGTCACTTTTCTTGGACACGTGATCACAGGAGAAGGCATTTCGGTGGACCCAGCAAAGATCTCATCTGTGGAGACATGGCCAACCCCGACCAACGTCTCAGAGGTGAGAAGCTTTCTAGGACTTGCCGGATATTACCGGAGGTTCGTAGAAAACTTTGCAAGAATCGCGGAGCCAATTACCCGTCTTACCCGCAAGGAGCAGGAGTTCATATGGTCTGAGGAATGCCAGACAGCTTTCGATGAGTTGAAAAAGCGTCTGACTACAGCCCCCATTTTGACTATACCATCTGGATCCGGAGGTTTCGTAATCTATAGCGATGCATCCGGAAAAGGATTGGGTTGTGTCTTAATGCAACATGGAAAGGTTGTAGCTTATGCCTCAAGACAACTAAGGACTCATGAGAAGAATTACCCCACTCACGACTTGGAGCTTGCCGCAGTCATCTTCGTCCTAAAGCTATGGAGACATTATCTATACGGCGAACGAGTGGAGATATTCACCGATCACAAGAGCCTGAAATACGTCTACACTCAGAAGGACCTGAACCTAAGACAAAGACGATGGCTCGAAGTGATGACGGATTTCGAGATCGATCTGCAGTACCATCCAGGGAAGGCTAATGTAGTAGCTGATGCACTAAGCAGAAGACCCTCGACATTCTTTATGATCACCCAACCAGGTCTATTGAGAGATCTAGAAAAGTTGGGAATAGAGGTCATTATGCCAAGAATTGACGGCCAATTATCAAACTACCAGCTACAATCAACATTGGTCGAAAGAATCAAAGCTGCACTGCCAACAGATGCAAGATTTCAGAGGCTACGACAAAGAACCGAGACTGGAATCCAGACAGGATATCGCATACACGAAGATGGGACTCTAAGATGTGGAGAACGTCTTTATGTTCCAAATGGAGAACTTCGTGAGGAGCTGATATCAGAAGCTCATAGCTCAACCTACTCTATACATCCAGGTGGCACAAAGATGTACAGAGACCTGCGACAATACTACTGGTGGCATGGAATGAAGCGAGAGATAGCACGCTTTGTGGCAAAATGCCTGGTGTGTCAGCAAGTCAAGGCTGAACATCAGAGATCTACCGGTCTACTTCAACCCCTCCCAATACCCGAGTGGAAATGGGAACACATTACGATGGACTTTGTTACGGGCTTCCCAAGAAGTCCCAGTGGTCGTAATGCTGTATGGGTGATCGTAGACAGACTCACCAAGGCTGCTCATTTCCTACCTTTCAGAGTCGGACAATCTACAGAAGTCTTGGCGGACATGTACATGAAGGAGATAGTACGTCTGCATGGAGTACCAGTCAGCATAGTATCTGACAGAGATACGAGATTTACATCTTACTTTTGGCGAAGTATGCAAGAAAGTCTTGGTACCCGCCTCAAGTTCAGCACCTCGTATCATCCGCAGACAGATGGCCAATCAGAGCGCACCATCCAGACGCTAGAAGATATGCTGAGAGCCTGCATGCTTGATTTCAGCGGATCATGGGAAGATCATTTGCACCTGGTAGAATTTTTCTACAACAATATAGCTATCAAGCGAGCATTCAAATGGCTCCCTTTGAAGCATTGTATGGCAGGAAATGTCGTTCCCCAGTATGCTGGAGCGATGTTGGCGAAAGACAGATCTTGGGACCAGAACTGATTTTTCGTACGGTAGAGAAAGTAAAGAAGATCCAAGGGCACCTGCGAGCAGCACAAGACAGACAGAAGCACTGGGCCAACGTACATCGACGACCTCTAGAGTTCTAAGTAGGAGAGCATGTGTTCTTGAAGATCTCACCTACCCGAGGTACTATCAGATTTGGAGGAAGAGGAAAACTGAGTCCAAGGTACATTGGACCCTTCGATGTATTAAAACGCATCGGAGAAGTTGCTTACAAGCTAGCCTTACCTCAGACCTTGGAAGGAGTACATGACGTCTTCCACGTATCTCAGTTGAGGAGGTACATCCCAGACCCAAGTCATGTACTGGACCATTCAGAGATCACCGTCGGCCCGAGTCTATCGTACCAGGAGGAACCTGTAGAGATCCTAGATCATAGCGAGAAGGTGTTGCGAGGCCAGACTATCCCTCTAGTTCGTGTTGCATGGAGACATCATGCACCAGGTGAATCAACCTGGGAACGAGAAGAGGATATTCGACAGCGTTTCCCCCATCTATTTCCAAATTAGGGTATGTCCTAATATTTCAAATCAATCTTTCATTCTCATCATATGTCTGTTTTTATTTCGAGGACGAAATATTCTAAGGAGGGTAGATTGTAAACTCCCTCGACCAGATTTCAGTAATTTAGGATTATTTTTAGCTAATTAGAATTATTGTAACTTTTTAAAATTTATTTTGTTTACATATCCTATTGATTCGTGCACCTGTCCATCACACAATTAAATAGAGCATTACACTAGCTGTTAAACCCAAACAAGTTCACATACCTGTCCTAGACATGTTAGACTATTTTTCTGAATTTTGTGCAACTCCCAGATGCTTTATTTTGAGCCTCGTTTGAGACGCACAAATATCGTTACAAACGTCCGTATTTATTTCCTATTTAATTTTCTGCTCTTTACCCATCTCTGTACCCCTAGGGATTTGAGGCCCAACATGCACCTGTTTTACCCAAACAAAAATACGTCAATATTCTACTTTGAATATACTACAATTAGTATATTGACACCGTAGTAAAATTATGGCCCTACCTGCCTCTAAATAATTAGAGAACACCGTGCGCCGTATTTATTAAATAATAAATACGGTGACCCGTATCACCCAAAGAACCAGGCCATGCCCCTGCCCAGGCTCACCCCCATCCCTGCCTAGGCCCTCCCCCAGCTTTCTCCCTCATTTCTGTGCAATTCAGTATTTCTAGGAATCAGTGTTTTTAATCAGACAAATTGCGTAATTACGCAAAATACCAATTTTAGGACCTATTTGTAATTTATGGAATTACAGGGGTTTTTCTGCAATTTTTCCTGTGAGGTGTCACCCCCCTATTGGCTCGTGAACGTGGACCGTCCATGTGGCCGTGGGACCCACAAAATATCTGAAAATATCAGCCTAAAATATCCTAAAACCCAAAATACCCAAAATACCTTTGAAGTTCTAACTATTTACAATTAAACCTAACCCTAAACCCTATAAATACCCGACCCCTCCCCCTTCCAAACCTCACACCGCCACCCTCCGGCCACCGCCTCCGACCAAACTCCGCCGACAGGCTCGCCACTACCCCACCTTCCCTCCGACCAAACCCCACCACCTCCAGCCGCCTGCTCCGCCGTGGGCAGCCGCTGCAAACCCAAACCCCGACCCTGCACACAGCATCCCCCAACACCCCCGACCTCCCCCAGCACCACCCTCCACCGTCGTGGACCACCGCCACCATCCCCGACAGCTCCGCCCTGACCTCCTCTACCGAACCAACCCTCCACCATCGCCCCATGACCACCACTCCGGCCGCCCTCACCCCCGCAGCCCTCCGCCCTCACCCACACCAGCACTGCCACCCCCCATCCCGACCACCACCACCACCACCGCCACCACCACCACCAGGCCCTTCGCCACCCTCCTCTCCGTCGACCCATCCGCCTGCACCGCCTCCTCCGCCACCACCCTGGCCGCAGCAGCCCCCGCAAGCCACCGCTGCTGCTGCTGTTAAACACTGCTGCCACTGCCACCGTCCCTCCGGCCAGCCGCCGCCTCCTCCGCCGCCGTCCTCCCGCCGGCGACTAGCTGTGGGCCCCCTCTGTCGACCTGTCAGGTATAAAATACCTGTATAATACGTAAATACATAAATATTCCTATATGTATGTATATATATATATATGTATATATATGTATATATTAATATATATATTAATATATATGTTATTATATATATTTAATTATATATTATTTAATTAAATATCAAATACAGTATATACAGTAAATAAATATGTATTTATATTTCTGTATTTTCATTTTTATTTATTTATTATTTATATGTATATGTATATGTATATGTATATATATATATATATATATATATATATATATATATATATATATATATATATATATATATATATATATATATATTACTATATATATATAATATATATACTTAAATACAGTATATTATACAGTACAATATATATATATTATATATATATATGCATCCTTTATTCCTGTTATATATATATATATGTATTATATATATATATATATATGTATATATATTTATATATATGTATTATTATATGTAATTATATATATATATATATTATATATATATAATAATAATAATAATTATTAATACAGTATATATATATATATATACAGTGTATATATATATATTAATATGTAAATATATATGTATTTTTGCTTTTCTTTATATATATTTATATATGTCTATATATATATATATATATATATATATATTTATGTATATTATAATTATATATATATATATATATATATATATATATATATATATATATATATATATATATATATATATATATATATATATATATATATATATAATATCTACATATGTATATATATATGTATGCTTTTTATTTTTATTTTTATATATATTACATATATATATGTTATTGCTCCTGAATTTCATATGACTGTGAGTACCTGAGATTGCCTCGGGTACAGTCAACAAGTACGTTGGCACGTAGTGTAAATAACTTAGTCTTTAACAGACTTACCAACAACTGTGAGGGTATCCTAATATCCTCCTAGACCCTATTACGGGAACACGCAACAAGATTGCAATACATATTGGGATGTGAGCTGCGTATTTGATTAGCTACCAGTATGTATGACGTGCATCACGACTTAGCATAAAATCAGAAAAATTTAAGAATAATTACGACTTGGCATTAGTTACATTGGACGGAAAAGATAACTAGTAGACGTATGGGACACCCCCTCCTTGAGTCTTTATCCTTCGTTCCATGCTCCTCGGAGATGGACGATTGCAGAGTGCCCATGAGTCTGGGGGCATATGACACATATACTAGCCAGTCAACACGATTGGTGAATTAAGTCAGCATATGTCTGGCCTACACTTTTCCATGCGTACTACAAGGTCTTTACTTGCATTCACTTAGATGGTTAGCACCCTGTATTTATTTATTCAGTATTTACATACCTGGCATGTTGTTTTTCTGTATCTTGTTATGTCCCACTGAGGACCTGGTTCCCTTCCAGATTTAGACGAGGCCTTCTACCCCACGGTGTATGGTCCAGGACAGGAGACTAGGTGTGCCACCGAGGAGGAGTTAGAGGAGCCACCATCAGAATCTGCCTGATTCTAGAAGCTTGCTCTCCTGAAGATGGAGCTATTTTCCTAGATAGATGATACATTAGTCTATCTTATTTTCTGCTATTATTATCTTTTGTAGTGGGTTTGTTACCACAAGATGTGTACTATGACATTTTCAGACTCAGCATTATATATATTCAGCACTATTTCCTGATATTTCTGTGGATAAGATAGATTTACCGGTATTAGACTTGTAGTATTTTAGGACAGCGTAGCACGTTCCTTTGGGTCCATTAAATTGGATTAAACCCTTAGTGACGTGTCAGCTGGCCAATGCCACGTGGCCTAGTCCCTTACATTTTGGGACTGGGGCGTGACAGGAGGGCTCCGGCCGGTGGTGGAGGTTTGGAGGATTTGGGAGTGAGGTTGGGCTAGTATGAGTAATATTTGGACTAGTATGAGTAAATTTTATTCATTAATGAACTAGCTTCAATACTGGACTAGTCCCGAGTATTTTTTGTAGTGCCTTTATCACAAGTCTTTTTTGTGTAGTGCCTTTGTCAATGGGCTTTTGATTTACCAAAAATAGATGAGATTAAGACCGAAAACCCTTGGTTGCCGGCGTTGGTTTTGGATTCAGAGAGAGAGAGAGAGAGAGAGAGAGAGAGGAATGGAGCCATAGATCTTCTCCATGTCTTTCTCTCTCCTCTTTTCTCTTTCTCTCCCTCTCTCTCTCTCATTCTGTCTCTGTCTAGAATTTGGTGCTCAATTGCTTCTTCTTGGTATGACTTTTCACAAAATTTCGTATTTCAAATCTTGGATCTTGGATTTTCGTAATAATTGGGCTAAAAATTATAACTTGGGCATAAAAATGACAACTTTATATTATTACTTTTTTGGGGGTTCATTTTTGTGGGAATTTGGAATTTTTAGGTTTCCTTTGAGGTAATTCTTAATGCAATGTATGAAACAATAGCAGTCTCTATTTAAAACTGTATCTTTGGGTGGATTATAGCTCAAAATGTGGTAAGGTCCTCATCTTTGAGGAAATGCGATTCCAACTCTTATATTATCCTCATTCAAAAAAAAAAAAAAAAAAAAACCTTATATTATCAAATGCTCTTTTCTCCATTTTTGGAGAAATCTGGATTTTTTTGATGTTTGTTGATGCTAGATTGTATTTTTAGGTGGATTATAGCTGAAAATGTGCTAAAGTCCTGATCTTTGAGGAAATGTTGGACATGGTTTTAAGGAAATTTTCATTTCCTTGAGTTAAATTATGATTCAAAATGTGACCCCAACTCTTAAATTATCAAATGCTTTTTTGTCCATTTTTGGGGAAGTTTGGAATTTTCTAGGTTTTCTTGATGCTTAGCTCAAAATGAGGTAAAGTCCTGATTGTTGAGGAATTAATGTTGGACACGACATTTTGGTAAAACTTTCATTTTCTTGAGTTAAATTCTAATCCTCGGTATATTTTATTTGAACTTGAATTCCAGGAGATCTGTAGTACATTGGTTTGCCTTCCAATGAATTGTTGGTGGGCATAATTGCAAGAGATTCAAGCTTGCCACAAACCTAAAGGAGGGGCAAGATGACCAGGCTAAGGCTTCGGGAGAGGTCGTGCAGAATTCGGGAGAAGATTCGGTGGACGAAAATCTACACTTTCGATTGTGTTCGGAACGGCGACTCAAGCACCGAAGCTGAGAAGAACCTCCTGGGCCCTGGATACTCGAGAATTGTGCACTGCAATAATCCTAAAATCCATCATAGACAGCCTCTATGTTACCCTTCCAACTACATTTCCACCACCAAGTACAATATTGCCACCTTCCTACCTAAAGCTATATTTGAGCAGTTCCGGCGTGTGGCCAACTTATACTTCCTCATGGCCGCTCTCATCTCCCTTACAGAAATTGCGCCTTTCTCAGCGGTGAGTATGATTGCACCTCTGGCATTCGTCGTTGGCCTCAGTATGGCAAAGGAGGGATTGGAGGACTGGCGGAGGTTCGTACAGGATATGAAGGTCAATAGTCGGAAAGTCAAAGTTCATAAGGGTGAGGGGAGGTTTTGTTACAAGACTTGGCAGAAAGTCCAAGTTGGGGATATTGTGAGAGTGGAGAAAGATCAGTTCTTTCCCGCCGACTTGCTCCTGTTGTCATCAAGCTATGAAGATGGGATATGCTATGTGGAGACGATGAATTTAGATGGGGAAACAAATCTAAAGGTCAAGAGATCACTGGAGGTAACTTTGTCATTGGATGATGAGAATACCTTCAAAGATTTTTCTGCGACCATTAAATGTGAGAGCCCCAATCCTAGCCTCTATACATTTGTAGGTAATTTCGAGTATGAGCGGCAGGTCTTTGCCCTTGATCCAAGCCAAGTTCTTCTCAGAGACTCGAAGCTTAGGAACACTTCATACATCTATGGTGTGGTTATTTTCACTGGCTTTGACAGTAAAGTTATGCAGAATTCTACAGACTCCCCGTCCAAAAGAAGCAGAGTCGAGAGGAAGATGGACTATATCATATATACTCTTTTTAGCGTTCTTGTAGGAATCTCAATGATTAGCTCAATTGGGTTTGCTTTGTTGACAAAGTTTGAAATGCCAAATTGGTGGTATTTACAACCAACATCGCACTCAAAGATGTATAACCCGTTAAATCCTGCATTATCAGGCCTCTTCCATCTTGTTACAGCTCTCATCTTATATGGATACCTGATTCCTATCTCACTCTATGTCTCGATTGAAGTTGTCAAGGTCTTGCAAGCAATGTTTATCAACCAAGATATTCAAATGTACGATGAGGAGACAGGGATTCCAGCAGAAGCCAGAACCTCAAATCTGAATGAGGAGCTAGGACAAGTAGACACTATTTTGTCGGATAAGACAGGTACATTGACTTGCAATCAGATGGATTTCTTGAAATGTTCGATTGCAGGAGTTTCCTATGGTATCCGTGCCAGTGAAGTAGAGATTGCTGCAGCTAAGCAAATGGCTGCAGAAAGCGAAGATTCTATGGAGGATGGCGAGGATGAGTTTGGACAGTCAGCGATCAAACTTGATAGTGGGATTACTTGTAAAATTGAGAAGGAACAGAAGCATGCCATAAAAGGTTTCAGTTTTGAGGATGATCGCCTCATGCAGGGGAGCTGGCTGAAAGAGCCTAACACCAGTGTGATTCTTATGTTCTTCCGGATATTGGCACTCTGTCACACGGCAATTCCTGAGCAAGATGAGGAAACTGGGGGATTTACCTATGAAGCAGAGTCACCTGATGAAGCTGCATTTCTAGTTGCTGCTAGAGAATTCGGATTTGAGTTCTGCAAAAGGACCCAATCTAGTGTCTTTATTCGGGAAAGATATCCTTCTTTTTCCAATCTAGTAGAAAGGTCAGGATATGAAATACATCACACCTGTTTAACTATCAATATGTGTTGAATCACTTCATCAGGTCTTTCTTGCAGGGAGTTTAAGATTCTTAATTTATTAGAATTTAATAGCAAAAGGAAGAGAATGTCGGTAATTGTTCAAGATGAGACAGGGCAGATAATTCTTCTGTGCAAAGGAGCCGACAGGTCTGCCTTCATCTTTTTGATGACTTGCCAAATTTACATACTTAGCTTCCTGTAACTTTGTTATTGTTGTTGCCTTTTTGTTTTATAATGGAGGTCGAGGTTACACTTGCTGACTTATTTCTTGGGATATCCCAGTATCATTTTTGACAGATTGTCAAAAAATGGAAGAATGTTCGAGGAGGATACAACTAGACATCTAAATGAGTATGGAGAGGCAGGCTTGCGGACATTAGCTCTGTCTTATAGGATGCTTGATGAATCTGAGTACTCTTCTTGGAATGGTGAGTTTCTCAAAGCAACGACTACTGTTGGTCCAGATAGAGAAGCCCAACTTGAACGAGTCTCTGATATGATTGAGAGGGATTTGATTCTTGTGGGTGCAACTGCAGTGGAGGACAAATTACAGAAAGGGGTATGAATTTGACATACTGGTAGAAGTAAGTTGAGGTCTTTCTCTCGTTCTTGCTCCATTTTACCATTTCCTTCTCATCTGCTGCAGGTTCCTCAATGCATAGACAAATTAGCACAAGCTGGTCTCAAGATCTGGGTTCTAACTGGTGATAAAATGGAAACGGCTATAAATATTGGGTATACCCCTCGTGCTATTACCTTAATATTGTTTATGCCCTATTCACAAGTTGAAGCTTTAGATGAATGTTTCTGCTTGTAGGTTTGCTTGTAGTTTACTTCGGCAAGGCATGAAACAAATTTGCATATCAATGACGAGCTCAGATGTAGTAAACAAGGATGGAAAAAATGTAAGAAGTCTTAATCTTTTATGTGACTGATAATTGGTAGAATCTTGTTAGTTCAGGAAGTTGATTTCATATCATGCTTTTATTTTGCATTTGGCGACTGAGCAGACTATCAAGGAGAATATTATGCTTCAAATTACCAATGCCTCTCAAATGATCAAGATGGAGAAAGATCCTCATGCAGCATTTGCTTTGATTATCGATGGAAAATCTTTAACCTATGCCCTATATGATGATATAAAGCATCAGTTTTTGAGTCTGGCTGTAGATTGTGCTTCAGTTATATGTTGTCGGGTCTCCCCAAAGCAGAAAGCATTGGTACTAGTTTCTCTTTTTACATACATAGATGTTTATTCCCCAAAAAGAAGGTTCTGTTCTGAAAACATTTAGTGGCAATACTCTGATTTCTTCTTTAGGTGACCCGGTTGGTGAAAGAAGGAACAGGCAAGACTACGCTAGCAGTAGGTGATGGTGCAAATGACGTTGGCATGATTCAAGAAGCAGATATTGGGGTCGGCATCAGTGGGGTGGAGGGCATGCAGGTTGATATAAGTATAATGAATGATTATATGAACTTCCAGACCATTATCCTTTTCTTCAGACCTTCAGGATCTAGGGTTCAAAGTATACTCGATAATTCTATAGAAACTCTTTAGCTCCTTGTAACTCAGTTAAATTTTTCCAGGCTGTGATGGCTAGCGAATTCTCTATTTCTCAGTTCCGCTATCTAGAGCGGCTTCTTGTTGTCCATGGTCACTGGTGTTATAAGAGGATAGCCCAAATGGTATTTATGAAGATTCCTTTATGTTTTCATACAAATAGCAGACATTGAATAATTTATCATCTACCTAATGGAATCTCTTCAAACCTATGCAGATCTGTTATTTCTTCTACAAGAATATTGCATTTGGCCTAACATTGTTCTACTTTGAGGCATATACTGGTTTCTCTGGGCAATCGGTCTACGACGATTGGTATATGATACTTTTCAATGTCATGTTGACCTCATTGCCGGTTATATCCCTGGGTGTCTTTGAGCAAGATGTTTCCTCTGAAATCTGCCTGCAGGTTGGTGTGTTTTTCTTCCCCATAGAGAGTGTGCACTGATACAACCATATATTCAACACATAAATTGAGATTCCAGTTAAAGATACAGTATTTCAGAATTTTTGTGAGAGAATACGTTCCTAGAGCCAAAAATTGTGAAATGAACGTTTTTCTAGAATCTGCCTTACCGGATGAAATTCCAGTTTTTCTATGACCCAGACATTTTAGGATTGGTTTGACAATTTCAAGTAAGACGATTACAAGTACTGAAATATCTTTGACCATGTTACAGTTAAAAGAATTATGAAAAGTAAAAACAAAAAATAACCAGAAAAACCCAACAAATTTGCTATACGGGTCTGAAGTGAACACCATATGATTTGAATCCTGTGCCATTATTAAAACAATGACTTGCAATGGCAGTGCACATACGCACATAGTTGAACAATAATTATCAACCTTTACATCATGAATGAGGGAATAATCTGAACAATGTGTTATGGCAGTAAGTATGAGCTTCATTAGATTCATCGGCTGATTTGAATTTGGATTGTGATCTTATTTTGACAAAGCAAAATAATTCAGAACCATTTAATTGAGGCGTACCACTTGTTTACCCCACTAAGAGGTAACATTTGGCATATAATGTTCCTTCAGCACTTGCAAAACTAATTAGTTGTAGTGTAAACTTCATCTATATTGATACACTACGGACAGTAAGATTTTATCTTTAACTGGGTTTCTTTCCATGAAACTTCTTTCTTTACATATTAATGATTTTCAATAATCTACATTTCTGCAGTTCCCAGCTTTGTATCAGCAAGGACCAAGAAACCTATTCTTTGATTGGTACAGGATCATCGGTTGGATGGCCAATGGCTTCTATGCATCTCTTGTCACTTTCTTCCTCACTATCCTCCTGTTCTACACCCAGGCATTCTGCTCCACTGGCCAGACTGCTGACATGGCTGCTGTGGGGACCATCATGTTCACCTGCATCATCTGGGCCGTCAACCTCCAGATTGCCCTCACCATGAGCCACTTCACATGGATTCAGCACGTTTTCATATGGGGGAGCGTCGCCTCCTGGTACTCCTTCCTCCTTGCTTATGGCCTCTCCTCACCAGTTATCTCAGGAAACGCCTTCATGTTACTTCCCGAGGTCCTGGGACCGGCTCCCATCTACTGGTGTGCCACCCTTATGGTGATTGCAGCGTGCAACCTCCCTTACCTGGTCCACATCTCCTTCCAGAGGACGTTCAACCCATTGGATCACCATGTGATACAGGAGATCAAGTACTATAGGAAGGATGAGAAAGACCAGTACATGTGGACGAGGGAGAGATCAAAGGCAAGGCAGGAGACGAAGATTGGGTTCACGGCAAGAGTGGATGCCAAGATCAGGCAATTGAAGGGCAAGTTGCAGAGAAAAGTGTCTTCTTTGGGCCAACCAACTATTGTCTCGCAGCTCTCACTACCTACAGAACGTGTGTTCTCTCTTTAGAATGTTGCAAAATGTGTCTTCTTAAAGGTTACATCCCCGAGGAGGATTTTTCCCCATCACCACAAAGCAAGGATTGGTCTTCTCCTGTAGAGCTCAAAGGCTTATGGAAACAGATAATATGTGTATATAAGTGAATTTGTACATTATTTTTTATTATCTCTTGGCTTGTCGTGTTCTCTAATGAGCATAAAGATGTGTCATATCGATGTTTTTGGGGTTGGAATTTGTACATTGAACTTGTGTCATTATCCTGATGGTAAACTAGACCATTGATTTAAGGTTTAATCAAGATGACTTGTGTTCATTTCTTATGGAAATTATAATACAATGTACATCAAGTACCTTATATCGGTGGCAACCGGCAAGGTATGATGCATCTGATGGACCATCACAAGGTAAATAAGAATCTTGTGAAGTTGAAGGAAATATACGGTCTTAGGTGAAGGAAATATAGGGTCTTGATATCCAATTTTTTCCCCTATGTATACAAGTAGAGTTACATGCTTCATTGAGCTTTCGGGGCGCCCCCTAAAATGAGTTCATGAGTCCAGAGGTCGAGCTCTACTCACAAGCGCCGAGTAACTCTTTAAAATGAGAAAGCTTGATAAGATTGAATTATAGATAAACTTAAGCCCAAAAGTAACTCTTTACGAGCTCATGAACTTTGGCCAAATAAAAAAATGTACTTCAATAATCTAAATATTAAATTTAAATTGTTTATACGAACTACATAACAAATTTGGAGAACTATATTATTGATCAAGCTATTTCATTTATATATATATATATATATATATATATATATATATATATATATATATATATATATATATAGCTAAATAAAAATGAGCTGGCTCGTTAGTTCATGAGCCAAATAGCTCTATGCTCGTGTTTGGACTCTTTTATCTAACATTCCTATTCTTAGGCTCTTGCTCTTGCTCTTGCTCTTGCTCTTGCTCTCCAGCTCAAAAAGTTCGGTTCATGGGCTGTTCAACTAGCTGTGCTCTAGTCCGCTTTCGAATAGCTTGGTTTGTTAAACCCATAATTTAAGTGTTCATATTTGTACAATTTTTTGAGTGTTAGTTTTTATGTTGCCCTCTAATTTCTCTGGATACTTGACTGGTATCCAGAGAAATTAGAGGGCAACATATGATAGAGATACGGAAGACATACATTTTCAAATTGCTATACATGTATCCCCCTCTAATGTTTGCACGGGTAGGCATTATATGGATACGGGCATTATTTCCTATGTTTGTGCGACATATATAGGGTAGTATACAAGACAAGAGGAAGAAGGATATGCTAAATAAATTACTTGCATCATTCACTCGATCATTTATTAGCAATTTTTCTCTGGATACTTGACTGGTATTTAGGGAAACGTGGCCTTGTTACCTTGTATTCCAAAAATATTAGATGCCACAGATGAAGACCTTACCGAATAAGTACAATAAAAATACTTACTGGTTACATACACCTTTTTTTTTTATAACCTTCATGCCTTACTCTAACCAAATTCCATTATTATACAACGTTGTAATAAATAACTTAACTATATTATGGCCCTAAGGTCATGGAAATATTGACAAGTTATTATCTGCCCCTATTTGTGTATCATAGAGTTCCTTGGATATGGATGATAGACAAGTTATCCAACTTAATTATATGAGTGATACTTTTCGCAACGGACATTCACTAACATTTGGGCCAGGTAGGGTGCTTACTGCCCTTTAAGGCTTGTTAAATATGATTTTTCATATTATAATTGTAAGTCCCGAGATGGATCAAAGATGGTAGAACACGGGCCATGTGCAAAGCTACTAGCGAGATCCGAAAGTCCGCTCTCTACATGAATCCAAGTTGTCGTCGAGATCAGAGATTCACACAAGAGTTCCTCATCTCATCTGATATTCTCGATTCCAACGAAGTACGAACCAAGAACAAGTTACAAACAAACTCCGAAGAAAATGAAAATTACAACAAGCAACAAGAAAAACGTTCTTCTCTTTACGTTCGCAGACGCTACAATGAGAATGAACGAGCAAAGAAAAAGCTGAAGAAAAGCTCCTTGCTGGGGTGGTCAAAACTACCGTTGCTCAAAACAAGATTCGCCGTACAGACGATCTGTCCCCAGGAACCAACAAGTTTACAAATGAACTTCTGGAATGCTCAATGTCACATTCGAAAACACTCGAAAACACCATGTGAGAGGGGGACACTCTGGACCGCAAATGCGATATGGTGTTCTCGATTTTTCCATCTGTATTTTCTCTCTCTTCAAATGAAAGAAGAGATTCCTCTATATATAGAGAGGAAAACAACACCTATCCGGCCTAAGAAAAACTCTAAGCCGCATATGCGATGACCGTCAAGATCCCCCAAAATCTGGGTGTCAGAGCCGCAGACGCTGCCCGCGCCGCCGGTAACTGCCGCATAACGCTTTGGCTGCATAGCGCCCGAGCTAGCAACCGTACATGCAAATCGTGCATAAAAAGAGCGCACGAGCGCCATGCGACGATGTTGACGGACTAAGTGCAAAGTGCGCCAACAAAGCGCCACTTTGTGCCATTCAGTCCGAGTTCGCGTTCGAGTCCAAGTCGCAGGGACTTAGCTCCTAAAGGAAACTTCTCAGAGGTGGTGGCAAAATAAAGATTGCCATAATGGAGTTTACACTTATTCCCTCTAGGAAAGTCAACTCACATGGGCCATCACTCCATGTGCATATACCAATACTAAACATAACTATATATTGAGATATACACATTAATAATTTTTTATTGTTGGACTAAAACTCCCAAAGCTAATTGGAAAACGTCACCAACAATAATTGAATCAGGATAACCCATGCATGAAGTCCTATACTTATTCCAACTGCATATTCAATTAACAAGGACTCAAGGCTGCAACTAATTAACATTCAGATTCAGAATCCATATGGGAATATATTAGTAGCAGAAGATGACAAAATATTTAAAAAGAATAAGTAACATTTTTGACTTAAATTAAGTGAAGATGAACTCACCATGAACATGATCTCTCCAAAAGCTGCCAACTTCACGACTTTACTGTTTCCTAGTCGTATACTATATGTAACATCAGTTATTGTGGGACTTCTTGTACTTGATAGCTTTTTCTTTAATACTTGATAGATTTTTCTTCTTTAATCCTTGCTGTTCATTTTGTTTTTATCACTTTTGAGCAAGTTAACAGGTCCTAATTTGGTTTCGAGAGATCCAAACTCAACACAATAGCTGAAATTTTGGTTATTATGAACTCAAAATCCATGATCTCACAATAGTTCATGCAGTTGAGAACGATTTCAATTCCATATGTTTAGTTGGCCTCCAGTAATTCAGTGAATTCCAATCCCACATGTTAGGTTAGTTGATTAGCTTGAATTGCTGGTCGTCTCTCTTTTAATTTTGAGAGTTGAAGGTCTACTACCACCCCACCGTTCCTCTCCCTTCTGGATTTTTTACAGTAGTAAACCCATCCAAAGATTGTAAACAAACAGAACATAGGGAGTGCAAAAAGAGCAATGCTAGAAAAATAAATAATTGCTGGTTTCCATTCTACATGAGATTTAGGCCTACAAGAGTCGAGATGTAATAAAAGATTTATTATCATTACAAAGACAAGAGCAGGCACATTTTAGTACAGTTGACACACTAAAATATATGGCACTGCCCAGAAGCTTGCAACAGAATTTCGAGATAGGGAAGAAGTAGAGAAGAGTTGTGCTTAAATTTCTCTATACACAGATCTCACTACTAACATCATTAATGTTTCAAGGGCCATGGTTTATATTATTCTGTTGGCATTGCTGAAAGGAGGAGGAGGAGGAGGTGTTCATGCAAGGGAGGCCAGCTGCTGTCATGCTGAGAATGTCCTTGTGGGAGAAGGCTCTAAGTCCCAAGAAGTCCCTAGTCAACCCATCACCCCCTCCTCCCTGATCATTCCCCCTCACTACATTAACAATACTAGTACTAGTACTAGTTGTTGTCACAAAATCTTGATCAAAGAATAGAGGAGTCATCATCATCACCTCTTGGAGAGCAGCAGCAGCAGCAGCAGCAGCAGCAGCAGCAGCAGTAGTAGTTGTTGCTATTGCTGTTGTTGAGCCATGAGAAAACCCAATGGTGTTATTGGAAGTAGAAACATCATGAGCTGCCATCTGACCATTCTGGTCTGGCCTGCTCATGGTGGCACCCATCTGAGCTGCTTTCTGCAGCAATGCAGTGGCTGACAGGTGAGGAGAAGATGAAGCTTGGTAATTGGCTAATTGAAGAGGAAGAGAAGAGTTGTCATCAATACTGTGGGAGTACATGTTGGAAGTAGTACTGTGCTCGGAGTGGTGGTCTATTATTGAAGCTGATGCAGTTGGTAGGAGCCATGCAGAGGAGATCAACTCTGGTCTTGTGCGGTTGAAATGCTGCTGATCTAAGGATGGTGTAGGTTCATGATCATGAGAGAAGAGGAGAGGATACAAGCTAGGATTACTAGTCTGCAGCTGAGGGATTGCTTTTGCACTCTCTTCTGCCAAGGCATCACAGAAGGCTCTGTGTGTGATAAAGCTGTCCCTCCTGCAACACACACATAAACAAGCAAGTAGCTGAGCAATATTATTGCAGAATATTTAGATGCCATCTACTCCCACAAGCCTCCCAAATGTTGCAAAGTACCCAAAACAAATGTTGGGAAAGCGATGTGACCCGAACCAGTTGGGGTATTGGATTTGATTCATATGTCTTAAAAAGGAATTTTCATGTAAGACTTGAACCAATCCCAATTATCTACACCTCATGATCCAATTTTCTATCCCATGTGGGACTAAATTATCAACTAGAGTGTCACCACCTTTCAGCGCTCAACCGGAAAACGAGAAACAATCCAACAGAAAAAGAGGAAGGGGAAATAAGCTACTCAAGGATCCATTCCCGATTTGGATCCCCATGTTGCTGAGCTTGTTCCTTAAGCCTATAAGAAATACAACATGAGTGGTTGTAACTTACGCTATAAATTTTTTGGTTGATCCTCATGTTGCTGAGCTTGTTCTCTGCTGTTTGGTTACTTGTAGCTAGATAGGTCACTAATATAAATGATTACACACAAGAATGACATGCATATTAAGTCCATAAAAACACCACATTTTACTTTAGAATGGTGAGTTATTTGGTTGCATGCAACCAAATGACGTGACGTGCAGAATCTAGGAGTAACCATATATCAATTAATCTAATATTTCTCTTCTTCTTCTCTCTCATATATGGAATATTAATCTTATGATCATATATATGGAAATTGGAGTAAAAGGTTTTGCGGGGTTGGTCTTATTGATGATTACCTAGAGAAGATGGTTCCACAGTCACATTTGTACTCCCTGGTGCCACATGTTTTGGAGTGAGCCCTCCAGTCAGACTGGACTGCATACTTCTTGGAGCACTTGTCGCACTTGTACTTCTTCTCCCCGTGCTTCCTCGAGAAGTGCTTCTTGATCCCGGTGAGGTCCCCGAGCGCCCTCGAAGGGTGGTGGTGGAGGCAGGAGGCCTCCGGGCACACGTACACCTTCTTCCTTGGCACGTCCTTGCTCGACCTCTGCTTCAACTTCCATGGCAGGTTGTGGCCCCTCCTGTGGAGCTGGAGGTTCTGGTCCCTCTGGAACCCTTTGTTGCAGACCTCACACATGAACCTGTTGGTTGCCATCAGGCTCTTGGGAGACATTGCTATCACCTCAGCATCTGGGTCTGCAAAATGTTAATTCAATGACCAATTTTAAAGTAAAAATGTTGGAAAAAATGTTGGCAAATAAATCCCCCCCCCCCCATGTTTCACAAGAAAACAAGAATGTACCTTGGGCCAAGGGGGCCAAGGAGGAACAAATGCTCCTCCTGGATTTTTCGGTTTATCATATACTAATATATATGTACGTGCGTTGCACGTATTTCATAGATTATTATTAGGAAGACTAAAAGATAAATGTTGTAATTATTCTATTTTTTGTTAAGATTACTTATGGAGACTAAAAGATAACTCATATAATTACCTAACTGTTCCCATTAATTTTAATGAACACTATTAATTGATAAACATAAACAAAGATATATTTGGAAAAAAAAGTTTTAGGATGAAGCTAAACTTTTCCCGTTATGTAGTAGTATAGATAGTCTTCATTTTACCTATTATGGACTTTATTTATTTTTTTGGCAAATTCAACAACCAAGTGTTTACCTAGTTAGTTGAGTAAGTTGGTAATGGTATTAAGAGGAAGAGTTTTTTTTTTCAACTGCGTTATCTACATAAATTATGATTTTTTTTATTTTATAAATTCTATATAATGTCTCCCAAGTTTCAAGTTGATTTATTTTTGACACCCCATTAAATTTTAAGTTAGTTAATTTTCCGGACAAAAATCTGAATTCGCCACTGATAGAAAGACACCAACATGATAGGTTGCAAATAGAATCGAAACTATAAACATGATGGGTTGCAAATTAAGTTTGCTGCAACCAGAAACTATCAAAGTCACACACACACACACACACAAAAAAAAAAAAAACTCACCTGGGTTTCCAGGAAGGCTTCTCTTCTTCTTCTTCTTGGCAGCAAGGTGGGTAGGGTCTGGAGAGGCAAAGGAGGAGGAGTGTTGGTTTGGAGAGGCTGCAGTTGCTTCACCAGATGCAGATGCAAATGCAGACGCAGTTGTGAGATTGGACATGTTGTCCTCAAATGTTCCTTGGTTTTGCTGAGTACTACTTGCCAACTCTTTCATCATCATCATCATCATGTTGCTAGCCTACGTAATGAATGTTGGAGCTGAAAATGAGAAGAATGAAGATCATAGATGTACATGTGGTACGTAATAAAAGCATATCAACCAAGAATATCTCGTTTGAATATTCTCACTAATCTAAAAGAGAGGCATGCATGACGCAATGGGGAGGGGAGATCGAGCACAAACTAAAAGAAGTGGAAACAAATAATTTAATTCTTTACAAGAACAAAGGGCCTTTGTCCATCAAATTGTTGGGAAGAAGAAGAAGAAGAAGCTTTCTGTGCTTCAAAAGCTCCTCAAGAAAATGGGGTGAGAGAGAGAGAGAGAGAGAGGGGTGCTCACTCCTTTAACGAGTTAATCCAAATTCTGACGTTGCACTTTTTGTCTTTTTCCCTTTGTCCCCCAGCACACATGTTCAAATTCTTCTGGTACTTCTGCCTTTTTGAAGCATTCAGACTATTCAGTTGTATTAAAAGACAACTGGTTTGTTACTTGTTAAGCGTATCATTATCACAAATTTAAATTTATTCCATTTTATTTATCCATATTAAAAGTGTACTTTATATTATTTTTATAATGTATTATTTTTTTTACTTTGACGAAATTCATCCAATGATAATGGTCAACTGCTTTGATCAAATTTTTTAACTGCCGCTCCCCCCTCCCCGCAACCACCGCAGTCGCTCCATCCCCCTCCCTCCCCCCCCCCCGCCGCAAACCCTCCCCTCCACGCCACAGCACCCCCGCCACCATCCCCTTCCCTACCCCCACGACCCCCAGCCAGCAGCACCAGCAGCCGCTGCTCGCGCACGTCACCGCGCCGCTGCCGTCGCTATGCTCGCTTGCGTGCGCCCCTGTTTGCGCGCCCCGCCGTGCCACTCGTCGCTGTTTGTGCGCACCGCCGCGCTGCTTACCGCTGCTATTGCTGTTGTTGTTGCGGGAGAGCGAGGGCGGGGAGGAGGCCGGGAGGGGGGGGAGTGGGGGCGAGGGGAGGGAGCGGGGAGGGGGGGGAGCGACGTGGAAGGGGAGGGGGCGGTGGTGGGGTGAGGGAGGGGGGTTGCGAGCGAGGGGGGGGGGGGGGGGGGGGGGCGGCTGCGGCGATGAGGGGGGAAGCGGGCGCCTGCAGCAAGGAGAGGGAAGAAGACATGGATATTTTCGTCCAAAAAAAATGAGTCAAATGAGTTGATCGTTGGAAAGAGACGTACGATTTTCGTCAAAAGTGGAAGGACTTGTACATTATGGAAACAATGTGGGATGCACCATGAATATAGATAAATAAAGTGGGGGGTAAGTCAATTAGCTTGAACTCTTCAATATAATTTGGGGCCCAAAAAAAGAAAAGAAAAAAGGTAAATGTAGAATTGATTGGATTTGTACGAGAATAGTTCAAAATGATAAAGTGAACTCCGGTCCCAAAGATTGTGTGGTCAAAAAATTAATGTGAAAAAAAATAATGTAAAAATTTAGAATCTAGAAAGTTGGATTTCTAATTGGGACTTACTATTTTACAAAATGAGTTCCTACAATCTAGAATTTAGAAATTAGTAGGTCAAACCCTTAGTACCTTTGGGTGGGATGGGATAAAAAATCTATAAATTGGAACTAGGAATTAGACTTACTATTCTACAAAATGAACTTCTACATTTTGAATGTAGAATTTAGAATGTTGTCAAACTCTTAGGTGCAAAATTTTGTTAGCTCAAATTTAGGACATTTTTGGCAACAGCCTTTAACATGTTGTCAAAAGCAGTTTATATTGTGAACTTTTGAAAAGCAGTAGCAAATCCAAACGCACATGACAATTTAGGTTAATATTTCTATATTTTATACTTATTATACTAACTGTTCTTATTTTTAAATTAATTATAAAAAATATTCTTATGTTTTATATTTTTTATAAAGAATTATAATTACTAATCACTGTTATTTTAAAAATAAAACATAAAAATAGAATAGTCTGTGTAATTATTTTTAAAATAAAGGTAGTTTCGGTCGTACCTATGAAACATACGGAGAGTTAATGTATTTATTTTGCAC
Source organism: Iris macrosiphon (assembly GCA_036927795.1). Lineage (NCBI taxonomy): Eukaryota > Viridiplantae > Streptophyta > Magnoliopsida > Asparagales > Iridaceae > Iris > Iris macrosiphon. Next base: position 2,573,909 of record JAYESA010000009.1, read on the forward strand.
AAATATAAGGACATCACATAGTTAAGAACATGCAGTACGTGACTCGCCCTCAAAACAAATTGTATTGCATCTTACTATTTTAAATTATCTTATATAAATACATATTTACTTCAGAAAGAATCCGAAAGAAAGTTAGCAAGTATACTAGTGTGAGTATCTATGTACATGAAAGTATATTTTGGTAGCAATAATGCTAAGTTTACTACCAAATGCTTACGACACTCTCTTCCTCTTGCTACGTGAGTCACATTCGGTTCTACTTTCCCACCAACGAACGGCTGTCATATGACGTTTCTGTCACGTGACGGCCATCCAGTCAGCCATCGGATTCTACCTCTCTCCTTTTCTCCAATAGACGGCCGTCACGTGGATGCCATGTGACGGTTGTAAGATGGTTATAAGTATTTGGTTGTAGTTGTAGCACTATTCATTTTGGATGTGTAAACCAACTTTGTTGTTGGAGTTTGATTACTATATAGACGTAGAGTTTTTTTTTCTTCGAAGTGGAGCACAAAAGTAAATTTTTTTTTATGTATTTGGTTAGAAGATTACATATTTTCTATTTTAACAAAACGAAGATTTACTATTTATATCACTTCAAAAAAAATTTACACTTTTTTCACTCACTTCAACTCAACCAAACAAAACTATTTAGAATTTTTTAGAATTTTATACTTCTAACATCTACTTCTACAAAGCACTCAAGCGAAGAGTTTTTCATTTCGCTCTACTTCACTGTAATGCGTACACAAAATGTTAATTTTTAGTTTTTTTTTTACTTCATCGTACTTTGTCGAACCAAGCAATCCCTAAATATGAGTATCTATGTACTTGGAAGTATATTTTAATCAAGATGTGTAATGGGCCGAGCGGCCCGGAATTCGGTCCGGGTCCAGCCCGATCAACGCCGGTCTGGGCCTGACTGGACCCGGTCAACGGATTGGCCTGGCTCGGCCCATATGTATAGTGGGTCCAGACTGGGTCTACATTTTCGACCAGAAAGTCCGGCCCGGCCCGGCCTGTTTCATAAACCGGTCTGAACCGGTTTAGACCCGCCAACCCGGTTGATCTGGCCCGGACCGGCCCAATTCGTCAACCCGGTCGAAACCCGGTTTAGACCCGGTCTAAACCCATATTTTTTAAATATTTTTTATTTATTTTAATTACTAAAAATAACCAAAAAAATTCTAAGAAAACTAATATACTAAAAATCATATTTGAAACTAATAACCCATCCAACAAAATGTATGGAGCAAGCTTTAGATTGGCAAGTAAGTAATATCCTAATGTATATGTAAGAGTCTACTAAATTTTGAAGAGAGATTGAAAAGCTGAAACACAAATATATATTGATAATATATATTAAAAAATTATTTTATTTTTAATATTCTTATGTATTAGTAATATGAATATGAGTCATTAATAAAATTCTATTAAGTGTTTGTTTATTTATATTATGATAAGGGTTATGGAAATGATCTCATTAATTAAATCAAATTCTATTATCTATTTATTAATTATAACTTATATATAAAAATCTTAACAAAAAAAAAAAAATAACATATAAAAAATAAAAATCTTAACAAATGACTTATATATTAAAATATGGATATCTAGTAATCTTGTATTTTCTTCAAAAAAATATATTAGTAATATTAGTACGTGTCATTAATAAAATTTCGCTCTCTTTAATTCTTTCTCAAATTTATGTTTATAAATTTTTTTAAGAAAGTTTTATGGAGGACAACAAAAAACAAAAAATAATACTTGTATATTTTATTACTAATTTTATGGAAATAAAATCTCAACATTCAATTTTTTTGGTTAGTTATAAATGAATTTTATAGCATATTTAAATTATAATGACATTTAATAAAATTATTTTATTTTGTCTGATTTTTTTTTTGGAAAAAATTATGTTGACCGGGATCCAACCCGGTTAGGCCCGGTTCTCTCCTACCGGGTTATGGGTTCGGACTGAGTTTTGTATCTTTTTTATCGATCCAACCCGGCCCGCTTCCTCGTTCTGGCTTCGGTCAAATCCGATCAACCTGGACCTTGGGTCGGCCTGGTCCGGCCCATTATACACCTTAATATTTTGGTAGGAGGCACAGATACTCGTATCTCAGTGCATGTTCATGTGGAGCTACACTAAGAAAGGAAATGCCTTTTAACTTCATTGATGTGTAAACTAACTTTGTTATTTTTTATACTTCTCGGCATAACCTACGGGACCCGACGTAACGCTCGAAACTTTTGTGCACACTGCATTACATGTCTTTGGGTCCACTATTTTCAACTCCCACAATTTATAAATGAAAGGAATTGTTAGTCCCGAAGTCATATCAAAGAAGAAGATGTAGCCACAAAGTAGAGACTCACACAAGAGTTCGTCTCTACAAACTCCGGAAGAGAAGTTGGTGCACTAATATCACACAAGAATTCCTCTTCAGTAACACACAACCCCACAGAAGCACTAAACAAAGAAAAAATTATAAACTAACAACCCAAAGAAAATGAAAATACAACAAGAATCAGAAAACCGTTCTTCTCTTTACATTCGCAGACGTTATACCGAGAAGAACGGGAACAAGAACAGAAATACAAAGAAGGAAACTCTTGCTGGGGTTATCAAAACCACTAGAGCTCAAGGCAAGATTCGCGCTATACAAAGATCTGTCCCTAGGATCCAGCAAGTTCACACGAGAACTTATGGAACGCTCTTGGTGTAAACTCCCTCGACCAGATTTCAGTAATTAGGATTAGTTTTGACTAATTAGAATTAGTGCAACTTTAAAAAAAAAAATTATTTATTGATTGTACACCTGTATATTACACAATTAATTAGGGCATCACACTAGCTGTTAAACCCTATACAAATTTCATATCCCTGCACTAGACTTGTTAGACTACTTTTTCTGTGTTTTGTGCAACTCCCAGAACCCTTGTTTGGTGCTTCGTTTTAGTCGCACAAATATCGTTACAGACGTACGTATTTATTTCCTATTTAAATTTCTGCTCTTTACCCATCTCTGTACCCTAGAGATTTAAGGACCAGTAGGCACCTGTTTTGCCTAAACAAAAATACGATAATATTCTACTCTAATTGTATTACAATTATCGTATTGACACCGTAGAAAAATTATGACCCTAACTGCCTCAAAATAATTAGTGAGCATCGTGCGCAGTATTTATTAATTAATAAATACGAGGACCCGTATCACCTAAGAAATCAGACCCTGCCTCTGCCAAGACTCACCCCACAATGTCCAAAACATTTTTTCCAGCTTTTTCTCCCATTTTTGTACAATTTAGTAATTCGGGGAATCAGTAATTAAAATCAGGTAAATTGCGGAATTACGCAAAATACCAATTTCAAGCTTTTATGCAAATTATGAAAAGTTAGGGGTTTTTATGCAAAATTGCATGTAAGGTGGCATAATCCTATTGGTTAGTGAATAGGTGTATGGGACCCACCCAAAACACCCAGAAAATTCCAGGAGAAAATATCTCAAAAATCAGAATTACCTAACTACCCCAAAACTTCCCCTTAATTACGAAATTGCCATTGCCTACAACCCCTATAAAACCCGACCCCCCCCCCTCTATTCAAACCCTCACAGCCCTCACCTCCGACCACCGCCTCCGGCCAAACCCTGCCCGACCCTTCGCCCTGACCCCCTCTGCCCTCCGGCCAAGTCCCACCCCCAGCCACCGCCTGCTCCGCCGCCCTGAACCCCCGCAAGCCACTCCTCCAACACCATCACCCACAGCCACCACCACCCGAACCACCTCCCCCGCCGCCTCCGGCTACCGTGCACCGCCACCACCACCCCCACTCGACTCGCCCCGACCTCCCCTACCTACCACCACCACCTTACCTCCCCACGACACCCCCTCCGGCCGCCTTAGCCCCCGCAGCAGCCTCCACCCCCTAACCCTAGCTACTGCCACCCTCACCCCCGACGCCTCTAGCCGCCACCACAGCCACCGTAGACCCCCGCCACCACCACCAACCTCACCGCCACTCCTCCCTCCGCCGTTCCCCCACCCTGCACCGCCGTCCCCTCCGTCGCAGCCGCCGCTACCACCTTCACAAACTGCTGCCGCTGCAGTTGCTGCTAGCAGTCACTGCTGCTGCTGCTGCTCCTCCGGCCACCTCCGCCGCCGTCCTCCCGCCGGCAACACCGCGTGGGACCCCCTGCCAGTAGGTATAAACCCTAACTCTATATATATATGTATATACGTATTTATGTATATGTATATGTATATGTATATATATATGTATATATATGATATATATATGTATATTTATATATATATATGTATTATATTATTATACTATATAAATACAGTATAATTACACTGTATACATATATATTGCTATAATATATTATATATGTGTATATATACTACTAATATATATGTATTTGTATATGTATACTATGTATTTATATATGTATACTTACATATATATATATAAATATGTATATATATGTATATAATATATATAACTATATATGTTATGTATATATAACTATGTATATATATTATATATATGTATATAATATATATATATCTATATATATATGTTATGTACTATATATAATTATATTATTCACTGTGAATATACACAGTATATATATATATATATATATATATATATATATATATATATATATATATATATATATATATATATATATATATATATATGTATATATATGCTATGCATTTACTTTTTATTATTTATATGCACTTATTCAATTTATTATATATGTATATATTATCCAGTGGTCACATATAGACCCTGATGAAAGTTATATTATATTGCTGGATAATACAGCTTATATATATATATATATACCTATTTTCAATTCTTGCACTGTCATTTCAATTCATTATATATATATATATATTATCTATATACATTATGTACTATTACATAGATATATATGTATTTACTTTCTGTCCTGTCATTTCAATTTATATATATATATACATCAGTGGATACACCCTGATAACATTATATTATTTATATATGGCAGAGGATATACCCTGCTACTATTATAAATTCTATATATACCTGCATTCTTCAGTTCTATATATACTATATATACTGCTATATATATTATATCTATATATATATACATACTATATATATAACTATATTATATATGTGAATATAAGTATATATACATATACTTTATATTACAACTTTGATATTCACGAACCCTGTCTGTTTTAACAAAAACCAACTTCAACACAGCCAGTGACCCCCAGTCACAAGCACCCTCAACCCTGACTGTGAGATCAGGTTTTCAGTACTATCAGGGAGTAGGCAAGTATACCTTGCCAAGTTAATGTTCAAATTAAATTATTGATATCTGCTTTGTTCCTGAATTTCATATACCATGATTACCTGAGACTGCCTTGGGTACAGTCAGCTGATACGTTGACATTAGCATATTTAACTTAGTCTTACAGACTCACCATTTGCTGTGAGAGTATTCTAATATTCTCCTAGACCCTATCACGGGAACACGCAACATGGTTGCAATGCATATTGGGATGCGAGCTGCGTAGTTGATTAGCTACCAGTACGTGTGACCCGCATCACGGATTAGAATATTTCAGGAATAGTATGACTTGACATTTAGTTTCATTGGAATGGGAAAGATAACTAGTAGACGTATGGGACACCCCCTCCATAAATGTTTTATACCTTCGTACCATGATGGTCGATTGCAGAGTTCCCTTGAGTCAGGGGGCATATGACACATATACTAGCCAGTCCCCACGATTGGTGAACTACGTCAGCATATGTCTAGCCGACACAATCCCATGCGTACTACAAGGTATTTACTTGCATTTCACTTAGAATGATTAGCACCCTGTATTTATTTTCTTTATTCAGTATTTACATACATGGCATGTCATTTTCTGTATCTTGTTATGTCCCACTGAGGACCTGGTTTTCTGCCAGATCTAGACGAGGTTTTCTACCCCACTGTGTACGGCCTTGATCAGGAGGCTAGATGTGTTACCGAGGAGGAGCTCGAGGAGACACCCTCAGAGTATGCTTGACCCTAGAGGCCTGCCACCTGGAGATGGAGATGTTTTGATCAGATAGACACTGCTTAGTCTATCTGATTTTTCTGCGCTATTATCAGTTTTTGTAGTAGGCTTGTAATCTCACCAGTTGTGTACTGTATCAGACTCAGTTTTATATATATTCAGCACTTGCTTTTCTGACATTTTGTTGTGGATGAGATAGATTTGCCTGTGTTGTTCTTGTAGTATCTTAGGACAGCGTAGCACGTCCCTATGTGTCTATTCAAAATGGATTAAGCCCTTAGTGACGTGTCAGCTGGCCAGTGACACGTGGCCTAGTTCCTGACATTTTGGGACTGGGGCGTGACATAGTTTTAGTGGTGGCCCATGCAGGTCCGGGTTCTCATTGCTAGTGGTATGATGACATGCCCAGCAAACCTGTAATAGGATAAAAACATTAGGTCTCATCCACACTGACACCATCTCTACAATTTTTATTATTGCATCTTGCTTGATTATCATTATTTATCTCCTTTGTGTTTTCTAATTATCCTATTTTCCTCAGAAATATGGACATACCCGGGAAACTTGCGAATAATGGGGCTGACCAAGCAACAGACCCTTCGCCAAGTACCCAAGGAACTCCGTCCAATCATCAGAATTCTGGCCAGGAGACGATACCAACACCGCAGGTGGAGACACCTTTGCCTCCACCTCCAGCCTTGCCTATCCTGATGCCACAACTTGAGGGTCAACCTCAAATGCTGCAGTTCCTCCAAACGATGTTGCAGAACCAGTGGCAGCAGACTGAGGCCCTGAGACAGTCTCAGTGGCAGCAGACTGAAGCTCTGCGACAGACGTTGATGACGGCTTTGGAGAGAGCTACTACTCCGACACCAGCACCTATCCAACCAGCGGGCACAGTTCGAGGCTTCCGCCAAATGAGCCCGAGAGACTTCAAAGGCAGCGAGACTCCTGAGGAGATCTCCGACTGGATCTCCAATACCGAAATGCTGTTAGAAGGATCGCAACTCACCCCTGACCTATGGATGACCGCTGTGAGGGGCCAACTTCTTGGCAACGCCCATCACTGGTGGGAATCCATAGAGCGCAGCGTCGGCAAAGACCAAACTTGGCAACAATTCTTAGAGCACTTCAACGCCAAGTACTTCCCAGCGACAGTCCAGAATGTCCTATACTCCCAGTTCCTACACCTGGAGCAGGGAAACATGACGGTAGATGCCTACGACGCGGAGTTTAGCAGACTAAGTCGTTTCGGTGCTGATCTGATCCCGAACGAGCTGAAGAAGGCTAAAAGATTCCACCATGGCCTTAACTACGAGCTCCAGAGGTACACAACAATGCAGTCAAGAATCTCCTACAACGAGGTTCTTACCGAAGTCAGGGAACAAGAAGCAATTGGCCGAGGAGCAAGGCGCTCAAATTCAACCTTCCCGGCCAAGAATCAGCACGGAGCAGGAGGACCTATACGTCGTCCTCAATATCAGACGCAGCAGACGACGGGGCCTTACCAGAAGAAGGAGCTCCCGACTTGTCACTTTTGTGGCAAGAAGGGGCATTTTGCCAATGACTGTAGAAAGAAGCTAGGATTATGCTTGCTATATGGAGCTAAAAATCATATGGCCAGAGACTGCCCACAACGCAGAGATGCAGCATCTCAGCAAGGGCAGAAGCCAGGAGCACAAGCCCAGAAGATGCTACCCTCCACATCAGGAGGATATCAGAGAGGAGCACCTTTGCCTACTCAGGAGGCCCAGTTCAAGGCCAGACAACAAGCCGGAGGGCAAAGACAGGGTCAAGCCTTTGCGTTAGCTGCCATTGCAGAAGAGCCTGAAGGGAAAACTATAACAGGTACCATTTTAGTTGCATCATTACCTGCAACTGCATTATTCGATTCTGGGGCTACTTTGTCTTTCATATCCAGTAGTTTCGTAGCCATGCACAAGCTATCCACTTCCCCGCTACCCAAGTGTTGGAAAATACTTACTGGAGGAGGTATTGTTCCAGTTACCAACATTATCGAAACCTGTCCGGTAGTTGTTTGTAGTAGAGGACTAAGAGCACGATTTTTGGTACTCCCAATGCCAAATTTCGACATTATCTTAGGCATGGACTGGCTAAGCCAGAATAATGCTATCCTAGACTGCCGAAAGGGTAGTGTTATCTTTAGACCCCCAGATCACCCGGAGTTCGAATATGTCCGAGGAACCATCGACCAAGGAGTAGGCCAGACTCCTAGAGCTTACATGGCGATGGAGACAGCACTTCCATCAATTATAGCAGAGTTCGAGGACGTATTTCCAGAAGAATTGCCAGGCCTACCGCTTGACAGAGAAGTAGAGTTCATTATTGAGCTGATACCCGGAGCTGCACCAGTATCCTCCAACGTGTACCGACTGGCGAAGAAGGAGCTTGACGAGCTGAAGCTTCAACTGGAGGAATTACAGATCAAGGGATTTGTTCGTCCTAGTGCATCACCCTGGGGAGCACCAGTGCTGTTTGTACCAAAGAAGGATGGAACATATCGCATGTGTATTGATTACAGAGCCCTCAACGCTCTGACAATCAAAAACAAGTATCCCTTGCCGAGAATTGACGACCTGTTCGATCAACTAACAGGAGCCGTGGTATTCTCAAAGATAGACTTGAGATCAGGCTATCATCAGGTCAAGGTACGGAGGGAAGATATTCCAAAGACAGCATTCAGGACTCGTTATGGTCACTACGAGTTCCTGGTGATGCCGTTTGGACTAACTAATGCACCTGCCGTATTCATGAATCTGATGAACCGAGTCTTCCACCAATATCTGGACCAGTTCGTGGTAGTCTTCATCGACGACATTCTGGTGTATTCGAAGAGCCACAAGGAGCATGAAGAGCACTTGAGACTGGTGCTAGAGACGCTGAAACGGGAGAGTCTTTATGCTAAGATGAGCAAGTGTGAATTCTTCCTTGACCGTGTCTCATTTCTTGGACACGTTATCACAGGAGAAGGCATCTCGGTAGACCCAGCAAAGATTTCATCTGTGGAGACATGGCCAACTCCGACCAATGTCTCAGAGGTGAGAAGCTTTCTAGGACTTGCCGGATATTACCGGAGGTTCGTAGAAAACTTTGTAAGAATCGCGGAGCCGATTACCCGTCTTACCCGTAAGGAGCAGGAGTTCATATGGACTGAAGAATGCCAGACAGCTTTTGATGACTTGAAGAAGCGTCTGACTACAGCTCCCATCTTGACTATACCATCTGGATCCGGAGGTTTCGTCATATATAGCGATGCATCCGGAAAAGGATTTGGTTGTGTCTTAATGCAACATGGGAAGGTTGTAGCTTATGCCTCAAGACAGTTGAGGACTCATGAGAAGAATTACCCCACTCACGACCTGGAGCTTGCCGCAGTCATCTTCGCCCTGAAACTATGGAGACATTATCTATACGGCGAACGAGTGGAGATATTCACCGATCACAAAAGCCTGAAGTACGTCTACACCCAGAAGGACCTAAATCTGAGACAAAGACGATGGCTCAAAGTGATGACGGATTTCGAGATCGATTTGCAGTACCATCCAGGGAAGGCAAATGTAGTAGCTGATGCACTAAGCAGAAGACCCTCGGCATTCTTTATGATCACCCAACCAGGCCTGCTGAAAGATCTAGAAAAGTTGAGAATAAAGATCATTATGCCAGGAATTGACGGCCAATTATCAAACTACCAGCTACAATCAACATTGGTCGAAAGAATCAAAGCTGCTCTCCCAACAGATGCAAGATTTCAGAGGCTTCGCCAAAGAACAGAGACTGGAATCCAGACAGGATGTCGCATACACGAAGATGAGACTCTAAGATGTGGTGATCGTCTTTATGTTCCAAATGGAGAACTTCGTGAAGAGCTGATGTCAGAAGCTCATAGCTCAACATACTCTATACATCCAGGAGGCACAAAGATGTACAGAGATTTGCGACAATATTACTGGTGGCATGGGATGAAGCGAGAGATAGCACGCTTTGTGGCTAAATGCCTGGTGTGTCAGCAAGTCAAGACTGAGCATCAAAGATCTGCCGGTCTACTTCAACCCCTCCCAATACCTGAGTGAAAATGGGAACACATTACGATGGACTTTGTTACGGGCTTTCCAAGAAGTCCTAGTGGTCGTAATGTTGTATGGGTAATCGTAGATAGACTCACAAAGGCTGCTCATTTCCTACCTTTCAGAGTTGGACAATCTATAGAAGTCTTGGTGGACATGTACATGAAGGAGATCGTGCGTCTGCACGGAGTACCAGTCAGCATAATATCTGACCGGGATACGAGGTTTACATCCTACTTTTGGCGAAGTATACAAGAAAGTCTTGGTACCCGCCTCAAGTTTAGCACCTCGTATCATCCGCAGACAGATGGCCAGTCAGAGCGCACCATCCAGACCCTAGAAGATATGCTGAGAGCCTGCATGCTTGATTTCAGCGGATCATGGGAAGATCATCTACACCTGGTGGGATTTTCCTACAACAATAGCTATCAAGCGAGCATCCAAATGGCTCCCTTTGAAGCTTTGTATGGAAGGAAATGTCGTTCCCCAGTATGCTGGAGCGATGTTGGCGAGAGACAGATCTTGGGACCAGAACTGATTATTCGTACGGTGGAGAAAGTAAAGAAGATCCAGGGACACCTACGAGCTGCACAAGACAGACAGAAGCACTGGGCCAACATTCATCAACGACCTCTAGAGTTCCAAGTGGGTGAGCATGTGTTCTTAAAAATCTCACCTACCCGAGGAACTATCAGATTTGGAGGAAGAGGAAAGCTTAGTCCAAGGTACATTGGACCCTTCGATGTGCTAGAGCGCGTCGGAGACGTTGCTTACATGCTAGCTTTACCTCAGACCTTGTGTCACGCCCCAGTCCCAGAATACGTAGGACTAGGTCACGTAACCATGCCAGCTGGCCCGTATATATGGCAACTCCAATATATGGAAACCATATATACGTGCGTACGCTGTATAATGAACAATAATTCATAAGTGGTAAAACTAATTACAAGTCACAGGGTTATATCTAAATCTCATCCACAGAAATCACATAAAGATAACCAATAACCATGTAAATAGATCTCAATACAGATATCTAAGAATGACAGTCAGATGAAATCAAATCTACTGCCGAAATAGAATATAAAAAGGAACCAGATACACACCATATAAGAACAACATCTGACAATCACGAGGCTCGAAGAGAAGACCTCCTCGGGATAAACGTAACATGTCCGATCTGTGCTCCTGCGAATATCCAAGAAAATATACACCTGGCAGGGGACCAGGTCCTCAGAGGGACATAGCAAGATACATAAAAATGACATGCCATAAAGTAAATACTGAATAAATAAAGGGGTGTGCTAACCATCTAAGTGAATGCAATTTAAAGACCTTGTAGTACGCATGGGAAAGTGTAGGCTAGACATATGCTGACGTAATTCACCAATCGTCATGACTGGCTAGTATATGTATCATATGCCCCCGATCACACGGGTAACTCTACAATCGTCCATCCCTGCAGAGCATGGAACGAAGGATAATACCCCATCCTCCTCGGAGCATGGTAATGGGAACAAGAAAACCAATACCCATCTCCGAGCAGCATGGTAACTCGCTATATATACCGTAATCTCCATCTCCGAAGAGCATGGTAACTTGAGTATATATCAGTGGGGGGGGTGTCCCATACGCCTACTAGATGTCTTTTCCGTCCAATATAGATGTACAAGTCGTGAAAACGACGTGGACACCTCCTACTATGATGCAAGTCTCAATAAAATAAACAACTGAGCTAAATACCTCTACACGTGTTGCTCACACTGATGGCCAGTCGCGCATGAGGCACGCGTCCCTACATGTACTCACTCGGTGACGTGTAATGATACGTGTCAAGGCCTGGGAAGTTATATCAATAACTTCACAATTTTAGGTGGGTCTACTAGACACTAGGTCAGACACAAGTCCTAACGTCAACGCCTTCGTTGACTGCACCCGAGTCTGCTCGGACGCGCACATTTATATAATATTAAAATAAATAAACATGTAACTAGCAATAACTGAATTTAAACAGTACAACAAGGCAAGGTATACTTGCCTGGCAAGAGAGCTGCAAATATGTAACGTCCCGATGTCAAGTACCAAGTGTCAGAAACTATGATCTCAGAATGAATGTCTCCGGATACTGAAATAAACATCACTAACAGTCTCAAAAAATATCAAATAGCTAAAAACGTCTGTCCTTTCGTCCAATTAGGACACAGGGGCAAAAATGACAGTTTCTGGTCAAAGCGGGGTCCACATGTGGGCCGCTTTGCACCGGAAAACGTGCCAGGATCAAAGGTCTCCAAATTCGCCAAACTTAGTGTCAACAAGTCAGGAACGATGATACGAACCCAACGGAACTTCCCGAATTGGATTCCGATGAGCCGGTCACAAAATCGCCCGTCAAGTGGAGCATGTGGGGCCCACGATACAGGAATTTGTCACCGTTCTCAGAATCGGACCAAACTTGGCTCACAGGACCAGCGTATTGCTACGAGTCCGATGGCACAAGTTTCGTCTCGATCCGACGTGTGTACACAAAGTTGCAGCATGTTCCAGAACTGACGGATACGGGGCGGTGTCGGCGGATACGTGTTGATTCCGGTGTGCACGCACATCCAAATCAACTTCTCTGAATTCCTACACATCCGTATCAACGTTGCGCATGTTTCGGTAAAGACCCCGTGCGACCAAATCGTCCCGTTTGGCGGGGCGTACTCAGTTCCGAGGTGAATCGGGTCGTTGTTTTTCCTGTTTTTGGATCGCGTGCCGCGATCGCCACAGGACGCGATGCTCCGAGCGGGTTGCACGGGCACCGAGAGGGTCACATAGCCTACGTGTCATAACTGACAGAATTAAAAACGGAAATACGAGGTGAGAGGAATCGTTACCTGAACAGGGCTCCGTAAATCTGATTTTCACGTGTCCGAGATGTTGGTTTGTGTCCTGGTCCGGATTTGTCGTGTCCGGGATGTGTCCAGCCCTGAAAGGTTGCTGTGTCCGGTTCTTGGCGTGTCCGGAGCTAGGGTAGTGGGTCAGGGGGTTACTGCTGACCGGACGGGGGAGCTTTGGCCGGGGGACGACGGCTCGGGGCTGTCGCACGGCTGGTCGGGGGGAAAGGGGAAGCTCGGGGAGGAGAAGAGGGGAGACGGGGCTTGGGGTGGCCCCTGGTGGAGATTCAAGTGGGGGGGGGGGGTCGGCTGGCGGTGGGGTCGTAGGGGGGTGGAGGAGAAGGAGGTCAGGGAGAAAGAGGTGGTGGCGGCGAGCGGAGATGGAGGAGGAGCGAGGAGAGAGGAGGCGGAGGAGTGGTGATGATGATGGTGGTGGTGGCTGTGACGGGGGGGGGGGCGGTGGTGGCGGAGTTGTGGGGGTCCGGCGAGGCGAGCTCAGGGGAAGAGGGGAGGTGGAGGTAGAGGGGGAGAGAAGAGGAGGAGGAGGTGGTTGAGGGGTCGGCACGGCGCTGTGCCGGCGACGACGATGATGATGGCGGTGGCTGTGGAGGGAAGAGGGCGGATGGGGGAGAAGGGGCCTGAGGGAGGAAGAGAAGGAGATGGTGGCGGTGATGGGAGTGGTGGTGGAATCGACAGGGTGGGGAGGAAGGGCGGAGGAGATCCAGACCGGCGGCGGAGGGCGGCTTGCCGCGAGGTGGTCGGCGGGGATCCGGCGAGCGGGGAAAGGAGAGGGGTTGCTGCTGGTGGGGGTGGAGGAGTAGTGGGGCCGAGCGGGGGAGAGGCTCGCCGCGGGGGGTCGGCTCCGGCGAGGTCGGCTCACCGCCGGCGGGGGGGGGGGGGTTCGGCTGAGCTAGGGTTAGGGATAGGTTTTGCTTTTCTTTTATTTAATTTTCATTTTATAGAAAATAACTTAAGGTTTAAATTGTAAATTAACAATTAGGATATTTACTTAATGTAAATACATCGAATCTGGACTCCTTTTGGAATGGACGGTGCACGTTCACCGGCCAATCAGGGGGTGACACCTCATATGCAAATTTTGCAGAAAAGTCTCTGTAATTTTATAAATTGCGCAAAGGTCCTATTTTGGGAATTTGCGCAATTATAAAATTGTCTGGAAAAACTTCCGATTCCCGAAAATTCTAAAATTCACAGGATTGAAGGAAAAAGCTGTGTAAAGGTCCCGAGGGGGTGAGGGTGAGTCTGGGCAGGGGTTGGGTCTGGTTTCTGGGTGATACGGGTCATCGTATTTATTTAATAAATAAATACTGCGCACGGTGTTCTCTAATTATTTAGAGGCAGGTAGGGCCATAATTTTTCTACGGTGTCAATACACTAAATATAGTATACTCAGTGTAAAAAATTAACGTATTTTTGTCTAGGCAAAAGAGGTGCATATTGGGCCTCAAATCTCTATTGGAACAGGGATGGGTACAGGTCTGGAAAATAGAAATTAAATACGGACGTTTGTAACGATATTTGTGCGTCTCAAACGAGGCTCATTATAGCACATCTGTGAGTTGCACAAAGTTCAAGAAAATAGACTGGTATGTCTAGGAGAGGTATGTGAACTTCGTTCGGAGATAACAGTCAAGGTAAAGCTCCAAATAATTAGGTGACGGACAGATGCACAAGTCAATAGGATATGTAAGCAAAATAAAATAAATTATTGCAACAAATCCTAAATAGACAAAAATATCCCTAAAATACTGGAATCTGGTCGAGGGGGTTTACAATCTACCCAACTTATAAAAATTTCGTCCTCGAAATTAAAACTAAGCCGGGGTAGAAGTCAAAGACGGCATAAGGTATGATTTAACAAAGTAATTTCTATCTTGGTCCACGGATAGGTTCGAAAAACGTTTACGCATGTCGTCCGCACGCTTCCAAGTAGGTTTCTCTGGCGCGCCATGCTTCCATGGTACGCAGATCAAGGGAATAGACTGGTTCCTAAATACCTTTTTTCTCGATGGTCAAGGGTTCCCACGGGTTGCTCTTGATACGACAGGTCTTGGCCTAATGGTGATATCCTCAAAAGACATGATCGTCCTCTTTGAATTCCAAGGGATGATGATGACGGTCTGTCTACTGCTTCTGTTTGTCTTGCATTGCTCGCCAGTGTCCTTGTATTTGCTTAACCGTCTCTTCGGTGTTGACCACCAACTCTGGTCACGTGAATCCTTGTCTGGTACAATGCTGACTGGTATGCCGTCAGTCGCTTCTTCAACTCCTCGAAAGTGGCTTGACACTCGTTGGTCCATAGGAATTCTTAATCCTTACAAGTCCATCTAGTCATAGGTGCTGCTATCCATTCAGGAGTCAGTCAATTATCCATCTAGGTGAAATCCTTTTAGATCTTGACAGCAAAATGATACTTCCTTTATCGTAATACTTAAGTTCTGAACTTGACCCAAGTTACGAGGCAAAGATAAAAATTCATGCTGCCATAGTGGTGCACGTACCAGGAAAGTAGGTAGGTAGCGATGGTCATTCTAAGGATAGCACATTTATAACGGCAATCTAATCTAGCAATAGGGTTTGGTAAATATCCAAGAAACAAACAGAAATGGCTACAGAACAATACACTTTCGTATTTATACTAAGGACGAGGTTTCGTCTTTCCGAAATAAGGGAAGACAGAAAACAATAATCAAGAGTTCAAGGGGAAGGTAATAGATTATGAGTGTGGGGATCAATGCGTTTAAAGAATTCAATGGGATTTGTCAAAGCAGTTGTGGATTGAAATATTATTTTTGGTAATTCCTATTCACACGCTCATATCAGTATAGTTACGTAACTGATACGCTATGCTTAGACATATCTAGAGGGCAAGTACATCTGTCTACTAATCACTATATATCTCAATCCACGTAAAGTAGTTATGCGAAGGGCGAATCAAAATGCACTAAGGTTGATCAGACCGTAATACACTGATTCTGAATAGACAATTGTATTAGTGAGGTGGATCAGGCCCCAATAACACAGGTGTCATGAACAAGCTCGATAAAGAATAAGCTTGCAAAACTAGGCTATAATAGCAGTATAAGTCAATGTTGTATAGTAAATATAAGTACGCTAGATTATGATACGAGAAATTTCAAACAATTCACAATCACAAAAAGATAAGACTCTACAATCTCTACAGTTATTATTCTAATTCCTTGTCTAAGTCGCTAGTTGACCCAAAAGAGGTATGGCCTTCAAAGTTCTACAATCTTAATATACACTATAGGTTGTCTGCCTAAAACAGAGATTTCAAGAAAGTCCGCTTAAAGTAGGGGTTCGAGGTTGTCTGCGTAAAGCAGAGATAAAATAATTTGGCGTAACGCATGGCTTCAGAGCTATCCGCGTAGAACAGAGAAGCGTAAGGTAGAGCTTCAGAGCTGTTCGCGTAAAAAGTCTGTGCGTAGAAATCTGCGCGTAAAAGTCTGGGTGAAAGTCTGAGCGTAAAAGTTTTGCGCTAAAATTTTGCGCCTAAAATTAGCGTACGCAAGGTTTGTATAAAAGTCTGCCTGCGTAAAATTTTGCCTAAAAGGTTTGCGTAAAATCTCCTGCGTTGCAGCGTAAAGTTGTACAAGAAACTTATGAGTTTGTCAGTCAAAATTAGTGAATTCTGACAACTGACAAAAGTACTTGTACAACGATCGAGCGGTCGGTTGTGACGATAAATTTGCACGGAGTCCCTGGTTGTCGTTTAGTGACTTTATTGGATACAAGTCACTTACGCTCGGGGTGAGATAGAATCAGATGTCCTGTCAGAAGGCTGTTTCTTTTTGCACAGGCTCGAGGCGTATCTCTGCATTTAATGCACAAGATTGGGTCATGGCTGGGGAAAACTAAGGCTGTAACAAATACGCTTACATCCTATCCTTATATTCTACGTCTAATCAGGTTACTCTACGCTGGTTATCTATTATTCTAGAATCATCATGTGTATGCAGGGCAGTTACCTACGTGGCTCTCATGACGTGTCCTACGCAGGATAAGGAATACTAAATAAAAGTGGATAGCAGTTATTATAACTGCTGCGTAAAGGAGATAATCTTCTGCATAATTGGTTTTTATGCTAACTAGGCAGTAGTTTGGTTTCTACGCAACCAAGAGTAAATTGGCTTTTACGCCAACAAGGGTAAAGAGTTTCTGGCGTAACACTAGGTTTATCTAAACATAGGATGAGGTTTCAGTCCTAGTGTTCAACCTTGGATTTCTATTGGTTCCTCAAGGCTAGGGTCAACACTATGGTCATTTCTTTAACTAATCCTAGTAGTGTTTATACCACTCTCAAGTCATACATAAATACGCCAAGGGATAAGGATAAGTTAATCTATAGGTAGTGATACTAGGGTTCATTAGGTAGTAGGGAAGACTAGGGTTCATTAGGGAATATGGAAGACTAGGGTTCCTTAAGTAATCTGAACTTAATGATATGTCAATGCCCTAGTTGTGTTCTTAATAGGAATACTACTCTAATTATCATCCCATCAACAGGGATTCCTATATTCTAGCAGGGGCTATATTTAAGGAATTATTAGGGAAGGACATGAATCAAGCAGGATGCAATTATGTAAGTAGGACAGACTGGAAGGAAGATAAGTCATAGTCAATTATGGATGAGATCCTATGCTCTTAATCCTAGGTGCAGGCTTGCTCGGTACAGTAACGTAACCGAGACAATATGCTCTGACCTGCATTGGCCACCACTAAAAACATGTCACGCCCCAGTCCCAGAATACGTAGGACTAGGTCACGTAACCATGCCAGCTGGCCCGTATATATGGCAACTCCAATATATGGAAACCATATATACGTGCGTACGCTGTATAATGAACAATAATTCATAAGTGGTAAAACTAATTACAAGTCACAGGGTTATATCTAAATCTCATCCACAGAAATCACATAAAGATAACCAATAACCATGTAAATAGATCTCAATACAGATATCTAAGAATGACAGTCAGATGAAATCAAATCTACTGCCGAAATAGAATATAAAAAGGAACCAGATACACACCATATAAGAACAACATCTGACAATCACGAGGCTCGAAGAGAAGACCTCCTCGGGATAAACGTAACATGTCCGATCTGTGCTCCTGCGAATACCCAAGAAAATATACACCTGGCAGGGGACCAGGTCCTCAGAGGGACATAGCAAGATACATAAAAATGACATGCCATAAAGTAAATACTGAATAAATAAAGGGGTGTGCTAACCATCTAAGTGAATGCAATTTAAAGACCTTGTAGTACGCATGGGAAAGTGTAGGCTAGACATATGCTGACGTAATTCACCAATCGTCATGACTGGCTAGTATATGTATCATATGCCCCCGATCACACGGGTAACTCTGCAATCGTCCATCCCTGCAGAGCATGGAACGAAGGATAATACCCCATCCTCCTCGGAGCATGGTAATGGGAACAAGAAAACCAATACCCATCTCCGAGCAGCATGGTAACTCGCTATATATACCGTAATCCCCATCTCCGAAGAGCATGGTAACTTGAGTATATATCAGTGGGGGGGTGTCCCATACGCCTACTAGATGTCTTTTCCGCCCAATATAGATGTACAAGTCGTGAAAACGACGTGGACACCTCCTACTATGATGCAAGTCTCAATAAAATAAACAACTGAGCTAAATACCTCTACACGTGTTGCTCACACTGATGGCCAGTCGCGCATGAGGCACGCGTCCCTACATGTACTCACTCGGTGACGTGTAATGATACGTGTCAAGGCCTGGAAAGTTATATCAATAACTTCACAATTTTAGGTGGGTCTACTAGACACTAGGTCAGACACAAGTCCTAACGTCAACGCCTTCGTTGACTGCACCCGAGTCTGCTCGGACGCGCACATTTATATAATATTAAAATAAATAAATATGTAACTAGCAATAATTGAATTTAAACAGTACAACAAGGCAAGGTATACTTGCCTGGCAAGAGAGCTGCAAATATGTAACGTCCCGATGTCAAGTACCAAGTGTCAGAAACTATGATCTCAGAATGAATGTCTCCGGATACTGAAATAAACATCACTAACAGTCTCAGAAAATATCAAATAGCTAAAAACGCCTGTCCTTTCGTCCAATTAGGACACAGGGGCAAAAATGACAGTTTCTGGTCAAAGCGGGGTCCACATGTGGGCCGCTTTGCACCGGAAAATGTGCCAGGGTCAAAGGTCTCCAAATTCGCCAAACTTAGTGTCAACAAGTCAGGAACAATGATACAAACCCAACGGAACTTCCCGAATTGGATTCCGATGAGCCGGTCACAAAATCGCCCGTCAAGTGGAGCATGTGGGGCCCACGATACAGGAATTTGTCAATGTTCTCAGAATCGGACCAAACTTGGCTCACAGGACCAGCGTATTGCTACGAGTCCGATGGCGCAAGTTTCGTCTCGATCCGACGTGTGTACACAAAGTTGCAGCATGTTCCAGAACTGACGGATACGGGGCGGTGTCGGCGGATACGTGTTGATTTCGGTGTGCACGCACATCCAAATCAACTTCTCCGAATTCCTACACGTCCGTATCAACGTTGCGCACGTTTCGGTAAAGACCGCGTGCGACCAAGTCGTCCCATTTGGCGGGGCGTACTCAGTTCCGAGGTGAATCGGGTCGTTGTTTTTCTTGTTTTTGGATCGCGTGCCGCGATCGCCACAGGACGCGATGCTCCGGGCGGGTTGCACGGGCACCGAGAGGGTCACATAGCCTACGTGTCATAACTGACAGAATTAAAAACGGAAATACGAGGTGAGAGGAATCGTTACCTGAACAGGGCTCCGTAAATCTGATTTTCACGTGTCCGAGATGTTGGTTTGTGTCCTGGTCCGGATTTGTCGTGTCCGGGATGTGTCCAGCCGCTGAAAGGTTGCTGTGTCCGGTTCTTGGCGTGTCCGAAGCTAGGGTAGTGGGTCAGGGGGTTACTGCTGACCGGACGGGGGAGCTTTGGCCGGGGGACGACGGCTCGGGGCTGTCGCACGGCTGGTCGGGGGGAAAGGGGAAGCTCGGGGAGGAGAAGAGGGGAGACGGGGCTTGGGGTGGCCGCTGGTGGAGATTCAAGTGGGGGGGTCGGCTGGCGGTGGGGTCGTAGGGGGGTGGAGGAGAAGGAGGTCAGGGAGAAAGAGGTGGTGGCGGCGAGCGGAGATGGAGGAGGAGCGAGGAGAGAGGAGGCGGAGGAGTGGTGATGATGATGGTGGTGGTGGCTGTGACGGGGGGGGGGGGGGCGGTGGTGGCGGAGTTGTGGGGGTCCGGCGAGGCGAGCTCAGGGGAAGAGGGGAGGTGGAGGTAGAGGGGGAGAGAAGAGGAGGAGGAGGTGGTTGAGGGGTCGGCACGGCGTTGTGCCGGCGACGACGATGATGATGGCGGTGGCTGTGGAGGGAAGAGGGCGGATGGGGGAGAAGGGGGCTGAGGGAGGAAGAGAAGGAGGTGGTGGCGGTGATGGGAGTGGTGGTGGAATCGACAGGGTGGGGAGGAAGGGCGGAGGAGATCCAGACCGGCGGCGGAGGGCGGCTTGCCGCGAGGTGGTCGGCGGGGATCCGGCGAGCGGGGAAAGGAGAGGGGTTGCTGCTGGTGGGGGTGGAGGAGTAGTGGGGCCGAGCGGGGGAGAGGCTCGCCGCGGGGGGTCGGCTCCGGCGAGGTCAGCTCACCGCCGGCGGGGGGGGGGGGGGGGGTCGGCTGAGCTAGGGTTAGGGATAGGTTTTGCTTTTCTTTTATTTAATTTTCATTTTATAGAAAATAACTTAAGGTTTAAATTGTAAATTAACAATTAGGATATTTACTTAATGTAAATATATCGAATCTGGACTCCTTTTGGAATGGACGGTGCACGTTCACCGGCCAATCAGGGGGTGACACCTCATATGCAAATTTTGTAGAAAAGTCCATGTAATTTCATAAATTGCGCAAAGGTCCTATTTTGGGAATTTGCACAATTACGAAATTGTCTGGAAAAACTTCCGATTCCCGAAAATTCTAAAATTCACAGGATTGAAGGAAAAAGCTGTGTAAAGGTCCCGAGGGGGTGAGGGTGAGTCTGGGCAGGGGTTGGGTCTGGCTTCTGGGTGATACGGGTCATCGTATTTATTTAATAAATAAATACTGTGCACGGTGTTCTCTAATTATTTAGAGGCAGGTAGGGCCATAATTTTTCTACGGTGTCAATACACTAAATGTAGTATACTCAGTATAGAAAATTAACGTATTTTTGTCTAGGCAAAACAGGTGCATATTGGGCCTCAAATCTCTATTGGAACAGGGATGGATACAGGTCTGGAAAATAGGAATTAAATACGGACGTTTGTAACGATATTTGTGCGTCTCAAACGAGGCTCATTATAGCACATCTGTGAGTTGCACAAAGTTCAGAAAAATAGACTGGTATGTCTAGGAGAGGTATGTGAACTTCGTTCGGAGATAACAGTCAAGGTAAAGCTCCAAATAATTAGGTGACGGACAGATGCACAAGTCAATAGGATATGTAAGTAAAATAAAATAAATTATTGCAACAAATCCTAAATAGACAAAAATATCCCTAAAATACTGGAATCTGGTCGAGGGGGTTTACACCTTGGAGGGAGTACATGACGTCTTCCACGTATCTTAGCTGAGGAGATACATTCCAGACCTGAGTCATGTGCTGGACTATTCAGAGATCACCATCGGGCCAAGCTTATCGTACCAGGAGGAGCCTGTAGAGATCTTGGACCATAGCGAGAAAGTGTTGCGAGGCCAGACTATTCCTCTCGTTCGTATTGCATGGAGACATCATGCACCAGGTGAATCCACCTGGGAACGAGAAGAGGATATTCGACAGCGTTATCCCCATCTATTTTCAAACCAGGGTATGTCCAATATTTCAAACTCAATCTTTCTTAATCAGTATATGTCCTAAATCAATCTTTCATTCTCATTATGTTTGTTTTTATTTCGAGGACGAAATATTCTAAGGAGGGTAGATTATAAACTCCCTCGACCAGATTTCAGTAATTAGGATTAGTTTTGACTAATTAGAATTAGTGCAACTTTTAAAAAAAAAATTATTTATTGATTGTACACCTGTATATTACACAATTAATTAGGGCATCACACTAGCTGTTAAACCCTAAACAAATTTCACATCCCTGCACTAGACTTGTTAGACTACTTTTTCTGTGTTTTGTGCAACTCCCAGAATCCTTGTTTGGTGCTTCGTTTTAGTCCCACAAATATCGTTACAGACGTACGTATTTATTTTCTATTTAAATTTCTGCTCTTTACCCATCTCTGTATCCTAGAGATTTAAGGACCAGTAGGCACCTGTTTTGCCCAAACAAAAATACGATAATATTCTACTCTAATTGTATTACAATTATCGTATTGACACCGTAGAAAAATTATGACCCTAACTTCCTCAAAATAATTAGTGAGCATCGTGCGCAGTATTTATTAATTAATAAATACGAGGACCCGTATCACCTAAGAAATCAGACCCTGCCTCTGCCAAGACCCACCCCACACTGTCCAAAACATTTTTCCCAGCTTTTTCCCCCATTTTTGTACAATTTAGTAATTCGGGAAATCAGTAATTAAAATCAGGTAAATTGCGGAATTACGCAAAATACCAATTTCAAGCTTTTATGCAAATTATGAAAAGTTAGGGGTTTTTATGCAAAATTGCATGTAAGGTGGCATAATCCTATTGGTTAGTGAATAGGTGTATGGGACCCACCCAAAACACCCAGAAAATTCCAGGAGAAAATATCTCAAAAATCAGAATTACCTAACTACCCCAAAACTTCCCCTTAATTACGAAATTGCCATTGCCTACAACCCCTATAAAACCCGACCCCCCCTCTCTTCAAACCCTCACAGCCCTCACCTCCGACCACCGCCTCCGGCCAAACCCTGCCCGACCCTTCGCCCTGACCCCCTCTCCCCTCCGGCCAAGTCCCACCCCCAGCCACCGCCTTCTCCGCCGCCCTGAACCCCCGCAAGCCACTCCTCCAACACCATCACCCACAGCCACCACCACCCGAACCACCTCCCCCGCCGCCTCCGGCCACCGTGCACCGCCACCACCACCCCCACTCGACTCGCCCCGACCTCCCCTACCTACCACCACCACCTTACCTCCCCACGACACCCCCTCCGGCCGCCCTAGCCCCCGCAGCAGCCTCCACCCCCTAACCCTAGCTACTGCCACCCTCACCCCCGACGCCTCTAGCCGCCACCACAGCCACCGTAGACCCCCGCCACCACCACCAACCTCACCGCCACTCCTCCCTCCGTCGTTCCCCCACCCTGCACTGCCGTCCCCTCCGCCGCAGCCGCCGCTACCACCTTCACTGTCACGACCCGCACCCGGTTTAGGGCACGAGTGCGTGGGTACGTCCAGCCTACGCCGCAGCATCGGCGGTAGAACGCTGTCTAGGTCAAGTACTATCTAAATAATCTCACACTAGTATCCAACTCCATAAGGAGACACGGATAACACTATAAAGATGAACAACATACTCAATCACAATTACAGCACGATAAGAATTTGGAGAACAAAAGAGTACAACACAAGACTAATGATAAAACAATCATACCTGTAATCAGGAACAACCAATCTCCAAGTATCATAACAAGTCCACTAAGGTCACAGTCTGGAAAAATATTTTCCAGTCAGGAAGGAGCAAAGTACATCTCTAAATAGCAGTTCTATATAAATGACATAAACTATGTAGCAGTTCTAGATGGAAACATACCAGATGCATGTATAGGTACGAGAAATATACAATGAAAGAAATACTGGAAATACTGTAAGTAAATGCAGGAAAAGAAACATATGTCAAAGAGCAAGAGATACTATGACTAAGTGTGTGAGTACTAGCTTTAACATGTGATCGGCTTGGAAACTTGATCAGGCTGGTTACATGTGATTAGCTATGGTTCATATAAAGTCAGGCTAACCGTTGGTTAGCTATGATGCATGTAGAGGTCAGGCTAATCACACGTAACAGCTATGGAGCATATAAATGGTCAGGCCGCACCCGACGTGAGATGTGGGGTGAGCTATGGTGCATATAAAGTTGGGTATGATCACATATCTACACTAAAGTACTCCCCAAACCCCCGACTGGTATAGTAGATCCAATCATGGTACGCTATGGCACGGGATTCCCTAAGAAGGTAGCAAATCTCCCCGGGAATCAGTGTCTGTACATGCACAAGATAACAAGGAAAACAAGTCTTGTACAAGCTACACCATGAATAAGGAATAACATCTCATGACGAGATCCGTGTATACCAATCCGTGTAACCATCGTGTCAAGATCATGGATATTTACACTAGATACAGTGAACATAGAAGATATCATAAATTAGAAACTAATCAGAGAATGTACTCGCCTTTGGTCCTTAGCTGGTAAAACCAATGTCCTGTCCCAGAGTGTCCTCTGGGTAAACCAACAGTCCTATAAACATATCACAAGCAAAACCACATTTGCATCAGGTGCTACACTAACACATTACAAATATATGAACTCAGGGGCTCTATCAAGTATGGCACTAGTCAACTAGGGTCATCTAGTAGGGCTACGTATATAATACACATTACACTTATTATACTTACAATATTTATACATGCACCAATTTAAATGTATTTACAATATATATATATATATATCTTTTAAATACATATTTGATTTATACTAGTTGAACATTATATATGTATACTCATACATATGCTAAAATACCTTTTTAAAATATATATATATATAAATACTAAATTGATTACATCTACTAGAAATACGTATTTACGTATATAAATCATTTCGAACTTATCTTGAACAATAATTTCAAATAAAAGTTTATCTATAAAACTAGAATTTATGTAAAAGCCAATAATTTTCATTTATGGTAAAATCGGTCACCGATCCAATAAACTAATTTTTGAACTCATTTTATTATTGAAACTATATTTTTTATAATATTATAAAATCCAAGATTTATTATATTTAACATAATCAAAAACCTTTTAATTTAATACGTAAAAATGAACTAATTACATGAAATTTCTATACTAATTACATTAATTTACTAGACTAATTATAATTTCAATTAACTAATTATATAAAATAAACTAATTATATAAGTAACTAATTATATAAAATAACTAATGAATTAATTAACTACTAATTATGTAATTAGTTAATTAACTAAACTAATATATTTATTACTAAACTAAATTTAAACTAAACAAATTAAATGTTATTAAACTAATTACATAAATTATAACTAATTAAGAATTAATTAATTAACTAACTATATAATTTAACTACTAATTAAGAATTAATTCTGATTAATGATAATTAAGTGATTAATAGGAATATTAACTAATCTAATTATAAGTAAAACTAATAATACATTAGCTAAACTAATTTGTAGATAAATTAAACTAATTACTAATTAATTAAACTAATCATTAATTAACTAAACTAATTAAATAAAATAACTAATTTATTAAGAATTTACTAACTGGTTATAAATTAACAAATTAAATTAACCAAACTAAATTAATTTACTACTTATAAATTAACTAAACTAATAATTAATTAATTAGGCTAATTGTTAATTAATTAACTAAGTTTAACTTAATTAACTGTTACTTATACCCTTAACTAATGTATTCAGACTGAAAGAAAGGGAAAGGGGAAAAATGCTCACAGAGGGGATTTCCGTCGGTCGTCGGTGCGGGCTCGCCGAGGCGGTGGCGGTCTGCATCGACGGTGGTCAGCGGCGTGGGGCTCGACGTCGGGGAGACGCGGCGCTCGGGTCTGCAGCGGCGGCGTGGAGCTCGAGGCGGCGGCGGATCTTCTGCGGAGGCGACGACGGCTCCGCGCGGCGCTCGAGGAGGCGGTCGGCTCGAGGACGCGGTCGGCTCGAGGACGGTGGCGTTCGACGGATTTGGCGGTTTCCGGCGGCGGCTTCGACCCAGGGCAGCGACAGGGCGGCGACGGCTTCGTTCCAGCGGCGACGACGGCTCGAGAGTAGCGGCGGCTCGATCTAGGGTTAGGGCTTAGGGTCTGGGTGTCGGGGTCGTGTCCGGGGCTGGACACGGCGGTGGTGCAATGTGGATGTGTCCGGTGTTGGACACGGGTGATGCTGTGTACAGTGGTGGATGTGGAGGTGGTGTCCGGGTGTGTCGGACACGGAAAAGCTGGTTGTAAACTGTAAATCTGGACACAGGAAATGAAATGGATACGGTGGGACACCCGGGGTCGGACCCGAGGCCATCACGGCTGACACGGTGATGCTGGACACACGGACACGAGCACACGAGATGATGGTGATGGCTTGTTGGCTTGGGAATTGTGGAGGCTAGCTAATAATTAGGAGATTAGGGTTTTTGGGAATGGTGAGAAGGAGAACTTAAATAGGGAGAAGGGTGTGGGATAAAGGGTTGCGGGTTGGCCCAATGATGAATGGCCCGGAATTAAATATAAAGGGGCTTTTCATGTGGGAAGAATGGGGCGTGAATGGGAGACGGAAAACGATAAATTAAATAGAAAAGAAATTTAAGAAAAAATGTTTTTAAGAAGCTTTTAATTAGCTACTAATTAACTCATTTTTCAAAATGTTAGGAAGTATGTAATTCATTTATTTACTATCCCAATAAAAATCTATTTTATTTTATCAACTAGTCTTTGGAATAACTATTTAGTCAAAACAATAATTTTATGACTCAAGCCAATAAATATTTGAAACTAGAAATATATATTATTATTTATTTATTTATTTTGTAATACATCGTCATTTAGGAAAAATGATTTTTATAAAGATTTTTAAATTACCTTCTAAAATCAGACATCGTTCAAAATCAAATAAAAATTTTCAAGGAGAAATATTTTATAAAACTTGATATTTTAAAATAAATTAAAATCTAATTATTTTGGAAATTGGAAATCGGAGGTTACAAGTCTATCCACCTTAGAAAAATTTCGTCCTCGAAATTTTAGGGATGACTAGGATAGAAAAAAAAATTGTTGTTCATAATGATGAATATGTCATTGAAGAAATATTTCTATAAGGAAAATATTTACCAAACAGAAGGAAACATGAAGAAAAAGAAAATATGGTTTAAGACAGGAATAACTTGAAGGAATCATGGCTCGGCTTTGAATCCTCTAGAAGGTTAGGTGTTGGAAAGTAGACACGATCACTGAAAACAGATAATTTGAATAATGCACGTTACCTTTTCAAAGTAACTAAACCAAGGAAGACCCAGTATAATGAATGATATAGACATGAAAGTTATAGATAATTCGAAAGATACGGCCGACAATTTGATTTAAGAAACTTAATACATCTTTCAGGATGTAATCAAGAGACATATAATTGCCTTTCTTGATTTCTAGGAAAAAAGTCTTCACTACCATCTGAAAATAATCCTTCCTTTTTATCCTCGTTCATTTTACTTTTCTCAATCTTGTGATTCATCATTAACTAATATTTATAAAAGTTCAAATTCCACAAACTTTATTGGATTAGATCTTCGAATTTCTGAATCAAAATTTATTACATGTCCAAAATCCTTATCATCAAATTCGAGTTGTTTATCTTAACATCAACTATACCTCGATTATTTTCTTCGATTTCAAATGTTACTGTCATGGTCAAGATTTTAATTTAAATCACAACCTCAATATACCATGATCTTACCTTACGACCTTCAATTATATGATCCCATAATCAATTATATTCTAATATTCTTTACCATGAGCTTCATTACATTCCATATTTCTCTACCCGTATGTATAATGTTTCCGAATTTGAAAAAATTCATCCTCTGAATTTATTATCCCAATGTAAAATATTTACTACTGAAGTCCTTAATATTTTAATTGAATTACAGTCGTATCATAATCTCCTCAATTTTGAGTAAATAACTAAATACAAAATTTACTATCCAATCATTTTAATTGAAATTCAATCAATGCATATTTATAAAACTAAAAAATCTGCATCCCAAATTTAACTTTAAACACTCATCAATCATCTAACTCAAATTCAATTGATGCTTATTCCAATCTAACTCCTCCTCCCAAGAATTCAATTTGACACTATTCCTCTTGCGATTTTATTTCCTGCTTTTCTCTTCTTCTTTTTTTTCTTTTTTTTTTTTCCTCAAATACTCAACGATGCGATGCTTCCAGTATCTTCAATGCAACATTCATACTATATAAAAATTTCTATCTTGCAATCAAATAGATGAAAATGATAATCTCTCAAATTTCTCAAATTTTTAATAATCAATTCCATCAGATCAAGACCTCCTTAAAATTAATAAATTCTCAAATTTTTGGCTCTGTGAATTTATTAATTCTCCTTTTAAGTCAATATTTATCCTCGAGTTTCAATCATCCCCAATCTTCGTAGAATTAATGATCTGTCAATTCTTTTATTAACGCCTTAACTCTTTATTTAAATTAATGCTTATCCACAAATTTAATCTTCTTGTCTCTTTTGGTCAGTCATAACCTCGTCATAGATCTCTGCTATGGTCAAAACCCAATGATCAAGGTTTAAGAAAACTCTACCTACAGCCATGCAATTTAAGAAAATATAGGTCATGTGTCTTTTGTCATGGTATTTCAGTCTCTGTTAGGGGGTACTACTAGTTATATTCTAACAAGAAAATCATGCATGTGAACCACAGTACTAGGAAAATCAATCAATCCATCGAAAGGCGAAAGAAAAGGAACATTAGGAAGGAAGAAGGATCATGTTAACATATTACTTGTAGTGTCTACTATCAACCACTTAACTCTAGCACATTCACTAACAATTTCTATTCATGTACACTGGTACCCATATCAACTAATCATATATTTTAATATTCATATCTACCAAAAATTAATCCTCCAAATAATCGTCAAGGTTTAACTTCCCGATCAACTTAAAATAAAATGCATATACCTCCTCAATATTAGATACTTCACATCGAAATAAAATTTAATCACTTCTAAAATCTTTGTAGCCTTAACTATGTTTAGTGAATCAATTTTAAATCCTCAATAATTTAACAACACAAAATCTCAACTCCTTAAAATTCTGAAAATTTAAAAAATTCATTTCCACTTTTTAATTTATAACTCCTCAATGTAAATATGAGTGCTCACGGTCTCTAATACTCAAGGTGCACTCAATACCTCTATTGTCTAGAACTGTGTACTAAATTTGTACTGCCCGAATCACTTGCACTATTACCTCCAATGATCAAAGTTATCATCAACTGTGTTTTCTTTCATGATTTCAATTTATGTCAATTGGTATATCATCTAATTATCAACACACAGAGTGCTTACTGTTATTAACGTCATCCTTGACTAATCCTTGATATAGAATCGTTAGCACTCTTGGTATTATATCACTAGCTGCATTAATGGATTATCTCATCAAGCTCATTAGACTCATGATCACCTGTATCCTCTATAACACTCATGTTTCTTTACTCTCATGGGTATGTGTATGGTTCCTCATCTCGATGGTTGTATATGTATTTCCTTCGATCCTTTAAAGCCTATTAAACTCATCCGTGATACGCTTCACAACTTCCATTACAAATCCTGATATTTCTCTACTTATGACATCTCATTAAACCCTTTATACATATACATTTCTTTACCTTTAACATTTCTGATATCAATCATCAAATTGGACATCATGCTCCATAAATCCTTAACACAATTCCCAGATACTTAATCGCTTGCATAAATCACTCAATTACATAATCATGATTATCCAGGACGGGTAATTGGCTCTGATACTGACTCTGAGAACTATCACTGATACTCTATACTCTCCTTAATTCTCAGTCTCTAATGACACTACTCCTAGAATCATTGGTACAAGGTACTATGCTAAGGGCTGACTCTAGATTAAAGCCTACTGCTCACATGCCCAACTAAGAAATACTAGCAACACAGTCAATACTAATACAAGACACAAACAAAATTACAAGCCACTAATTATCATACTTAACAAGAAATCCTCAAGGAATAGGAGCTCAAAGACTGAATTGAGGACAGAAGGTATCCTTACCGCTAGTAAAGAAAGAAGCGGTGGAACAAAGTCCTGGAATAACAGAAATAGATAAGTCTTGAGATGATATTTTAAGAACCAATTTAGGATACAACCTGATAATCATACACGTCTGTCTGAAATCATGACACTCAGAATCCTCGCCACGCCAGTAAGCATAGATGCGATAAACGATAGGTTTCGTAACTAAGGTATGCACTCTATAATCATGTCGTCTAGAATCTTCGCCACGCCAACCGGTATGGCTGCGAAAGAATCTAAGCTTCATAACTATAGTATGTACATCCAAGTCAGGTCCCTACGTTCTCGTCACCACAGCTAATATGGCTGCGATAAATTCTAGGTTCCATAATCAAAGTAGACGTTTTACCTTCCTCACTGTCCTCATCAATATATGTCATCAGATGATACCATAAATCCTAGTCCGTAAAAATTCATCTCAATTTGAAATCAACCCAACAACGATACCAGGAATTAAAGTTAACAACTGGTCAACAAGAATCAAACTCAACAATGATACCAAGATTTTAATTTAATAACTGCTCAACAAGAATCAAGTTTAGTGACAACAAGCGAGAGCGGACGGAAACAAGGAAAGATTTAAATTGAAAATAATATTCTCATGGGGTCATCCCAGGAATCTCTCAAGAATTTTGTGATTGAGTATCCTCTCTCATCCTAGTATCCTATGTCCTATATTCTATAGCAGGCACGCGGTAGTACAACTAATACGTCGCACTACCACGACATCGCACAACTTGCGAAGTCAGACCTGTATGGGCCACCACTTAAAACGTGTCACGACCCGCACCCGGTTTAGGGCACGAGTGCGTGGGTACGTCCAGCCTACGCCGCAGCATCGGCGGTAGAACGCTGTCTAGGTCAAGTACTATCTAAATAATCTCACACTAGTATCCAACTCCATAAGGAGACACGGATAACACTATAAAGATGAACAACATACTCAATCACAATTACAGCACGATAAGAATTTGGAGAACAAAAGAGTACAACACAAGACTAATGATAAAACAATCATACCTGTAATCAGGAACAACCAATCTCCAAGTATCATAACAAGTCCACTAAGGTCACAGTCTGGAAAAATATTTTCCAGTCAGGAAGGAGCAAAGTACATCTCTAAATAGCAGTTCTATATAAATGACATAAACTATGTAGCAGTTCTAGATGGAAACATACCAGATGCATGTATAGGTACGAGAAATATACAATGAAAGAAATACTGGAAATACTGTAAGTAAATGCAGGAAAAGAAACATATGTCAAAGAGCAAGAGATACTATGACTAAGTGTGTGAGTACTAGCTTTAACATGTGATCGGCTTGGAAACTTGATCAGGCTGGTTACATGTGATTAGCTATGGTTCATATAAAGTCAGGCTAACCGTTGGTTAGCTATGATGCATGTAGAGGTCAGGCTAATCACACGTAACAGCTATGGAGCATATAAATGGTCAGGCCGCACCCGACGTGAGATGTGGGGTGAGCTATGGTGCATATAAAGTTGGGTATGATCACATATCTACACTAAAGTACTCCCCAAACCCCCGACTGGTATAGTAGATCCAATCATGGTACGCTATGGCACGGGATTCCCTAAGAAGGTAGCAAATCTCCCCGGGAATCAGTGTCTGTACATGCACAAGATAACAAGGAAAACAAGTCTTGTACAAGCTACACCATGAATAAGGAATAACATCTCATGACGAGATCCGTGTATACCAATCCGTGTAACCATCGTGTCAAGATCATGGATATTTACACTAGATACAGTGAACATAGAAGATATCATAAATTAGAAACTAATCAGAGAATGTACTCGCCTTTGGTCCTTAGCTGGTAAAACCAATGTCCTGTCCCAGAGTGTCCTCTGGGTAAACCAACAGTCCTATAAACATATCACAAGCAAAACCACATTTGCATCAGGTGCTACACTAACACATTACAAATATATGAACTCAGGGGCTCTATCAAGTATGGCACTAGTCAACTAGGGTCATCTAGTAGGGCTACGTATATAATACACATTACACTTATTATACTTACAATATTTATACATGCACCAATTTAAATGTATTTACAATATATATATATATATATATCTTTTAAATACATATTTGATTTATACTAGTTGAACATTATATATGTATACTCATACATATGCTAAAATACCTTTTTAAAATATATATATATATAAATACTAAATTGATTACATCTACTAGAAATACGTATTTACGTATATAAATCATTTCGAACTTATCTTGAACAATAATTTCAAATAAAAGTTTATCTATAAAACTAGAATTTATGTAAAAGCCAATAATTTTCATTTATGGTAAAATCGGTCACCGATCCAATAAACTAATTTTTGAACTCATTTTATTATTGAAACTATATTTTTTATAATATTATAAAACCCAAGATTTATTATATTTAACATAATCAAAAACCTTTTAATTTAATACGTAAAAATGAACTAATTACATGAAATTTCTATACTAATTACATTAATTTACTAGACTAATTATAATTTCAATTAACTAATTATATAAAATAAACTAATTATATAAGTAACTAATTATATAAAATAACTAATGAATTAATTAACTACTAATTATGTAATTAGTTAATTAACTAAACTAATATATTTATTACTAAACTAAATTTAAACTAAACAAATTAAATGTTATTAAACTAATTACATAAATTATAACTAATTAAGAATTAATTAATTAACTAACTATATAATTTAACTACTAATTAAGAATTAATTCTGATTAATGATAATTAAGTGATTAATAGGAATATTAACTAATCTAATTATAAGTAAAACTAATAATACATTAGCTAAACTAATTTGTAGATAAATTAAACTAATTACTAATTAATTAAACTAATCATTAATTAACTAAACTAATTAAATAAAATAACTAATTTATTAAGAATTTACTAACTGGTTATAAATTAACAAATTAAATTAACCAAACTAAATTAATTTACTACTTATAAATTAACTAAACTAATAATTAATTAATTAGGCTAATTGTTAATTAATTAACTAAGTTTAACTTAATTAACTGTTACTTATACCCTTAACTAATGTATTCAGACTGAAAGAAAGGGAAAGGGGAAAAATGCTCACAGAGGGGATTTCCGTCGGTCGTCGGTGCGGGCTCGCCGAGGCGGTGGCGGTCTGCATCGACGGTGGTCAGCGGCGTGGGGCTCGACGTCGGGGAGACGCGGCGCTCGGGTCTGCAGCGGCGGCGTGGAGCTCGAGGCGGCGGCGGATCTTCTGCGGAGGCGACGACGGCTCCGCGCGGCGCTCGAGGAGGCGGTCGGCTCGAGGACGCGGTCGGCTCGAGGACGGTGGCGTTCGACGGATTTGGCGGTTTCCGGCGGCGGCTTCGACCCAGGGCAGCGACAGGGCGGCGACGGCTTCGTTCCAGCGGCGACGACGGCTCGAGAGTAGCGGCGGCTCGATCTAGGGTTAGGGCTTAGGGTCTGGGTGTCGGGGTCGTGTCCGGGGCTGGACACGGCGGTGGTGCAATGTGGATGTGTCCGGTGTTGGACACGGGTGATGCTGTGTACAGTGGTGGATGTGGAGGTGGTGTCCGGGTGTGTCGGACACGGAAAAGCTGGTTGTAAACTGTAAATCTGGACACAGGAAATGAAATGGATACGGTGGGACACCCGGGGTCGGACCCGAGGCCATCACGGCTGACACGGTGATGCTGGACACACGGACACGAGCACACGAGATGATGGTGATGGCTTGTTGGCTTGGGAATTGTGGAGGCTAGCTAATAATTAGGAGATTAGGGTTTTTGGGAATGGTGAGAAGGAGAACTTAAATAGGGAGAAGGGTGTGGGATAAAGGGTTGCGGGTTGGCCCAATGATGAATGGCCCGGAATTAAATATAAAGGGGCTTTTCATGTGGGAAGAATGGGGCGTGAATGGGAGACGGAAAACGATAAATTAAATAGAAAAGAAATTTAAGAAAAAATGTTTTTAAGAAGCTTTTAATTAGCTACTAATTAACTCATTTTTCAAAATGTTAGGAAGTATGTAATTCATTTATTTACTATCCCAATAAAAATCTATTTTATTTTATCAACTAGTCTTTGGAATAACTATTTAGTCAAAACAATAATTTTATGACTCAAGCCAATAAATATTTGAAACTAGAAATATATATTATTATTTATTTATTTATTTTGTAATACATCGTCATTTAGGAAAAATGATTTTTATAAAGATTTTTAAATTACCTTCTAAAATCAGACATCGTTCAAAATCAAATAAAAATTTTCAAGGAGAAATATTTTATAAAACTTGATATTTTAAAATAAATTAAAATCTAATTATTTTGGAAATTGGAAATCGGAGGTTACATTCACAAACTGTTGCCGCTGCAGTTGCTGCTAGCAGTCACTGCTGCTGCTGCTGCTCCTCCGGCCACCTCCGGCCGCCTCCGCCGCCGTCCTCCCACCGGCAACACCGCGTGGGACCCCCTGCCAGTAGGTATAAACCCTAACTCTATATATATATGTATATACGTATTTATGTATATGTATATATATGTATATATATGATATATATATATGTATATTTATATATATATATGTATTATATTATTATACTATATAAATATAGTATAATTACACTGTATACATATATATTGCTATAATATATTATATATGTGTATATATACTACTAATATATATGTATTTGTATATGTATACTATGTATTTATATATGTATACTTACATATATATATAAATATGTATATATATGTATATAATATATATAACTATATATGTTATGTATATATAACTATGTATATATATTTTATATATGTATATAATATATATATCTATATATATATGTTATGTACTATATATAATTATATTATTCACTGTGAATATACACAGTATATATATGTATATATATGCTATGCATTTTCTTTTTATTATTTATATGCACTTATTCAATTTATTATATATATATATTATCCAGTGGTCACATATAGACCCTGATAAAAGTTATATTATATTGCTGGATAATACAGCTTATATATATATACCTATTTTTAATTCTTGCAATGTCATTTCAATTTATTATTTATTATATATTACTGTGCTGGATAATACAGCCTACATATATATATATATGTATAATTTTAATTCTTGCACTGTCATTTAAATTCATTATATATATATATATATATATATATATATATATATATATATATATATATATATATATATACATTATGTACTATTACATAGATATATATGTATTTACTTTCTGTCCTGTCATTTCAATTTATATATATATATACATCAGTGGATACACCCTGATAACATTATATTATTTATATATGGCAGAGGATATACCCTGCTACTATTATAAATTCTATATATACCTGCATTCTTCTGTTCTGTATATACTATATATACTGCTATATATATTATATCTATATATATATACATATTTTATATATAACTATATTATATATGTGAATATAAGTATATATACATATACTTTATATTACAACTTTGATATTCACGAACCCTGTCTGTTTTAACAGAAACTAACTTCAGCACAGCCAGTGACCCCCAGTCACAAGCACCCTCAACCCTGACTGTGAGATCAGGTTTTCAGTACTATCAGGGAGTAGGCATGTATACCTTGCCAAGTTAATGTTCAAATTCAATTATTGATATATGCTTTGTTCCTGAATTTCATATACCATGATTACCTGAGACTGCCTTGGGTACAGTCAGCTGATACGTTGACATTAGCATATTTAACTTAGTCTTACAGACTCACCATTTGCTGTGAGAGTATTCTAATATTCTCCTAGACCCTATCACGGGAACACGCAACATGCTTGCAATGCATATTGGGATGCGAGCTGCGTAGTTGATTAGCTACCAGTACGTGTGACCCGCATCATGGATTAGAATATTTCAGGAATAGTATGACTTGACATTTAGTTTTATTGGGATAGGAAAGATAACTAGTAGACGTATGGGACACCCCCTCCATAAATGTTTTATACCTTCGTACCATGATGGTCGATTGCAGAGTTCCCTTGAGTCAGGGGGCATATGACACATATACTAGCCAGTCCCCACGATTGGTGAACTACGTCAGCATATGTCTAGCCGACACAATCCCATGCGTACTACAAGGTATTTACTTGCATTTCACTTAGAATGATTAGCACCCGGTATTTATTTTCTTTATTCAGTATTTACATATATGGCATGTCATTTTCTGTATCTTGTTATGTCCCACTGAGGACCTGGTTCCCTGCCAGATCTAGACGAGGCTTTCTACCCCACTGTGTACTGCCCTGATCAGGAGGCTAGATGTGTTACCGAGGAGGAGCTCGAGGAGACACCCTCAGAGTATGCTTGACCCTAGAGGCCTGCCACCTGGAGATGGAGATGTTTTGATCAGATAGACACTGCTTAGTCTATCTGATTTTTCTGCGCTATTATCAGTTTTTGTAGTAGGCTTGTAATCTCACCAGTTGTGTACTGTATCAGACTCAGTTTTATATATATTCAGCACTTGCTTTTCTGATATTTTGTTGTGGATGAGATAGATTTGCCTATGTTGTTCTTGTAGTATCTTAGGACAGCGTAGCACGTCCCTATGGGTCCATTCAAAATGGATTAAGCCCTTAGTGACGTGTCAGCTGGCCAGTGACACGTGGCCTAGTTCCTGACATTTTGGGACTGGGGCGTGACACTTGGTCACCTTCGGATCACTTGGAAGATTCCTTTGAAAGGATGCTAAAAACTGTCGTTGGTCCTGCTGGTGCTCTCAGTTTTTCTCTTTTTCTTAATTTTTCCAACACACTAAATGAAAGAGGAGAGTCTCTCTATATAAAGAGAATTTTAGCTTCCATGCGGCCTGAGGAAAAAATTAGGCCGCATGAGCCGTCTGCACCAAGGTATTACACAGAGCAGACAGCGCCGTTAGGCGCCGAAAGCTGCAGCCGCGTGGCACAGAGAGCCACGAGCCGCCTGTTCCTCCTGCACGTTGTAATACACAGAGCAGACATGCTGCACCGGGCCGCCAATAGTAGTCCATGTCCCCTCCATACTTGACTCGCTCAAGCTAACTTGCTGGCCGCATAGCTCCAGGCCGCATGAGCACCTGTCCTCATGGGTACCTGACCGCATGGTCCCTGGCCGTATACGCACTTGTCCACATGGGAACCTGACCGTATGGCCCTGGCCGCATGCGCTCCAGGTCACATGGCTCCATGATGCATGCGTCCAAGTAGGCAACCGTGCATATAACTCGCGCATAAAAGGAGCGCACGAGCGCCATGCGACGATGCTGACGTGCTTAGTGCAAAGTGTGCCAACAAAGTCTCACTTTGCGCCCTTGAGCCCGAGTCTGAGTCTTTGGGGCTTAGCTTCTAAGGAAAACTTCCCAAAGGTGGTGACAAAATAAAGATTGTCATAATGGGGTTTACACTTAATCCCTCTAGGAAAGTCAACCCACATGGGCCACCACCCCATGTGCATATACCAATACTAAGCAAAGCTATATATTGAGATATACACATTTGTGGTTTTTCAATGTAGGACTAAAAATCCCAAAGTAAAGTAAAAAATACCAACAATCTCCCACATATATTATAATATATAGTTGAGCGTTCCTCACAGTGACTATCCATGCGTTTGGATATATGTCGCCCATGACTTGAATCTTTCCGCATGGGTCAAACAACAGTACGATACAAGAATGGACTATGCCTTAAATTTTGAACCATAGATGTTGTTCTTCCCACTCGCACAATGACATCAGTTGTGCCTCCGGTCGCACATTAAAGGCCCCGTGCTGACCTATTTTTGGTGTATGTATCTTGGGTGTCTACAAGTTTACCCTCAAGAGACGACATGTATCTCTGTCCATACACTTAGGTGAGTTTCCTTTTTAAGAGAGTTTAATATTTCCCAGCATGAAGCATTGCGCTTCCGTGCGGTGCTACGCTGCTGTGACATGGCTCGTAGTCGAGCTTAACAACCTCATATGGTGTCACCCACAGTAATATGAGGTCACTAGCCTCTTAGTAGTATTGTACTACATCCCAGCATAAAGCCTTGCGTTTCCGTGCGGTGCTACGCCGCTGTGATATGGCTCACAGCCGAGGTTAACTACCTCATCTGGTGTCACCCACTGTAGCACGAGGTCACCGGCCTCTTAGTAGTGTTGTGCTACAACTCTCTATCTTTTTAGCATTAGGCTACCTGCCTATTTGTGGTGCTACTGCCGCTGTGACATGGCACGCAACCGAGGCTTTACATCTTTTATCTCATCGTGGTGTCATACCAATATAGCATGGGATACAAGTCCCTTGTAGTGCTGAACTACACGTGCTTCCTACAGCGCGCGTCGAACATTCACTCTGTCCGAGAACTCATTAAGGTGTCAAAGCAACCTTACACATGAATTGTTCTATAGAACAAAATAATAGACTACAATGGTTTCGGCTATGTATCCCACATTATCCATAAGGACCACCCACTGTACCTGATATTTTTTCAGCCAATGGTTCTCCCTTGAACCAAAAGCTACATGCCTAGTAGATTTCTCTTTGAACTAATAGCATAAAACTTAATGGTAGAATTACAAAGACACAATATCAGAGGTCCTTCAAGCCTATTTTACTTATTGTGTCTTCTACTAGCTGGCGCCTGAGACCTTTAGTGAACGGATCCGCTAGGCTCCCCTGACTCTGAACATCCACCACTACAATAACACCAGTCTTGATGAGGTTGTTCAGTATTCTGTACCGAAGCCGCACAGTTCTCTTCTTTCCATTGAAGAGATTATTAGATGCTACTGCTGTAGCTGCCTGGTTTTTGTAGTATATCGGTATAGCCAGAATCTGTACACCAACTATTGGAAGATCGTACATGAGCTCCCAAAGCTATTCTACTTCATCTGCTACAGCTGCAAGTGCATAGAACTCAGACTCCATCGATGAGCGTGAGAGCATAGTTTGCTTCTTCGACTTCCACGATATGGCATCTCCTCCCATTGAGAAAATATATCCTCCTGTGGATCTATCGCTCTCTTCTTCTGAGCATCAACTAGCATCACTGAAGCCTTCTACCACTGCTGGATCTCCACTGTAGAAAAGTACAAACTTCTAAGTCTTCTTGAGGTATCTCACCACCCACTTTATAGCTTTTCAGTGTTCAACACCTGGGTTACTTGTGAATCTACTCAGCATCCCCACAACAAAGGCAATGTCAGGCCTAGTGGCATTTGTAGTATACATCAAGCTCCCGATGATGCTAGAATACTCCAACTGTCTAAAAAAAATTCCTGGGTTATGCTCCTGTTTCTTGTCACACCTATATGGAGTATCGATCCCTGGAAGATCCTGATATCCATAGCGTGTAAGCATTTTCTCCACGTAGTGAGCTTGTGATAGAGCAAGTCCAGCTTTCGTCCAGATTATCTTAATCCCAAGGATGACATTTGCATCTCCCATGTCCTTCATATTGAATTTAGACGATAGGAACATCTTTGTTCTAGTGACACATTCTTCATCCGTGCCTAGGATTAGCATGTTGTCCACATAGAGACAAACGATGACACCTATATCGCCAGCGAACTTCGTGTACACACACTATCAGTTTTGCTGACCTTGTAGTCATTTGATCTAATAACTTTATCAAATTTCTCATGCCATAATTTGGGAGCTTGCTTCAGACCATACAGAGATTTTACCAGTTTGTATACTTTGTCTTCAAGACCTTTGACGACAAACCCTTCTGGCTACTGCATGTAAATCTCCTTAGTCAGTTCACTATTCAGAAATGTTGTCTTGACGTCCATCTGATGAATCACCATTATGTGAATAGCACCTAGAGCAATCAACATCCTGATAGTAGTCATGTCACGACCCGCACCCGGAAATTCGGACACGAGTGCGTGGGTACGTCCAGCCTACGCCGCAGAATCGGCGGTAGTACGCTGTCTAGGTCAAATCCAGATTTACTAACTAGCTCATTCACAAATAACATAGGCAAGATAATAATGAGAAATGAAACTTAAGATTGCAACTGAAATAAATGTGACAACAGATTCAAATATTTTAGTACAGGAATCAGAATGAAATCGGGGACAAACCCGATTGCTAAGATAAAGAGCAAAACTAAGATAACTACTGCTAACTACTCAGCAGGAGTAGCTTCTTGTGCGGGAACTGGCTCTGCAACTGTATCACCTGCTGCCTCATAGGGGCCATAATAGGTGGGGGCAAGGTTCTCATCATCGCCTAAACAACAGATCCAGTCAGGAAAGGAGCAAAGTACACAGTGCACAACAAGATTAAACTAAATATTTTATGACAATTAAATATTGGATATCATGTTGAGAAATAGCATTAGCAGAACATTATTA
Organism: Iris macrosiphon; assembly: GCA_036927795.1. NCBI lineage: Eukaryota > Viridiplantae > Streptophyta > Magnoliopsida > Asparagales > Iridaceae > Iris > Iris macrosiphon. The sequence continues at coordinate 2,614,549 of JAYESA010000009.1, forward strand.
TCTCAGAGTTAGCTGTAAACAGGAATATAAGAAACAGAAATAAATGAAACAGGAATGAAACTACAATAGCCAGCAAGAAATATAACATGACCAGAACTATCTGTGTGAACTTGTGTTTGTTTTTAGAATACATAGTTGGCATGTAGGGGCTTATAAGGCTAATCCGACCGTCATAAACGGCTATTAGACAATACAATCGAGATCCGGCTGATGGACAGTCGTGTACCAACAGCTATTAGACAGTACAGGGGAAAGGGTAAACCACATGCCTTCTAGGTATTCTCCCACCCGACATGAAAAATAAGACAGGAACTACCAATATTCAAGACATAAAATTCAACATTTCTAACACTAGGTGTAAACATCAAGGGTACATGTATGACAGGGAATTAATTATCACAATATATAAAGATTAACTTGAAGTGCAGGTACTTGCCTGTTGTTTGGATCTGATTAATATGGTTCTTGGGAAAAAATCCAGAGATGAGTCCAAAAGCTGAAATAGACATTACCATCACTCTCAGAAGATGTCAATTAGCCAGAAACGCCTGTCCTTGGGTCCAATTTGGAGACAAGGGCAAAAACGGCAGTTTCGGGTCAAAACGGGGTCCGCCGGTGGGCCCGCTTTGCACCGAAAAACGTGTCCGGGTCAAAGGTCTCCAAATTCACCAAACTTAGTGTCAACAAGTCAGGAACGCTGATACGAACCCAACGGAACTTCCAGATTTGGATTCCGATGAGCCGAACACAAAATCGCCCGTCGAGCGGGGCCTGTGGGGCCCACGACACGCGATTTCGTCAACGTTCTCAGAATCGAACCAAACTTGACCCACAGGACCAGCGTATTGCTACGAGTCCGATGGCGCAAGTTTTGTCTCGATCCGACGTGTGTGCACGAAGTTAGGATGAATTGCCGAAAAGGCGGATACGGGGCGGTGTCCGCGGATACGCGTTGATTCCGGTGTGCACGCACACCCTAATCAGCTTCCACGAAAACTCACACGTCCGTATTGACGATGCGTACGTATCTGTGAAGACCGCACGCGACCAAGTCGTCCCGTTTGGCGGGGCGCACTCAGTTTCGGGGTGAAACAGGGTCTGGTTTTTTCTGTTTTTGGATCGCGGTGTGCGATCACCACAGGACGCGATGCCCCGAACAGTTTGTCCGGACACCGAGAGGGTCATACAGGCTTCACAACGCAATTTACGGAATTGGAAACAGAGTTACGAGGCGAAAGTTACACGTACCTGAAGGGGACCCGAAAATCAGGGTCGAGACGTGTCCGTGTCGTGTCCGACACGGAGTCCAAATTAGGGCTAAGGTTAGGGTTTTCGCCGGAAAGTGGCCGTGGACGGCGGAGGGCGGCTGCTGGGCGGCCGGCGAGGGCGGGGGACTGGTCGCCGGAGCGAGGCGGAGCTGCTGGCGGTCGGCGGCGCGCGGGAAGGTCCGGCAGCGGCGGCCGCGGCTGCTGCTGCTGGTTGCTGTTGGGGGAAGGAGGAGGCCGGCTCGGTGGTCGAAGGGCGGCGAGGCGGGGCTGAGTCGGGCGGTTCACGGCGAGGGGTCACGGGCGGTGGCCGAGGCGGCGAGTGGGGTTAGGGCGGAGCTGTGGCGGAGAGGGGGCCGGAGGAGAGGGAATTTATAGGGGAGGAGGCGGTTTCTGGGGCCGAGTTCGGCGGAGGAGAGGGAGGCGTGGCCGCGGGGTGCGGCGAGGGGGCCGGCGGAGGCGCCGCGTGGCCGGGCGGTCTGCGGCTGACCGCGTCTCGCGGGGGCGGGGCTGGTCGTGGGTGACCGGGTCGGGGGTTGCGGGCGGGTCGGGTTGGCTGACCCGACCCGACCCGATAGGGCGGGGGACTGGGCTGGGCTGGGCTTCGGCCCACTGGGCCGGGCCGGCCCAGAAACAAAAATAAAATAAAATAGAAATAATAATTAATAATAATAATAATAAAAACAGTTAATTTAATTAATTAATTTGAAAATTGTTTTTAGGCATTTAAAAATAGTTCTGAGGCCTAGAAAAATTACCCTAAGTCCAATTTTTCATTTTACACCCAAAAATATTATTTATAATATTTTAATATTGTTTATTATCAATTAAAAAATTATGTAATAATTCAAAACTCTGATTTTAATTTCAGAAAATTTCCAGAAAATTCCAGAAAATTGTGAAAAATCCTAATTTTAATATTTTTGAAAAAAAACAGGGGCTTACAAGTCATCCGTGTAACGGGAGCATAGGTATCGAAGTAGTCAACCCCCTGTATCTGAGAAAATCCCTTGACCACTAGCATGCCCTTGAACTTGTCAACAGTTCCGTCTGCTTTCATCTTCTTCTTAAAGATCCACTTGCATCCGATGGGTTTAGCTCCTTCAGGCAGATCGACTAACTTTTAAGTATTATTAGAAGTTATCGAGTCAAACTCGTCATGGATAGCCTCTTTATAGAAAATAGCATCTCCGGTCTTCATTGCCTCATCATAGGTAAGCGAATCAGCTTCCACATGATAGATAACAATGTCAGAACAAAGAAGAAGATATAGCCACAAAGTAGAGACTCACACAAGAGTTCGTCTCTACAAACTTCAGAAGAAAAGTTGGTGCACTGAGATTCACACAAGAGTTCATCTTCAGTGACACACAACCCCACAGAAGCACAAAACAAGGAACATGTTACAAACTGACAACCCAAAAAAAGTGCAAATACAACAAGAATCAAAAAATCGTTCTTCTCTTTACGTTCGCAGACGCTACACCGAGAAGAACGGGAACAAGAACGGAAATACAAAGAAGAAAACTCTTGTTGGGGTGATCAAAACCACCAGAGCTCAAGGCAAGATTCGCGCTATACAACGATCTGCCCCCAAGATCCAGCAAGTTCACACGAGAATATCTGGAATGCTCTTGGTCACCTTCGGATCACTCGGAAGATTCCTTTGGAAGGATGCTAAAAACAGTCGGTGGTCCTGCTGGTGCTCTCGATTTTTCTCTCTTTCTCAATTTTTTCCAACACACTAAATGAAAGATGAGAGCCTCTATATATAAAGAGAATTTCAGCTTCGGCCTGAGGAAAAAATCAGGCCGCATAAGCCGCCTGTGCCACTGTACTACAAAGAGAAGACATCGTCGTCAGGCGCCGAAAGCTGCAGTCGTTGCAGCCGTGTGGCACAGAGAGCCACGAGCCGTCTGCGCCGTACAGAGCCGCCAACTGTAACAACCCGTTCTGCTCAAGCGGACAGCCGATTCAAATGGCAAAAGTGCAACGACTCGACCCACTTTGCTAAGCAAGAAGACTCGTTTGAGGTAAATGATTTCCCGACTTGGCCCTTCAGGAGTTCCGGTTTAGGCTTTCAGAGGCTCGTTCGGAGTATCGCTCGACTGAGGCGAATCATCGCTAAGGTGGGTGGCTACGATGAACTTGTCTTTGCTTAGCCAACACACTTAAAATATGGACGATACATGCTAGTCGCTAGGTGAATCACCCCATGCATGCTAATAAAGAATACAACGCACCTAGCTAAGGGAGTAATCCCAACTTGTATTGCTTGTGTTAGAACATGAAAATAAAACTTTGCTTATAATTAGACCCTTGTATGCTACATTTGTCTTGTGCAACTAGACCCCGCTATATGCCTCGAGTAGAACGATATATATATATATATATATATATATATATATATATATATATATATATATATATATATATATATATGCTCTTCGTAGTGCACTGTTCACTTATTTATACTGCACGTCCCTAGATAATGTCGCTCGGTATGTCCCTTTACGGATTCACTCCTCGCTTTATCCCCTGGACCCGTGCCAAACGTAAATGCTTATATTTTTATCTGAATACAATATTTGCCTGCTTATATGTTAACTTGTACTCGTTGCCTTGATTCAATACTTCTCACTTATATGCATGTCACAATTCCTTGCACGTCACTATCTGTGATTCACTCAGTTGAGGCAGGAAGACTATCAAAATTGTCGTTCCGAGCCAAGTATAGAACATTGAAAGTATTTGGGACCGTTAGGTCGCCAAGACATTTTTTGAACTAGTGGACTGCATCAATGGACAGTTAAGCAAGGTAACATTGCAACACCTCTAAAAATTGATACTCGTCTTGTACTGAATCTGACGGCTCGTGGAGTCGATATTGTACTGATCGAACCTGAATATGAAAAGTGTATCTGTACCTGCGATATTGTACTTATATCTCTTCTCGATAACCATAAAAGTCGTTCGAGTTCGGTAACTAACTTTGTTGTTGGAGTTGATTGAGGGCAACTTTTTAATTAAAGAAGTTATTATACTTGTGTTGAAAATAAAAATAAAGGATAAAGAAATATGTGTGACATGATTGCTGTTGATTAATTTGGGAAGAATAGTTAAAGATGGTTATGACTTATGATGAGCTTTTCACGTCCACATTTAGTAATGATTGGTTTATTGATTGAATTTCACACCCCTACTGAACTTGGCATGTCTTTATCATTTCTTTAAACATTATTATCGTAATAGTCCATTAATTAGTACACATCATACCAATTGGCCATTGTGTTTGTGGTCATTCTCATTCTCATATGAAAAGTTCCTTTCTAACTACTTATTATATTCGGATATATTGGTAAGAGATAATAATAATAGAATGATTAGGTTCAATGCTTATGAAATAATTTCAAAATATATTATGGAACCGCCGCCCAGCAATTTTGAAGTTTGTGCATAATGGCTGAAAATTGCTAGTTTCTAACACATTTGAAGCCTGAGGGAATCACTTAATCCCTCTCATTTTTTTTAATATTTTTAAATATATTAAATACTTAATAACAATTACTATAAAAATCGATATCATCCACATGCGGGATAAGATTTTTAAAGTTGAAGAGTATTTTTTGTCCATCGTCCTTCCAGGACCACACGATATGATCAAGCAACTACTAGTCGAACAAAAAAAATACTTTCAACCAACTTCCTTATAGAAAGTAGTCCAATTTGTCTTTCATTTAGTCTTTTCAGTCAAGATCTTGCTCTTCTCATATTAGATACAAATCTAGTAAAGAAAATTTCTTCTCTGTGTTCGAGGTACTGAACCGTGTCGCTTTCGTCGGTTATAGTCTCATGTTCAATTGTACTCCATGAACTCATTTCGCTCGTCTCATTTTTCTCCTCGCAGAGTCTACTTTTGGGTAGCTTGTTGACCTTCTCCGATCTGATAAGCACGATAAAGATGGCAGCAGAAATGTATCGTCCAGTTATGGATACATGATTGGTAGTGTTCAGTTATTTTACTTGAGGACAACTTATCTCATAAAATATAGACAACATGTTTGTATTGTTACATTTATTGTTTAAAAAAAAAAATACATGAGAGGAGAAAATTTTGAAAAATTGCAGTGGGGAGGAGAAGTTTAGAGAAATAAAGGGGAGTGAGATAGATGAAGTTCCGGATGTGGGAGCCAACTCTGGTGACATCCCAAAAAACTTAGATTATTAGCTTATATATATATTAAATTAATAAATAACTTAAAACAGATATTGAGATAACAAAATCTATTATTTTAAAATCAATCTCGTCCTCCAATTCAAACAAATCATAAGTCTTATTTCTATCCTACCCTAGCTGCGTACATAGAGTATGATTTAGAATTAATCTGATTCTTACCCTAATCCTAACTGCGTACATATGAATAAAATTTATGATTGATTTAATTGGATAATAATTTTAATTTTAAAATAATAGATGTTGTTATCTGAATATCTTTTTTTAAGTTATTCATTAATTTAATCAATGTATATCAAAATATATATATCTTATTTTATTAATATTACATAATAATTTTTTTTTTGGTTACCACTGGAGTAGTGTCCTGCAACTCAGTTGGCACTCCCACTCGCTCGGGAGTTGGCATCTCATCTCTCTCTCCTCGGTATCAAAGGCTATTTATTTTGCCCTAGCTATTTGTAGCTTGGCCAGAGACTCATCTCCCGGACCACTGTCTGTTTTTTGACATTGTTATTACGACAGGCACTAATTGTCGAGGTATCGTGTCTCAAAAAAATATATATATATATATATATATATATATATATATATATATATATATATATGTGGACCAATAGAAATAGAATGTACTAGTATACATGAAGACTCACTGTCAGCATCTCAACTCTCTTTCTTGCTGCAGCACAAAACAAGTCCATGCATTTATTCCAGTGGTGCCCTTCAACGAAGACGCGGAAGGAAAAATATTTTCATCATAAGCATGCATGATGACTACCTGTGAAAAATGAAAATTAGTGTCAGGTACTGGTAGCATTTAGCAAACACAAGGCAAAATACATTGTTGTGTGTATATGCTCTCCAAATCCATAATAATACTCATAGTGAGTGGAAAGCTTTGTAGGTAGGGTTCCCTTTGGCCTGAAGGGTCCCTCCTAAACTCATCATCCGTGTGATTCACATGTGTTGGCAACCTGTGACCACTGTGAGTTAGTAGTTGGTACTTCAAACAGAAAGATAGCATGTGCAGTCAAAATTAGGCTTTTGATAGGGACTCTTCTCATCAGCACTGTCCCTCCTACCTATCCTCTAGTGGAATCATGTGAGCAAATGTTGATACTGGCTGGTTGCCTCCATTTGGTGTTTCTTTTCCCCCTTTGTTTCCGAGTAAAACCTTGATACAGCTATGTATGACATGTGGGCTCCAGCTCAAAGCTCAAAGTATATATATATATATATATATAAACTTGTACACTTTACGGAAAAAATAGAAGAGTCCACATGTCATACATAAGGTTGTATCAAAATTTTAATACAGCCTAATGTATCAAAGTTTTACTCTTTGTTTCCAAGGGGAAGAGAGAAAGAAAGAAAAAGGTGCTCTCAACCCCACAGCCAAATGTCTTTAGCGCACGTGGCTAATGTGGAAGGTATTTTCACTGGCTGGATAAATTCGATCCGATCCGTAGGAGTGGTATTTTTGCCCACAATTTATTTCTTAGGTTAGACAAATCCATGTTGACTCCTGCAGGTTGGATGGGTAATGTGTGTGTTTCAAAAAAACAAAAAACAAGCCAAACAACTAGAATCAAAGGTCTGACTGACAACCCACAAACCCATGTTACTCACTTGATAACTTGGCCAGAGTTTCAACATAGCGTAGGGCCTTGGTCCTGTGTCTCATAATTCAGTAGAGGATGTCTAAAGTAAGGATCATTGCGTTGCGGAAGACATAATAATGAACTCAATTGTCCCTGACATTCAAAATAAGTGCAACTTTACACAGAGCAGCTAGCAAACTCTTCGTGCATGATTGGAGAAGCTATCAATAATTCACATAGCATTTTGATCAAAACTATAGAAGTTTATTGTCAATGCCCTTTTCGACAAGGTTTCCCAAGAACTATAAACTTTTCTAGATTAGGTGTCATGTCCATAGATCAAAAGTTCAATTTATTGGTCAGACCAAGATTTTGATAACTCTGCAAGATGCCTCACAGAAATCGGATAAAGATTGAGGTGGCATCGAAAGCGAAAAGATTTGACACAGCCCAGAAATTACCGAGTCTTCTTCTGATTGAAAATGTATCTAAACGTTCAGTTTATGTCATGTTCCAGTTCCAAAATATCGAGAGACTAGCCACGTGGCAATGGTCAGCAGCACACTCCAATGAGCAAATTCAATTTAATGGACCCGTTAGAGTGTACTTAAGTTGTAAAATAATATAATGGTCTACGATACATGTCACAGTCTAATTCTAATCTCATCCACAGAAGATAATCACAATTTAAATGTAATACTAATCCAACAATAAATATAAAGATAATCACAATTTAAAAGTAATTCGGGAAACAACCCGAAAATAAATTTAATACAATAATCCACGAGACAGGAAATAGAGTATCAAGAAACGGAAATAACTAAGTATATAAAAAAACACTCAGGAGAAATCCTCTGACATCACCTCGTCCTCTGGTGTTGGTACTGCTCCAGTGTCTGCTCCTGTCCCGTATACCTCGGGGTAAATCTCCTCTGCTATACCTGGAGATATAATCCGGATCCAGGTCCTCAGAGGACATAGCAAGGTACAAGAATAACTCAAGCCAAATAAAATGCAGTATGTAAAAAATATATCAATATAGCAAACTATGTAACCAGCAATGAGATATGCAAATGAGAGCATCACTAGTACTCAGGCTGAGATCACTACAAGCTCTGTGTCGGGGAGCCTGTAGCAGTAATATCACGTAGTGGGCCAAGCTCTGGAACAGAGACTAAAGCACCGCAATAATAAATATATATGTATGTAATCAGCCTGTAGCATGTGTGTCTCTCCCAACCCAATGTAATCACATGTCTCATGTCCACGATATCTCATGTCCATAACACGCAAGATCATGACCTCTAACTATTACAACGAGTCATAATGATATCTATGAATATGCAAGACTATGTCACGAATCCTGTAAGCCTATACAGAATCACCATGAATAACTCAGAAAAGATTATGTCTTATGAATAGTATCAAGTGTCTTATGGTATGACGTACTTGGTAAAGCAAGCACGAAAAATAGGATCGTGGAATCCACTCTCTAAATTACGTTACACGACTCCGCGTACGGCGTCGACACCCAAATCTTGTTCGGACGCTAAGCAACGTCTCAAGGTCCTAAGTTGAATATGTACATCTCAAGAGTATATATATATAGAAATAATTCAAACAAATAATATAACATGAACTACTGCAAGTTAGCAAGGTACACTTGCCTGAGGTTTGAACTCCTTCAGTTGCTTCGGTAATAGCGAGATCTTCAGGTATGCCTCCGGATGCTAAAACAAAAACTACCATTACTCTCAGAAGACATGAAATAACTAAGATTGACTATCCATAAGTCTAATTTGGACACAGGGACAGAATTGACAGTTTCTGGTCAAAGCGGGGTCCATATGTGGCCAACTTCGCACCAAAAAATATGTCAGAGACAAACTTCTCCAAATTCGTCAAACTTAGTGTCAACAAAACCAGAACAATGGTACGAACCCAACGGAATATCCAGAACTGGATTCTGATGAGCCGGTCACAAAATTGTCCGTCAAGTGGAGCCGTAGGGCCCACGAAAATGGGGTTTCGTCAACGTTCTCAGAATCAAACCAAACTTGGGTCACAGGACCAGCGTAACGCTACGAATCCGATGGTATAAGTTTTGTTGCGAAATGACAAGTACACACGAAGTTACAGCGAGTGTCAGAACGGCCCGATACGGACATTTTCGACGGATACGCGTTGATTTCGGTGTGCACGCACATCCAAATCAACTTCCGTAAAATCTCATACGTCTGCATTGACGATACGCGCCTTTCGATATAATTTGCACACGACGAAGTTGCCTCGTTTAGCGGGACGCACCCAGTTTCGAAAAATTTTGTATTTTAAAAACTAAGTTTTTGGTCGACTTTACCCGCGAATAAAACACAAGATCCAGCAAATTAAAATAAACTAATTACAGGGGTTTAATCTCGGTTATGTTGTCTAATTTACTGTTCAAGCAAAATTTAGAAATATTAACCAGGTTGGGAAAAAATGGCCATGAACATAGGGGTTCAGACAGTTTCCAGAACCAGAAATATGTTATTTTTTTTCTATTTTGCGTCGCGATTTGCGACTGACATAGGACACGATACCCTGAACTAATTATACAGGGTTGAGAGGGTCACCTGTTCTTCGCATAGGATTCGACAGAACAAAATTTGGATCAATATACAGTGAGATACGCGAATGGAAAGAGGCATACCTCGCTGCTGCTCGTGAAAGGGGGCGGTCCGCGGCGGTGTTCGCGGGCGGCGTGCGACGGTCGTCTGTGGCCGGTGGCATCGTCTGGAGGTTGGGGATAAGAGGGTGATGGTGGATGGTGCATATATGTAAGGAATGGGGCAATTTTTTGAAGGGGAACGAGGGGGTCGCGTTGGCTGCGGGAACGGGGTCGTGCGGGTGTGGGGAGTCGGCGGGTCGGGTCGGGTCTGGTACGGGTAGGATCCGATCCATTAGGTTGGGGTTGGGTTGGTTGGGTTCAGTTTGGTTCGGTTCAAGTCTGGTTCGGTCTGGTTTATCTACAACAATGCTTTTAGCTATTTAAAAATAGTTTTTGAGCCAAATAAATTTCAAAAAAATTACACATCATCATATTATTAATTATACACTCAAAAATATAATTTTTATAATATTTTAATACTTAATATAATACACAAAAATATTAATCCTTTGAAGAACATTTATTATAATTAATTAAAAAATCACACAAAAATTTTTTATTTAAAATTTTAGAAAAATTTGGGTGTTTACAATCTATCCACCTTAAAAGAATTGTGTTCTCGCAATTAAGAAAATAAAATATAACCGGTCAGAAGAGATGACGCGGTTGTAAAACATGTTTGTTGAAGCACGACATAAAGAATAAGGAATCATGAACAAGGAAAAAATTGAGAGGAAGGGTGAGGGTTTTGTTCAAACAGAACACGTAGGGAAAGAATAAAAATATTTTTCTAGGCAATAAGAGATAAGTAACTCAAGAGTAAAGGAGGCTGGTTAGAACGAAGATCAACTACAGCTTATGAAAAGTTGGGTACCAGGTACTAATCTAGACTAACAAGTTCATGCTAACATAATAATAGGCTTATGCTAGGAAAATGAACTAACAGGCACGTGCTAAAGTATTACTAGAAATATTTGCTATTATAGCTAACTATGATAAAACTAAATCTTACTCATATTCGCTACTCCTCGAGTCTGTGCTTCCTCCACTGTCATCACAAAAGCCTCTCCACTTCCCTGTGGTGGTGCCCTCTGCTGTTGTTGGGCCTGCTGGAAGAGTGTTGTCTGCGATGCCAATGGTGGCCTCAGTTGATATCCTCTCGGTACTGATAAAGCTTGTCGGTTAACCATCGGTGTTTCTCCTTGATACTCCGTGCAATTTCTGGCTGAATGTTGGCTGGATCCGCAAACCAAGCACAATCCTAATCTGTGTCGGCATTCCTTGGTGAGATGGCCTACATTGCCACAATAATGACAAGTAGGGAGTACTAGTGCTGGTGCTGGTAGGGATGGTCGATGAATCATCGGTGATTTCTCTCGACGCTCACGGCAATCCCTTACTGAATACTGATTGGATCCGCAAGCTAAACATAATCCCAATTTAAGTTTACACTCCCTCTCAATATGGCCTAACTTCCAACAGAAGTGACAAGTAGGAAGGGTTAGGGATTGTGATACTGCTTTGTGTGGTGGAATCATCTGTGGTCGCTTTGCAGCTCTTTTTTATTGTGCTCGGTCTGGTGCTAATGCATGCGGCCGCTTCTGGCTGGACTCTCTCCTGGTGACACGCTCCATGGGTCGGACTGCAGTAAGGACGTCCGTGTATGAAGTAGTTGCAACGGAGCTGATTAATTTCTGTAGCTCAGAGCTAAGTCCGTCAAAGAACTTCTCTGCTTGGCTTTGCTGGGCCTTTTGATGAACCTGCTGTTGGGCTTGCATTATTGCGTAGAATATTTGGAACATCTGTTGACCATCCATAGGCTGTCCTGCTTGATTGCTTTGTTGAGCTGATTAACCTCCACCTATTGGTGTCACTCCATCATCGTAGGTGACAACTGCAACTTATGGTGTTCCTGCGGGAGTCTCGTCGCTTGCTTGTGGATCCATTACTCTGCATTCAAAATAAACTATAACACGCGCACAGAGGAATCAAGGCAGGATGCAAGTCAAGAAATTATTTTGAAGTTGATATAGAGGTCAAGAACGAATCAATCAAGTGGATGAGATCCTATACTTTATCATATCATAATTTGCAGGCTTGCTTGGTTCCTTAGTTGAAACCAAAGAAATATAGTCGTAGACCTGCATGGGCCACCACAAAAAATTTGTCACGTCCCAGTCCCAAAATACCGAGGGACTAGCCACGTGGCAATGGCCAGCAGCACACTCCAATGGGCAAACCCAATTTAATGGACCCGTTATAGTGTATTTAAGCTGTAAAATAATATAATGGTCTACGATACATGTCACAGTCTAATTCTAATCTCATCCACAAAAGATAATCATAATTTAAATGTAATACTAATCCAACAATAAATATAATCCAACAAGTCTCAATAAAAGTAATTTAAGGAACAACCCAAAAATAAGTTTAATACAATAATCCAAGAGACAAGAAATAGAGTATCAAGAAACAGAAATAACTGAGTATATAACAAAATACTCAAGAGAAATCCTCTAGCATCACCTCGTCCTCTGGTGTTGGTACTGCTCCAGTGTTTGCTCCTGTCCCGTATACCTCGGGGTAAATCTCCTCTGTTATACCTGGGGACATAATCCGGATCCAGGTCCTCAGGGGACATAGCAAGGTACGAGAATAACTCAAGCCAAATAAAATACAATATGTAAAAAATATATCAACAGGGCAAACTATGTAACCAGCTATGTGATATGCAAATGAGAGCATCACTAGTACTCAGGCTGAGACCACTACAAGCTGTGTCGGGGAGCCTGTAGTAGTAATATCACGTAGTGGGCCAAGCTCTGGAACAGAGACTATGTTTTTGTGGTGGCCCATACAGGTCGAGAGCATATTGTCTCGGTTACGTCACTGTACCGAGCAAGCCTGCGCATATGATTAGAATATAGGATCTCATCCACTTATTTATCACCTTCCTTGATTTTATTTCGCATTCTCATTTGATTACTTGTATTGCATCTTGCTTGATCCTTTCTCCACGTCAATCTTCTCTCGTGCTTGATAGGGGTTAGGAAGATGCCTTGTACTAGGTATATACACTCTAATATTCAATAACACTATTAGTTAAATTTTTGTAAGTTTGGTAGTATGCCTCATAACCTAGTATCACATAGTCCTTTTTACCCATTAATGTAGTATAATTGAATGACACCAACTATAGACTTGCATAAGAAGATAGTGTTTATCTAGACTATAGAACTTTAGTGTTTATCCAGACTGTAGAACTTAGAGGCCCATACACCCATTTGGTTGACTTTAGACTTAGATAAGAAATTAGTATGGCAACTGTAGAGGCACAACACCGATCTTTTTGGTAAACTTAAATTATTTTGTACCTTCCTCCATCATAATCAAGCGTACTTATATTTTTACTACCTCGACTTATGCTGCTATTATAGCCTAGTTTTGCAATCTTATTCTTGTATTGAGCTTGTTCATGACATATGTATTATTGGGGGCCCACACTAATACATTGTCTAAATCAGAATCAGTGCATTATGGTCTGATCAATCTTAGTGCGCTTGATTCGATCTTTGTATCACTACTTTATGTGGATTGAGATATAGTTGACACTACTAGAATAAGCGGGATTAGCGACGTTTTTTAGCGACTCCAGGTAAAAACGTCGCTAATTTAGCGACTCCATGTAAAACGTCGGTAGACGTCGCTAATTGGCGATATTTAACGACGTTTAGCGACTTATATTCAGTTTTTATAAGATTAGTCGCTATAAGTTCAATTTTGATCGCTAAAACTCGCTAATATATCTAAGTTAGCGATGTTTAGCGACGCAAATAGTGACGTTTATATTAGAAATATTTAGCAACGTGTTTAGCGACGATCGTAACGTCGCTATAATTTAATTTAGCGATGTCCTTCTTTGACGTCGTTAAACGTCGCTAAAATTTGGTTAATTAGGGCTCGGTTTCGTTTTTCCCCATATGTTGAAATTTTGAAACGAAAAAAATTTCCCCTCCCCCGCTCCGTCGACCGTCTGCTCCGTCGACCTCCCCCGCGGCTACTCCGGCATCCCCCTCCTCTTCCTCGAGCTCTAGGTAAAGCCTAACTCTCTCTCTCTCTCTCTCTCTCAGAACACATGTGATACTGACACAGACACGACACACACACACAGATGGTGACACAGACACAGACACGACACACACACACACACACTGACACAGACACTGATAAGGACCTAGGGTTAGGATTAGATTTTTTGACATGGACACAGACACTAATATCACATGGACACAGACAGTGACACAGACACTATGTCACTACCACGTTCCGAAAATAGGGGTATTTTGACTTTTTATAAATATTAATATTGTGGTAGTTACAATTAAATAATTGCATGAATAGTATATATTTAAATTAAATAACTGTGTGATGTGTACTTCAATATATAATATTATAGACAGTGTTCATTTATTTTGAGCTAGTAGACTTGACCTAGAAGCCCGGTAGGTGAACACCTGTCCAAATTATAGAATTCTGTATTTAATTATTTTTATCTAGAATTTATTTATTGGAGATTTTAATTAATTATCGTATTTTAATTTATTATTGCGCATTGCCTTTGCTTCGATATTTGGAGCGCTACCCTATCTTTTGCCTTCCAACAAATTTCACAATCTTGCCCTAGACCTGCCCGCCTTCCATTCTGATATTTTTGCAACTCATAATTATACTCTCTGTGCATTATTTCTATCCGCACAAAAATCGTCGCGGACGTTATTTAATAAATCTCTATTTTGTATCGTTGTGCGTTCCAATTGAAATTGGAGGCAATCTTGACCTATTTTTCGTGCGGCCCAAATTAGGGTAATATTCTGTTCTGAGTCTTCTTCATTATTGGTATTGATGACCTGACCTGATTTTGGCCCCATGTACTCCTAATTAATTTTAGAACACAACTTGCATTTATTATAATTAAATTGGGGATAATATTTTGACTGATTTCATAAATCCTAATTTAATTCTAATACCCGATTAATTAAACCGTGCCTAACGCACAACACCCTCTCACCATGAAAATTTCTAAACACATTTTTTCTCCACAAATTTTGTGTCATTTTATGTGTTTGTGCAATTTCCCAAATTTAAGGGGGGGCTAATTTGCAAATTTGTATTTTTGGTGTCAACACCCATTGTTTAAAACAATGAGGGAGCCCTAATAATATTTAACTAAGTCACACCCTCATCCCCACATAAATTTTCTCCATATCAAATCATGGCCACTCAATAAAGTGGGTACATCACCATCCTTCATTCTCATCTCACCCCTCCCTATTTAATGTCCCATCATTCCCTCTTCCCAAGGAAAACCTAATCCCCAAACCTACACTAGCCCCAAGCCCCCACATTTTCTCTCTAACGTATGAACAAATCCTTCTTCTTCTTCCCTTCTTCTTCTTTTCTTCTCCTTATTTTCTTCTTCTTCTTCTTCTTTCTCTCTTCATTAATTTTTGAAATTTAAAAGGGAAGAAGGGGGGAACACTGTTCACCCCCCATCGGTCCGGCGGCCCCTTACTCCACTGTGTACTCCGTCGACCCCGGCCTGCAACTCCGGCGCGGTCCGGCCAAGCTCCGGTTTCCCTGCAGTAAGCTTCTCGAGCCCCGACCGCTACTCTGGCCAACTGCCCCGGCCGACCCTCCCATCGACTCCGGCGTCTGTGCAAATTCCCCACGGCGGCATTCACCACCACCACACGACACTTCCATCCGGCGAGTTTCTCAGCCTCGCCACCCGACTCCCTCTGCTCTCCCTCCATTCCAGTTCAGTCATCCCCACCGCTCCGGCCAGACGAACCACCCTGACCTCCATCTCCCCGCAGCGCAAACTCGACTACACTCCACCGTACAGCTGACATCTCCCCGACCTCCTCCAGTCGAGTCCCCTTTCCCGACTATAACCACCCTCCCGAGCCCTTCTCCCTGGCCGAGCAGACCCCTACTCTTGCTCTCTTCCTGCGGATTGATTCCGTACGTTCGTTCTCCACGAGACGGGCGATCAAATCACCATTATTGCTTCTCGTCTTCAATACTCTCCATCTCTAGATCTTGATCCGATCTTTCGCCGGTGTCGACTTCTCTTCTGCTGGTGGCTTGAGGAGATCATATTTGATTAATTTCTGTTTTACTCCTTGTTTGCTGATAAAATGGTGAAGCTGACAATGATAGCTCGTGTTACTGATGGTCTTCCATTAGCAGAGGGACTTGATGATAGTCGTGATCAGAAAGATGCTGAATTTTATAAGCAGCAAGCAAAATTGTTGTTTAAGAACTTGTCCAGAGGACAAAATAAGGCTTCAAGAATGTCCATTGAGACTGGTCCTTACTTTTTCCATTATATCATTGAAGGCCGTGTCTGTTACTTGACAATGTGTGATCGGTCTTATCCAAAGAAACTTGCTTTTCAATACCTTGAAGACCTCAAAATTGAGTTTGAGAGAGTCAATGGAAGTCAAATAGAGACTGCTGCAAGACCATATGCTTTTATCAAATTTGATACATTTATACAGAAGACAAAGAAACTTTACTTGGATACACGCACCCAACGCAACCTTGCAAAGTTGAATGATGAACTGTATGAAGTCCACCAGATAATGACTCGGAACGTCCAAGAGGTGCTTGGTGTTGGTGAAAAATTAGACCAGGTCAGTGAAATGTCAAGTCGGTTGACATCTGAGTCTCGCATTTATGCAGACAAGGCAAAAGATTTAAACCGGCAGGACTGTTGCTTCATCCAAGAGATACTCTGGAACAGGACATCAATAATTACCAGCTAAGGACCCAAGGCGAGTACATTCTCTGATTAGTTTCTACTTTATGATATCTCCTATGTTCACTGTATCTAGTGTAAATATCCATGTTCTTGACACGTTGGTTACACGGATTGGTATACACGGATCTCGTCATGAGATGTTATTCCTTATTCATGGTGTAGCTTGTACAAGACTTGTTTTCTTGATATCTTGTGCATGTACAGACACTGAGACCCGGGGGGATTTGCTACCTCCCTAGGGAATCCCGTGCCATAGCGTACCATAATTTGATCTACTATACCAGTCGGGGGTTTGGGGAGTATTTTAGTGTAGATATGTGATCATATCCAACTTTCCATGCATCATAGCTCACCCCACATCTCACGTCGGGGGCGGCCTGACCATCTCCATGCTTCATAGCTGTTACGTGTGATTAGCCTGACCATCTCCATGCATCATAGCTAACCAACGGTTAGCCTGACCTTCCATGAATCATAGCTAATCACATGTAACCAGCCTGATCAAGTTTCCAAGCCGATCACATGTTAAAGCTAGTACTCACACACTTAGTCATAGGTTTCTTGCTCATTGACATATTGTTTCTTTTCCTGCATTTACTTCCAGTACTTCTTTCATTGTACATTTCTCATACCTATACATGCATCTGGTATATTTCCATCTAGAACTGCTACATAGTTTATGTCATTTATATAGAACTGCTATTTAGAGATGTACTTTGCTCCTTCCTGACTGGAAAATATTTTTCCAGACTGTGACCTTAGTAGACTGGTTTCCGACACACTTGGGGATTGGAAGTTAATATTGCAGGTATGATTATTTTATCGTTAGACTTGTCTTGTATTTCTTGTTTGCCTTGATATCTCATCATGCTTTAGTTTATGTGATTGAGTATTTCTAGCATTATTTTATGATATCCACGTCTCCTTATGGAGTAGGGTATTCACGTGAGTTGTTTAGATAGTTACATGACCTAGACAGCGTTCTACCGCCGATGCTGCGGCGTAGGCTGGACGTACCCACGCACTCGTGCCCCTAAACCGGGTGCGGGTCGTGACACGTTTTTAGTGGTGGCCCATGCAGGTCAGACTTCGCGAGTTGTGCGATATCGTAGTAGTGTGGCATCCTTGTTATACTACTGCGTGCCTGCGATAGGATCTAGGACATAGGATACTAGGATGAGAGAGGATACTCAATCACAATTTATTTGAAAGATTTCCTGGGATGACCCCATGAGAATCTTATTATAATTTCCAATTTAATTCCTTCGCCCTTGTTTCCGTCCATCCTCACTCGTTGATATTGAGTTTGATTCTTGTTGACCAGTTGTTAACTTTAAATTCTTGGTATCGTTGTTGAGTTGATTTCATATTGAGATGAATTTTACGGACTAGAATTTATGGTATCATCTGATGACATATTGATGAGGACAGTGAGAAAGGTAAAACGTCTACTTTGGTTATGGAGCCTAGAGTTTATCGCAGCCATATTAGCTGTCGTGACGAGAACGTAGGAACCTAACTTGGATGTACATACTTTAGTTATGAGATTTAGAGTCTCTCGCAGCCATACCGGTTGGCGTGGCGAAGATTCTAGATGACGTGATTATGGAGTTGCATACCTTAGTTACGGAACCTGTCGTTTATCGCGTCTATGCTTACTGGCGTGGCGAAGATTCTGAGTGTCATGATTTCGGATAGACGTGTATGATTATCAGGTTGTATCTTAAATTGGTTCTTAAAATATCATCTCAAGACTTATCTATTTCTGTTATTCCAGGACCTTGTTCCATCGCTTCTTTTCTTTACTAGCAGTAAAGATACCTTCTGTCCTCAATCCAATTCCTTTTGAGCTTCTATTCCTTGAGGGTTCCTTGTTAAGTATGATAATTAGAGACTTGTAATTATGTCTGTGTCTTGAGTATTAGTATTGACTGAGTGTGACTTGTGAGTTTGTAAGTGTTTCTTAGTTGGACATGGGAGCATTAGGCATTAATCTAGAGATACCCATAGCATAGTACCTTGTAGCTATAGTTCTATGATAGGTGTTATTATAATTAGTATTGGTATTATAAAAAGAGGAGTAAGAGTATCAGTGAAGGTTCCAAGAGTTAGTATCAGAACCAGCATGCCAGTCCTAGATAATCATTAAATTATGTAATTGGATGATCTATGTAAACAATTAAGTATCCAGGAATTGTGTTAAGGATTAATGGAGCATGATGTTCAAATTGATGATTGATATCGGGCGTGTTAAAGGTAAAGAAATTTATATGCATGAGGAGTTATAATGAGGTATTATGAGTAGAGAAATATCGAAATTGGTAATGAAAGTGGTGAAGCGTATCACGGATTAGTTTAATAGGCTTTAAAGGATTAAAGGAAATACATATACAACCATCGAGATGAGGAACCATATACATGCCCATGAGAGTAAAGAAACATGAGCGTTATAGTAGATACATGTAATCATGAGTTATAATGAGCTTGATGATCCATTAATGAAGCTAGTGATATAATACCAAGAGTGCTAATGATTCTATATCGAGGATTAGTCGAGAATAACGTTAATAACAGTAAGCACTCGGTGGGATGATAATTAGATGATATACCAGTTGACATAAATTGAAATCATGAAAGAAAATACAGGTGATGATAACTTTGATCATTGGAGGTAATAGTACAAGTGATTCAGGCAGTACAATTTTAGTACACAATTGTAGACACTAGATGCATAGAGTGCACCCCGAGTATTAGAGACCGTGAGCACTTATATGTATATTTGAGGATTTATAAATTAAGGGGTGGAAATGAATTTTAACTTTGAGAATTATTGAGGAGTTGAGATTGTGTCATTAAAAATTTTTGAGGATTTCAAATAGTGATTCAATAAACATAGTCAAAGCTATAAGGATGTTAAAAGTGATTAAATTTTTTCGATATTGAGTATCTGATTTTGAGGAAGTATATGCAATCATTTTTAAGTTGATCGAGAAGTTAAACCTTGACGATTATTTTGAGGATTAATTTTATGGTAGATAAGAGATGAATATTAATATATGAGTAGATGATATACAGGTGTAAGGATCTGATGACTTGAGCATGATTGAGGTGGCACCGCAGACTGACTTGGGTGTCCATCTAGAGTTGTATTAGAAAGGGTTTAGCACTTAGTATGGTGTTACACTTGGTGTGCACTGGAGTGATGAGAAAATAGTATAGACAATTGTAGTAGGAACGGGAACTGACAGAGGGTATGGTACTAAGGAGATAGAGGTATCAACTTGGATGCATTATTGAATCATGGTTATATTAGAGATTCTTGGCATCAGATTTAAGTGTTAATGGACATGTGTGTGCAATATGGATATATTCATGGATCTTGTGGATAAATGACTAGTTGATATGGGTACCAGTGTATAGGAATAGGAATTAGTTAGTGAATATGCTAGAGTTAAGTGTATGTTAGAGATAGGAGATACTGCAGGTAATGTGTTAACAGGTTCTGTTTTTTCCTTCATTCTGTTCCTAACTATTTGATTGATTGACTGATACCTTAGTACTGTAGCTTGTATTCATGATTTTGTTAGAATGTAGCTAGTAGTACAACCTGATACAGAGACTGCAATACCATGACAAAAGACACCATGACCGTACATATTCCTCTTAGGTTGCATGTTGTATGATTGTAGTAAAGATTTTCTTAGACCATGATTATTGGGGTGTAACCATGACGAAGATTAATGAAAGAGTTATGACTTGACGAGAGAGACAAGACGATTAAAATCCGAGGATAAACATTGATGTAAATAGAGGGTTAAGAAATTAACATGGCATAATTGGTGGTTTATTAATTCCAGGAAGATTATAACATGTTTAAATTGGTTATTAAAATAGGAAATTTTTGGAGATTTATTAATATATTTATTTAATTGCAAGTTATGAATTTTAGAATTTTATATGAAATATTGCAATTAGAGAATCTTCAAGTATCGCATTGTTGAGTAATTGAGGAAAAGGAAATCGAGAAATAAAATTTTGATGGATAAATGTTTAAATTCAAACTTGTGGGACGAGATTACATTTTAAAATTGTGCATTGATAAAAATCAAGTTAGAGGAGTGGATTTTAAAATTCGAGTATTGAATTATTAACTAAAACTTTCAAGGAATTTTTTGATAAAAATGGACTTTGATTTTATTTTGAGGATTTTTCAGGTTATGCAATAATTTTAGAATTTTGAAATTATGAAAAGACATTGTGGAATATTAACTGATTTCATGGATGATGAATTTAAACTTTGAGGGAAATGATAATGTGTATGAATAAACACTACTATGAGAATTTTAAATTTCGAGGACGAAATTCTTTTAAGGAGGGTAGACTTATCACTACCACGTTCCGAAAACAGGGGTATTTTGACTTTTTATAAACATTAATATTGTGGTAGTTACAATTAAATAATTGCATGAATAGTATATATTTAAATTAAATAACTATGTGATGTGTACTTCAATATATAATATTATAGACAGTGTTCATTTATTTTGAGCTAGTAGACTTGACCTAGAAGCCCGGTAGGTGAACACCTGTCCAAATTATAGAATTCTGTATTTAATTATTTTTATCTAGAATTTATTTATTCGAGATTTTAATTAATTACCGTATTTTAATTTATTATTGCGCATTGCCTTTGCTTCGATATTTGGAGCGCTATCCTATCTTTTGCCTTCCAACAAATTTCACAATCTTGCCCTAGACCTGCCCGCCTTCCATTCTGATATTTTTGCAACTCATAATTATACTCTCTGTGCATTATTTCTATCCGCACAAAAATCGTCGCGGACGTTATTTAATAAATCTCTATTTTGTATCATTGTGCGTTCCAATTGAAATTGGAGGCAATCTTGACCTATTTTTTGTGCGGCCCAAATTAGGGTAATATTCTGTTCTGAGTCTTCTTCATTATTGGTATTGATGACCTGACCTGATTTTGGCCCCATGTACTCCTAATTAATTTTAGAACACAACTTGCATTTATTATAATTAAATTGGGGATAATATTTTGACTGATTTCATAAATCCTAATTTAATTTTAATACCCGATTAATTAAACCCGTGCCTAACGCACAACACCCTCTCACCATGAAAATTTCTAAACACATTTTTTCTCCACAAATTTTGTGTCATTTTATGTGTTTGTGCAATTTCCCAAATTTAAGGGGGGCTAATTTGCAAATTTGTATTTTTGGTGTCAATACCCATTGTTTAAAATAATGAGGGAGCCCTAATAATATTTAACTAAGTCACACCCTCATCCCCACATGAATTTTCTCCATATCAAATCCTGGCCACTCAATTAAAGTGGGTACATCACCACCCTTCATTCTCATCTCACCCCTCCCTATTTAATGTCCCATCATTCCCTCTTCCCAAGGAAAACCTAATCCCCAAACCTACACTAGCCCCAAGCCCCCACATTTTCTCTCCAACGTATGAACAAATCCTTCTTCTTCCCTTCTTCTTCTTTTCTTCTCCTTATTTTCTTCTTCTTCTTCCTCTCTTCATTAATTTTTGAAATTTAAAAGGGAAGAAGGGGGGAACACTGTTCACCCCCCATCGGTCCGGCGGCCCCTTACTCCACTGTGTACTCCGTCGACCCCGGCCTGCAACTCCGGCGCGGTCCGGCCAAGCTCCGGTTTCCCTGCAGTAAGCTTCTCGAGCCCCGACCGCTACTCTGGCCAACTGCCCCGGCCGACCCTCCCATCGACTCCGGCGTCTGTGCAAATTCCCCACGGCGGCATTCACCACCACCATACGATACTTCCATCCGGCGAGTTTCTCAGCCTCGCCACCCGACTCCCTCTGCTCTCCCTCCATTCCAGTTCAGTCATCCCCACCGCTCCGGCCAGACGAACCACCCTGACCTCCATCTCCCCGCAGCGCAACCTCGACTACACTCCACCGCACAGCTGACATCTCCCCGACCTCCTCCAGTCGAGTCCCCTTTCCCGACTATAACCACCCTCCCGAGCCCTTCTCCCTGGCCGAGCAGACCCCTACTCTTGCTCTCTTCCTGCGGATTGATTCCGTACGTTCGTTCTCCACGAGACGGGCGATCAAATCACCATTATTGCTCCTCGTCTTCAATACTCTCCATCTCCAGATCTTGATCCGATCTTCCGCCGGTGTCGACTTCTCTTCTGCTGGTGGCTTGAGGAGATCATATTTGATTAATTTCTGTTTTACTCCTTGTTTGCTGATAAAATGGTGAAGCTGACAATGATAGCTCGTGTTACTGATGGTCTTCCATTAGCAGAGGGACTTGATGATAGTCGTGATCAGAAAGATGCTGAATTTTATAAGCAGCAAGCAAAATTGTTGTTTAAGAACTTGTCCAGAGGACAAAATGAGGCTTCAAGAATGTCCATTGAGACTGGTCCTTACTTTTTCCATTATATCATTGAAGGCCGTGTCTGTTACTTGACAATGTGTGATCGGTCTTATCCAAAGAAACTTGCTTTTCAATACCTTGAAGACCTCAAAATTGAGTTTGAGAGAGTCAATGGAAGTCAAATAGAGACTGCTGCAAGACCATATGCTTTTATCAAATTTGATACATTTATACAGAAGACAAAGAAACTTTACTTGGATACACGCACCCAACGCAACCTTGCAAAGTTGAATGATGAACTGTATGAAGTCCACCAGATAATGACTCGGAACGTCCAAGAGGTGCTTGGTGTTGGTGAAAAATTAGACCAGGTCAGTGAAATGTCAAGTCGGTTGACATCTGAGTCTCGCATTTATGCAGACAAGGCAAAAGATTTAAACCGGCAGGACTGTTGCTTCATCCAGGGGATACTCTGGAACAGGACATCAATAATTACCAGCTAAGGACCGAAGGCGAGTACATTCTCTGATTAGTTTCTAATTTATGATATCTCCTATGTTCACTGTATCTAGTGTAAATATCCATGTTCTTGACACGTTGGTTACACGGATTGGTATACACGGATCTCGTCATGAGATGTTATTCCTTATTCATGGTGTAGCTTGTACAAGACTTGTTTCCTTGATATCTTGTGCATGTACAGACACTGAGACCCGGGGAGATTTGCTACCTCCCTAGGGAATCCCGTGCCATAGCGTACCATGATTTGATCTACTATACCAGTCGGGGGTTTGGAGAGTATTTTAGTGTAGATATGTGATCATACCCAACTTTCCATGTATCATAGCTCACCCCACATCTCACGTCGGGGGCGGCCTGACCATCTCCATGCTTCATAGCTGTTACGTGTGATTA
Source organism: Iris macrosiphon (assembly GCA_036927795.1). Lineage (NCBI taxonomy): Eukaryota > Viridiplantae > Streptophyta > Magnoliopsida > Asparagales > Iridaceae > Iris > Iris macrosiphon. The sequence continues at coordinate 2,638,431 of JAYESA010000009.1, forward strand.
GCCTGACCATCTCCATGCATCATAGCTAACCAACGGTTAGCCTGACCTTCCATGAATCATAGCTAATCACATGTAACCAGCCTGATCAAGTTCCCAAGCCGATCACATGTTAAAGCTAGTACTCACACACTTAGTCATAGGTTTCTTGCTCATTGACATATTGTTTCTTTTCCTGCATTTACTTTCAGTACTTCTTTCATTGTACATTTCTCATACCTATACATGCATCTGGTATATTTTCATCTAGAACTGCTACATAGTTTATGTCATTTATATAGAACTGCTATTTAGAGATGTACTTTGCTCCTTCCTGACTAGAAAATTTTTTCCAGACTGTGACCTTAATAGACTGGTTTCCGACACACTTGGGGATTGGAAGTTAATGATTGCAGGTATGATTATTTTGTCGTTAGACTTGTCTTGTATTTCTTGTTTGCCTTGATATCTCATCGTGCTTTAGTTTATGTGATTGAGTATTTCTAGCATTATTTTATGATATCCACGTCTTCTTATGGAGTAGGGTATTCACGTGAGTTGTTTAGATAGTTACATGACCTAGACAGCGTTCTACCGCCGATGCTGCGGCGTAGGCTGGACGTACCCACGCACTCGTGCCCCTAAACCGGGTGCGGGTCATGACACACTAAGCTCGAGATGTGAGGGATTGTGACAGTTGTAGTAGGGTTATTACCTGCAAGTGATACACTTTAGAAGTGTTAGTATGTGGAGTCATCAGTTAGTATATTATCTGTTGTTAGTATTGGTACATGGAGGAGACCAAATGAAGTTTGGTTACAGACTTGGGGCTCTGGCATGGGGCACTGCAGCAGTGCACCCAAATGGTGCCTGTCAGTTAGGCTTGGGGGCAGTCCCTAGGCACTGCAGAGGCATGCCTTAGTGCATCTCAGTTTCAGTTTGGTATCAGTCATCAGTACTTATACACTGATACGTATCAGGGACTGTGTGAGGTATCAGTACAGGCAATTGTAGGAGTTGATGCAGGCAAGGTATAAAGTCAAGTGTTAATAGGGTATATATAGATATGTAGGTTAGTGATGTTTAGAGATGTTAGATAGGAGTGTACTAAGATGGTATCTAGAATAAGCGGGATGGCATGCTCGAGCCTTGTAGTGGGCAGTGAGAAGGAGGTCTGCAACAGTGAGCAGGCAACCGAAGAGGAAAACCATCAGCACTGTGTCATTTCAGCAACCATGTATCAGTAAGTATCAACAAGTCCCACTGTATCAGTATCCATTTTTAGTTGCATTTAGTGAGCTATGTATACTAGTTTTAGTTAGCTTAGTGTCCAGGTATTGGTTAGTTGGTTTAAGATAGGTTAGCATGAGTTATTGGGTAGAAGTTAAGGGTATCAGTTTAGTATTAAATTAGTACATATTTAGTGTAGTTAAATAGTTACTTACTGATATACTTGATTTTGTTAATAGTTAGCTAAGTAACTATATGTCCTATTAAGCATTGTATACAGTAAAGAACCCAAGCTTTTACCAATAGTATAAAATATTAAAAAACTAAGAGACTTGGCCTCTTTTTAGTTGTTTTGAATATTGCTTATTTTAGACTTTGATAAATAAAAGTATGTATTATATCAGATATGATTTTTATAGTACGGTTAAGTTATGAAGTTAGGTGATAAACCACTGTATGTAATAATTTATATGATACATACTGTCATTTTTGCAGAAGTATCTAGAAATGGATATGAATTACTATCTGCGTCATCGTTCGTGGATGTACAACCGTCATCCTGATGACATGTGCGGTGTGCGGGATGAATTCATTGAGGGTGTACAGCAGTTCCTGCAGTTCGCCAAGGCGTTCCCTCAGTACATGGACGGTACCAAAATTAAGTGTCCGTGTGTGAGATGTCGCAACAGAAAATATCATCCAGAAGTGGAAGTTACATATCATTTATACTCGAAGGGCTTTACGCCGAATTACTATCAGTAGACCGCGCACGGAGAACTTGTATCTCTAGCATCGGAGTCGGAGCCCTATGTGGAGCCGTATATGGATGTCCAAGACCACGATGCTTACGACGACGGGTTGGTGAACATGGTTTATGATGCGGCGGGGCCTAGTTTCAATCCTAACAATTATGATGCGGCGGGACCTAGTTTCAATCCGGACAATTATGATGCAGTTGAGGAGGCACCGAATGTCGATGCTGCAAAGTTTATGGAGTTGCTTGAGAATGCAAGGACTCCACTATATCCTGGTTGTGAGGATCATTCACCGTTGGAGGTGGTTACAAGATTATTGAGCATCAAGTCCGATTTTAACATATCGCAAGAATGCTATAATCGACTGCTCGATTTGATTATAGAGATCTTGCCCGAGGGTGCAAAGTTGCCTAAAGACTTCTATCGATCTAAGAGGATGGTGAGATCGCTTTGGATGGGATACGAGAAAATTGATGCATGTCGCAACGGGTGCATGTTGTACTACAAAGACGACAAGGATGAAGATGCGTGCAGATTCTGTGGTGCTGATCGCTACAAGGCCACTGTTAGAGGAAAGTCTGTCGGTGCAAGGAAGCCTACCGATTCGATGCACTACTTGCCTTTGACGCCGCGGTTGCAGCGGTTGTTTATGGTTAAGGAGACTGCAGAAAACATGAGTTGGCACAGGCGAAAACAGATCGAAGGAGTATTGGATCATCCATCCGATGGAGAAGCATGGAAGCACTTTGATCGAGAGTATCCATATTTTGCCGAGGAAGCGCGTAATATCAGATTGGGGCTCTGCTCTGACAGTTTTACCCCATTCGGACTTTCGGGCTCCCGGTATTCGTGTTGGCCTGTGATCGTCACTCCGTACAATCTACCGCCTTGGATGTGCATGAAGACTCCGTATATGTTTCTAACCGTTATTATCCCGGGTCCGAACAATCCGAAGAGGAACATCGATGTGTATTTACAGCCTTTGATAGATGAGTTGAATCAGCTGTGGGAAGTAGGCGCCAACACGTACGATGTTTCTAGAAAACAGAATTTTCAGATGAGGGCAGCACTTATGTGGACCATCAACGACTTTCCGGCCTATGGAATGTTATCGGGATGGAGCACCCATGGTCGTCTCTCATGTCCGTATTGCATGGACCGTTCTCAGGCTTTCCGTTTGAAACACGGAGGCAAACCGTGCTTCTTTGATTGTCATCGACAATTTTTGCCGAAGGATCATCCGTACCGGAGGAATCGAAATGCTTTTCGTGCGAGAGTTGTGGAGAAGGCCAATCCACCACCAAGGTGGCCCGGATGCACGATATGGGAAGAGGTAAAAGATTTACCAAGTGCTATCTAAGAGCCTGCTAAGGGGTACAAGTGTGACGGATTTGGTCGCACCCATAACTGGACGAAGAGGAGTATATTCTGGGATCTGCCATATTGGAGCACCAATCTGATCAGACATAACCTTGATATCATGCATATCGAGAAGAATGTGTTTGATAACATAATTAATACTGTAATGGATGTAAAGGGGAAGACGAAAGATAATCCGAAGGCCAGGTTGGACTTAGAAGACATATGTAGACGTCCTGCATTGCATTTGATAGAGGAGGGGAATGGAAAGTTAAAGCAACCTAAGTCAGTTTTCTCACTGGATAAAGAGGATAAAGGTAGACTTTGTAGGTGGATTCAGGGTCTAAAGTTTCCAGACGGGTACGTGTCGAACTTGAGAAGATGCGTCGACCTCAAGGAGAATAAACTAGTAGGTATGAAGAGCCACGATTGTCACGTATTCATGGAGAGGTTAATTTCGATTGCATTTTGGGAATTCTTACCGCAGGTCGTTTGGGGCCCATTGACAAAGCTGAGCATATTCTTCAGAGATCTTTATTGTATTAAGTTACTCGTCGATCGTCTAGAAAAGCAAGAGAGGGACATTGTGGTAACACTATGTAAGCTCGAGAAGGTATTTTCTCCTGGATTCTTCGACTCTATGGAGCATTTGCCAATTCATTTTTTCTATGAGGCACGTGTTGGTGGTCCTGTCGGTTATCGGTGGATGTACCCCTTCGAGCGCCATCTGAATCACCTAAAGAGAAAGGTAAAAAATAAGGCACGGGTTGAAGGCTCTATTTGTGAAGCTTATGTTCTCGAGGAGATTACAAACTTTTGCTCGACGTATTTCAAACCGCATGTTGCTACTAATAGGACGAAAGCTCCCAGAAACAACGACGCATATCAGGAATCTAATGATGCAATACTCAAAGTATTCAATGCATCCGGAAAGCCTTCGGGAAAAATGAAGAAGAGATATTTGAATGACGATGAGCTAAGGGCTGCTCAATTGTATATATTACTCAATTGCGACGAGGATGAAGTGGAGAAGCTAGAGGGGTAAGTAATTAATACGTCCACGTTTACATCATCTCAATGTAATAGTATAAGATACTATTATGCTACTAATCAGCAGTTGCTTCATTGTTTTTCAGCACATATAATGATGAGTTGAGGTCGGTTAGACCCTACATAACAGACGAAGAAGTAGAACAAGATATGAGATGCCATTTTCCTTCTTGGTTGAGCGCATATATAAGATGCTTGGTAATTACTTTTTATTTCTGCACTTGCAAAACAAATAACTTACTATCGCTACTTTGGTATTTAGGTCGATCGTCTAATATCATCCGAGACTGGATCTATTAGGACTCTAGCCAAGGGACCAATTACTGCCGTAAAAATATGGCCAAGTTTCTGTGTGAATGGGTTCAGGTTCAAGTCAACAAATGCTCCTATCAGAGACAGCTTTCTGGATCTTGATTCCACGAAAAATAGTGGTTTGTGTATCAAATCTTCAAACTACAAAGACGTCAATCCGGGCAATAATTTTTTTGGCATCTTACGAGAGATTGTGGAGTTGACATATAATTATGGCACAGAACCTGCTAATATCGTGCTATTCAGGTGTGAATGGTTCGATCCGATTCAAGATCAAGGTTGAAAAATTGACAAGCATGGCCTGCTAATATAGTACACCCTCGTCCAGCGTTCCTCCTGCTGACAGAACCATGGGGACAGATGAGCATGTCGAGGAGGTCGTGCCCACGTTGTCCCAGCATCAGCAAGATCCTCCATGCGCACCTCCGGAGGAGACGAGGACAGAGATTTGGGCCGACGGTACAAAGTAAGTCAATTAGATGGTTTAGTATATATTTGTGTTTCTCTTTATTCATCGTATATTGACTTTTCCAGTAATCTAAATTATTATCTCTGTATAGATATCGTCCATCGTCGGTTCAGAGACGCCTGGGCCAATTTCTGAGGAACAACTACGGTGGCCCTTGGATCAACTACTCTGAGGCTCCGGAGGAGAGGAAGGCGTTCTGGTTTGCGCACTTCCAGGTAAAAGTATATTAAATAAATCCTCTAATTTATGTATATTATATAACTTATTCGTGATGCTAACTTAATGAATTATTTATTGTAGCGAACGTATTTTTATCCTCCGCACCGGGCCGAGTTGATCGAGCGACTCTTTCCTACCATTGCCGCCAAGCTTATCCGAGATGCTCTGGATGACCAGAAGGCTCGTGATCGTGCTGGAAAATCGATCCAAGGTTGGATCACGCCTGAGCAGTGGACTGCGATGAGGGCTAGATTCGACGATCCGAGCTACAAGGAAAGGTCTAAGAAGGCCAAGGCGGCTAGGCAGAATGCTGCCAAGTGGTGTGGTGGCTCGATTCCGATGACGGAATATTTCCGTCGTTTGGTATATTTTGTCTTTTAAAATATATTATTTTAATATAAGCACCATAAAATGGTACTTGGAAAAAATATTTAAGTTTAGTAATAAATAATATATTTTTAACAGGTACAGAGGGGTGAGGATGCAAACATGGTGACCGTCTTCTTGGCCACCCATCGCAAGGACGAAAATCTCATTGATGAGAGGGCCTCACAGACCTATGTAAGTATTACTTTACTTTGTTTTAATTTTAATATAACTTAGGCAATTATCGAGTTTCCAAACCTTTTCTAGGCCGAGTATCTTAGGCTGCGTGAGCGGGCGACTACTAGTGCACCTACACCTGGAGAGGCTGGTACTTCGTCCCAGCCGCAGGCGGACGATCCGATGCTCATCGCACGATTGGATATGCTCGACCGCAGCATGACGGAGCTACGGGAATTGACAAATGATATTAGAGCCTCCAATGACCGCAACATCATGGAGCTGCAGGCGTCACAGCTATCGATGGGCGAGAAGCTGACGAGGATGCAGGATTCAATGGGTGATAGCAGTACGAGGCTGTTATCTACCCTGGATTCTTACAACCAGCGTCTCGCAGACTTGGAGCGGGCACGGCCTTCACCGACGTCACTACCTTCTCCATCGACATCGGTGTCGATTCCACGGGACGAGTATGAGGAGTTCTTATCCTTCAGGCGTGCCGGTGGTCAGCCTCCTGCAGATCCGCAGTAGTATAGTTCTTTTTATTATTATTTATGATACGATTGTATATTATGAATTATTGATACTTCAACAATAGGCATGATGTATAATGCTTCTTGTGGTCTTTAATTTTTTAGTTAATTTAATTGGATTATATAGTTATCTTGCATATCCACATTTAATTGGATTGATACTTCAACAATGCTTCTTGTGGTCTTTAATTTAATTGGATTATATAGTTATCTTGCATTCAACAAAATCTAACCGAAGATTGATCTGGACAAGACACAGGATCGGACCAAAAGATTGATCTGGACAAGACACTGGATCAATTCCTTCTGGACAATATTTTTTTTTAAAATTAGCGACGTTTTTAGCGACGTTTAGCGACGTTATGTTACGTCACTAAATACGTCGCTAATTAGCGATGCAGGAACAAGTCGCTAAATACGTCGCTAATGACGTCGCTAATAACGTCGCTATACGTCGCCAAATGCTGACATGGCAGAATAGCCAGGTCATTAAAGACGTCGGTGTAGCGTCGCTATATAAGTCGCTAATCAGCGATGTTTACCGACGTGAATTAACGTCGCTAATTAGTGACGCTGCGTCGCTAAACGTCGCTAAATTTACCGACACATTAAAGTCGCTAAAAAATGTCAGCATAGCGACGTTTAGCGACATTTTTTGTTTTAGCGACTTGGGTTTTTCCGACAACTTTATAACGTCGCTAATTACGTCGCTAAACTCACTTAGCGACATTTTTTGGTCATTTAGCGACGTTTTTAGACGTCGCTAATTTGACTTTTTTTGGTAGTGTGACTCAACTTGTTAGACGAATATACTTGCCCTCTAGACTGGTCAGAGCATATCATGTCAGGTACATAACTGTTCTGATATGAACATGCGAATAGAAATTTACCAAAATAAGATTTCAATCCACAACAGCCTTGGCAACTCCCTTTCAAAATCTCTAATCCCTTTGAATCTCGTACTTGTATTCTATCACCTTCTCCTTGAATTCTTTATTGTTGTTTTTCGTCTTCCCCTATTTCGGAAACACGAAAGTTCGGGCTTAGTATAAGTTTGATACACGGAGAGTACTAGATATACCCCATAGGCCAATCACATTACTTTGTGACTATCCTTGGTAATTAAGAGCATAACACAATGTGATATATTTAGTGTTAAATTTTTTGAGGATATATTGATATTCTACCCAGATGGCATACACGCGATGCTAATATATGACGCGAGTAGCAGTAGTAGTATTCTTTCCCTATTACCATCTCGCCCTTGGGGTGACTTATCTTCTCTTCTATATCCATTCCTTATCTCGTGCTTAACTCTTCCTATCATAGTCGTATCTTTTCGTGCCAGTATGAACTGTTTGATTTACTTCAACCTCACCCCTTTGTATTGTTAGTTAAAACATAAATGGTTTAGTAAATAATTAATAACTAAAGATGAGTACATAATGATAACCCTTATGTATATGCACTATAGCAATATTTGTACCCTCTTATTATTTTAAAACCATGAATAGCATCCCTTAGTCTAAACGTTAATTAGTTGGATAGTTGAATTAGTACTTACTTCTACTAGTTTTATAAGATAGTCCAAACCTTAAACTGTTGCCCTAAAAACTTAGACTAAGCTTAGGAAAGAGTTGAAGGCACTTGTTGCGAACTGATGACTATGACAAATCGCTGGTGAAGTAGCGACAGCTGCAGCTAGACCGTTATAGTAGAGTAGTCGAAGTATTTGCAGACATACTGGTCAGGTGGCATGGCAGTATTAGACTACGATACTTGACGGTTACAAAGAAAAATCATGGTTGTGAGATTCCAGACAGGTATCCCAAGATTCTCGACCCAACAAATAAATTCGTCTAACAACCTAGACAATAGCCACAAAAGACTTTGACTACTAGTAAAATTCTTTTAAGTTGGGTAGTGTAGATGAGTTAGAGGATAAAAGAATAGTATATGGACAATAAGGGAGAAAAGTGTTAGGGTGGCTGACCATAACCTTTTAGGAAGCACTGCAAGCTAGCAACGAAGTGTTAATAGCTATTGTGATTTATTACGAATATTGGTTAGTGTTAATTTCGAGGACGAAATTCTTTTAAGTTGGGTAGATTGTAAACTCCCTCACCCAAAAATATGTATTTTGTGTGTATTTTGTAATCCTTGTATTTATTTAAGTTTTTTTAAAAAATAATTAAAATCCAATGATTCTATTAGGACACTTCACCATGGTTTGGACATTAATGATATAGGACGGCCCCAAAATCTGTATCGCCCTTCATAGGAAGTAGCCTACACAAGAGACACTACTTATAGGATCTTTTCGTGGCACAAGAATTCGACCCCTTCGCATTAGTATGACATTAGTATAACGACCATAAACTAATTATTAAATATTAGATAATTTATATATATAATTTATTTGTGGTTATTTTTTAATCCCAACTTCCTACAATTAGCATCACATAATTTCCCGTGCCAAGTTAGACATCCCCTTTCTATAAAGATTTCACATTATTTTCTATTACCTATTTTGTGGGACAACTATTTAATTATTTACTTGGTTAATTAGATAACATAATTATTTAATTTATAACTTGATAAATACCTAATTATTAATTATAAAATATTTTATAAAATATTTTGGGTGTAGTATTTTATTAAAGCTTGCAAAGTAATTTTCTAGAATTTATTTGGTGTGCAAATATTATTTTTGAATTTTCTCATATATATATTTGAATATATTGTAATAATAATAATAATGTTAGTAATAATAATAATAATAATGTTAGTAATAATAATAATGTTAGTTATAATAATAATAAAGATAATAATAATAGTAATAGTAATAGTAATAGTAATAATATCAATTAAAAAGAAAATAAAAGAAAAAGAAAAGAAAAGAAAAGAAAAAGGAAAAAAAAAGGGAGATAACTACAAAATCTATTCCTAATAACTAACTATCAACCCCCCCCCCCCCCTAAACAAACTAACACCCCTTCCTCGATTCCCTCTCTCTCTATATATATATAAATATATACATAACATATATAACAAACAACTAAACCCAATTCCTAAACCCTAACTCTAGCTCCGACCAACGATGACCCAGCCCGGCGACCGCTGACCTCCGGCCGACCTCGACGCTGCCGCCCCCGCGCGCGCGTGTACACAGCAGCACCACTCCAAGATCCCTACTTCAAGGTGACGTATCTCCTTCATCTCTCGTCCTTTTTATGTGCAATTTGTTCTTATACATTCACAATGTGACCCTCTAGGATTTTCGTTCAAGCGGCACGAGTTTTCGTGTCCCGGATCGGTCGAAAAATCGCCCAAAAAATGACCGAAAAACTGACCAAAACAGTTCAGAATTTCGAATCCAAAATCCCATGTTCACACCCAATTTGCCATCAACCTGTTCAATATTTTCAAAAACTATTTAAAGAGTTTTTTTTCTCCATATAATCGAGAATTTTTCTGTTCTTTTAGTTTTTGTTAATTTGTTCCATGTGTAAAATTATTCAACCTCCAAATTGACCAAAATCTTGACTTTTAAAATATTAAAAATTGTGATACGGAGCACGCTCCGCTAAACGGGACCGCCTCGTCGCGTACCAATTGTACCGAAAGGCACGTATGGTATATTTGGACATGTGGACTTTCGCAAAAACTGATTTGGACACGTGTGCGCGTCGAAATCAACCCGTATCCGCAAAACGTCTCTGTATCACGACTTTTGTAAAATACTGCACCATTTAGGGCACGCTCGTCAGAACGCGACGAAACTTGCACCATTGGATTCGTGGTGTCACGCTGGTCCTGTGACCCAATTTTCACGCAATTCTTAGACAGTTGACCAAGCCGCATATTTGCGGGCTCCATGGTTGACTTTTTGGGCAAATTTGTGTTCGGCTCACCGGAATTCAAAATTGGACGTACCGTTGAGTTCGTATTGACGTTTAGAATTGGTTTGGCCTATAATTTGTCCCTTTTAGAGATCTTTACCTCTGGCACGCTTTTCGGTGCAAAGTGGGTGGGCCACATGTGGACCCCGCTTTGACCCAAAAATTATCGTTTTGCCCCTGTGTCCAAATTGGATGAAAGGGTGGTATTTTCTAGCTATCTTGTTTATTCTGAGAACGTTGGTGATGTTTATTTCAGCATCCGGAGACGTTCATTCTGAGGCCGTAGCTTCTGATCCTGTGTGCTTGACTCCTGGACGTTACACTTTGCAGCTCTCTTGCCAGGCAAGATACCTTGCCAAATTGCTTACAGTACTTTGCATGCTTATTATATTTCTATATATTCATTGCATGTGTATTTTCTTTCAGTCATAAGTGTATATATATATATATATATATATATATATATATATATATGTGTGTGTGTGTGTGTGTGTGTGTGTGTGTTGACAAACACTTGACATATAGTATCATGGGAGGGGAGGACAATCAGTAGGCGTATGGGCTACAACCACTCTGGTAAACCATAGTATCTAGCACGCACTACGGTAGTGTGTCGCGCTGGTCGCTACCCCCGCGGTATGTCGATTTCTGATGTCCCTGACGTGTGTGTGAGTTGTGAGATTTAGATCGAGTAGCCTACCCATGCCCATACGTCAAAAGTTGTCCTCATTATGCATTCATATAGATTTTCTTGTATAGCGTACTTACATATTTTCTACCTATTATGCATGTTTACTGTATTCAAATTGGCATGCTTCTATGTATCTTGTTACGTCCCTCTGAGGACCTGGTCCCTTTTCAGGTGTAGACGATCTTGACTATTCGCAGGAGCACGGATCAGGACTTACTACTTATCTCTTCCGAGGAGGTCTTACCTTCTGAGCATCATTGATTATCTCTAGTGATGGATCTTCTAAGCGGATACACTTCTATCATCATCTTATTTTATATTGGAGATTTTATACTTCTCTCTCATTCTAGTTTTAATATAGTCATTGGTAGTGGATTTGTCTCCACCCGACTATTAGTTTTGGATTATTCAGACTCATTATTCTAGTTTAGTTATTTCTTTTCTATGACTTGTTGTGTGGATGAGATTAGTATTTCTGTGACTTATGACTATATATATACCACATGTGAGTTAATATTCATATTACAGCGTACGTATGTATTATGGTATCCATATATTGGAGTTGCCATATACATACATACGGCAGGCATGCTTACGTGTCCCTAGTCCTACGTATTTTGGGACCGGGACGTGACACTAAAGCACCGCAATAATAAATATATATGTATGTAATCAGCCTGCAGCTTGTGTGTCTCTCCCCATCCAATGTAATCACACGTCTCATGTCCACGACGTCTCATGTCCATAACACGCAAGATCATGACCTCTAACTATTACAACGAGTCATAATGATATCTATGAATATGCAAGACTATGTCACGAATCCTGTAAGCCTATACAGAATCACCATGAATAACTCAGGAAAGATTATGTCTCATGAATAGTGTCAAGTGTCCTATGGTATGACGTACTTGGTAAGCAAGCACGAAAAATAGGATCGTGGAATCCACTCTCTAAATGACGTTACACGACTCCGCGTACGGCGTCGACACCCGAATCTTGTTCGGACGCTAAGCAACGTCTCACGATCCTAGGTTGAATATGTACATCTCAAGAGTATATATATATATATAGAAAGAATTCAAGCAAATAATATAACATGAACTACTGCAAATTGACAAGGTACACTTGCTTGGGGTTTGAACTCCTTCAGTTGCTTCGGTAACAACGAGATCTTCAGGTACGCCTCCGGATGCTGAAACAAACATTATCATCACTCTCAAAAGACATGAAATAACTAGGATTGATTACACATAAGTCCAATTTGGACACAGGGACAGAATTGACAGTTTCTGGTCAAAGCGGGATCCACATGTGGCCCACTTCGCACCGAAAAATATACTAGAGACAAAGTTCTCCAAATTCGTCAAACTTAGTGTCTACGAGTCCCGAACCCAACAGAATGTCCAGAACTGGATTTCGATGAGCCGGTCACAAAATCGCCCGTCAAGTGGAGCGTATGGCCCACAAAAACGATATTTCGTCAACGTTCTCAGAATCGAACATAACTTGGGTCACAGGACCAGCGTAACGTTGCGAATCCGATGGCGCAAGTTTCGTTGCGAAACGAAAAGTACACACGAAGTTACAACGAGTGTCAGAACGGCCCGATACGTGACATTTTCGACGGATACGCGTTGATTCCGGTGTGCACGCACATCCAAATCAACTTTCGCGAAATCTCACACGTCCGCATTGACGATACGCGCCTTTCGATGCAATTCGCACACGACGAAGTCGCCTCGTTTAGCGAGACGCGCTCAGTTTCGAAAATTTTTGGGTTTTGAAAACCAAATTTTTGGTCGACTTTACCCGCGAATAAAACACATCCAGCAAATTAAAATAAACTAATTACAGGGGTTTAATCTCGGTTATGTTGTCTAATTTACTGTTCAAGCAGAATTTAGAAATATTAACCAGGTTGGGAGAAAAATGGCCATGAACATAAGAGGTTCAGGACAGTTTCCAGAACCAAAAAAATATTTTTTTTCTGTTTTGCGTCGCGATTTGCGACCAACAGAGGACACGATACCCCGAACTAATTATACAGGGTTCGAGAGGGTCACGTGGTCTTCGCATAGGATTCGACAGAACAAAATTTGGATCAATATACAGGGAGATACGCGAGTAGGAAGAGGCATACCTCACTGCTGCTCGTGAAAGGGGACGGTCCGCGACGGTGTTCGCAGACGGCGTGCGATGGTCGTCGGTGGCCGGCGACTTCGTTGGGGATATGAGGGTGACGGTGGATGGTGCATATATGTACGGAATGGGACGATTTTTTGAAGGGGAACGAGGGGGTCGCATTTGCTGCGAAAACGGGGCGTGCAGGTACGGGGAGTCAGCGAGTCGGGTCGGGTACGGGTAGGATCCGATCCATTAGGGTAGGGTTAGGTTGGTTAGGTTCAGTTTGGTTTGGTTCGATTCAAGTCTGATTCGGTCTGATTTATCTAAAACAATGTTTTTAGCTATTTAAAAATAATTTTTGAGCCCAATAAATTTCAAAAAAATTACACATCATATTATTAATTATACACTAAAAAATATAATTTTTATAATATTTTAATACTTAATATAATACACAAAAAATATTAATCCTTTGAAGAACATTTATTATAATTAATTAAAAAATTACAGAAAAATTCCAAAAATTCTTATTTAAAATTTTAGAAATATCCGAGTGTCTACAGTTTACAAATAACTAAATTTGCGGAGTCGAGAGAGAGAACATGTGAAGCTGCCCCTTAAAAGGTTCGGAGAGGTCACATGTGATCAGAAAGTCCACTCAGAAATCAAACTAGTAGCCATTGTAAATTTGTAATTACAAATTCGGTAAATCAGACAGCCGGAAGAAATATTGACAATCAACGTTTCCAATATTACAAAATCAAGAAGGAAAGTATGTTCCCATAATTAATCAAATGTTACAAAGTAAACAATTAAACTATCACGTATTTATCAAAAAATGGTACAAACTATTTCTTCTATTTTACACGTATATAATTCAAAATCTAAACCTTCATACAACAACATACAGAAATTAAACTGTTCAGCTGCATATCCAAATCCAGATTGCTAGTTGGACTGCTGGAGTTAGCTAATATTCGGACCTGTAAAGCATGTTGCATATAATGTCAGAACTAGTGCAGGATAGACTGGCATTCTTTCTTGCACATCGAAAAGACACTATTCCTGTTTCATTTGTTCTCCTAGCTAGATACTTCTTGAAAAGCTGACATGAAACACTCCAATCACTGATTTAGGACACAGTATGAACCGTAACTTTGAGCATAGATTGAAAATGCTACCTATCCTGTTCTTAGTGGCACATTATGTAAATTTCCTAAAGTTCATTCTGCTTGAGCGACGCGATACTTGTCTAATACAATTCGAAACAATATATCAAAAAACTGCTATATGTCAGTAACTGATACCAACATATGGGATATATCGACCATGTAAGAACAGTGCCTATTCACATGTTTTATACAACAGGTAAACGATATGCGTAGTTAAATGGGCAAACAAAAACAAATTGCAGGTCTCAAGACCTAACAAGCCCTTCGATAATTAAGGCTGAAGATACCTACAGTAAAAGAGGAGTTGCTAGGACTAGAGGGTAGGACCGAATGAACTTGGATTGAGGAACGAACTCGGATTGAGGTTTTAAAGAAGGATAAGCTTTTTGTTAGTGTTAAAGAGGACATGGCCCTTAATATAGTTGAATGGAAGAAAATGATTCAAACAGCCGACCCCAAAAAAAATGGGATATAGGTTTTGTTTTTGTTGTCGTAAGATAACTACAGTAGAAGAAGGGAAGGATGTAGGGCTTACCTAAAATTTACTTCCGCTGGAACCTGATGCTTATAAGTCTTGCAGAAGTACAAAGCCAGAGGTGGTATGTTTTGTAACTAAACGTCGCCCCTGATAAAAATGAATAGTTTGCTAAAATTGGAAGTATCCAAACAAAAATTGTTTTTCCATAAGGATCAAAGCAAACCTGGAGAGCATTAGCGGAACTCATCATGAAAATCGTCGTCGTCGTCGTCGTCATCGTTAAAGATAGAACTATAAAATACATATGGATGTTCAATCATTTCCACCAAAGTTAGGCGCCCATCTTTATCTGTATCTGCCTGCATAATTCAGAAAATTTCCTCACGTCACTTTAATATCTTGAACATTGATCCTTTGGCCAAATATTATTACATATGCAGGAGAGTCAATGCTGGCACAAAGTATAGACTTTTCCCTGCAAATGGAACAAATATCAACTATATAGAGGCAAAGGAAATAACCCAAAAATTGGTAGTAGGACAAGGAAATATGATTTTAAATACTCAGAAGTTTTCTGTAAAGAAGGGCAGTTGAAACAGAAACATTCAGATTCTTAGAATACGATACATGGTTCTCTTGCTCTCACAGAAAAACTATTATGCTTATTCAATTGATACTAGTACTCTTGCAGACCAGAAAGCACGGACACTCCAAAATACACTAGGAAACACCAAAATAGGTGTTGTGTCCGTGTCACCGTGTTCTTGCAGTGCCGTGTATGTGCAACATAGCTACAGTAAACTACAGCAACTTCTAAACTTTAGATCCCGGTTTGATGATGGGGATTGTACTGCATAACATGGTGGTTAAAGGCAATACAAAACCTTTGCAATTCATTTTGGAGGAAACCTGCTTGGGAAATAGATAGACATGCTATCACCATGAACAACATGTGGGAAACATTAAGCCTGGTTTCAGTAAAATTTGAAGAACGTGATGAAAATCATGAAATATAAAGCTTAAGATATTTCATTTCTGATATAAACATTGCATGGACACACCTCCAAACAACCATCTTCCTGCCTAACACATATCCAGTATTATACTCCTCAACACATACATCAGATATAGTCAGCCCATCTCCAGGTTCTATAGGGCCCAAAAACATAGCTGAAGTTACTTCAGCAGTCACAATCGTGACAGATATGATGAAGAAAAAGTAAAAAAATATGTCCTTTCTAAAATTGTATGGAAGCTAGTTATTATCTAAAATCTATGTTGTCATGGGCAACGCCTAGGCGTCCAGGTCAGGAGGAGCTCGTCTCGACCCGCGGAAAAAATGTTCGTGTCAGTCGACGGGCGCCTAGAGGTGACCCGGGGATTACCCAGACGCACCTAGGAGGATGAAAATGCTGCTACTGCTGCTGCTTGTGCTCCTGCTGCCTACTGCTACATGTGCTCCTGCTGCTACTGCTGCCTGCTGCATGAAAATCTGTCAATGGGGAATACATCAAAGTCTTTCAGCATTGCATGAAAATTCTGCTATACATCAAAATCTGTCTGCTGCATTGAAATCCTGCTACTACTGCTGCCTGCTGCATTGAAATCTTGTTGCTACTGCTGCCTGTACAAGCATTGCATGAAAATTCTGGACGGACGCCTAGGCGCGCTTAGGCGAGGTGGCCGGCCTGTCGCCTTGTCTCGCCTAGCGCCCAGTACAACATAGTCTAAATATACAAAGGTATAAATATAATTCAAATATAATATGCATAGTACATATATAAATGTGCTATAGTGTTATATATAACCACAAAAATGGCATATACTCATAACCTAGATTTTCAAAGCATTCATCATAAACTTTTGAAATTCAGGGCAATCTTCTTTCAAAAATATTACTTATTCCTCCATCTTTGATTTGGTCTGCTCTTTTCTAGCAACTTCTACTGTTCTACAACTACAGCTCAATCACTCGTTCCAATCAATGATACTACTGATCTCCACAACATCATATGTTTAAACCATTCAATGATACTACTGATCTCCACAACATCATATGTTTAAACCATTCAAACTCCACAACATCACTCAGTTGCAGTGTCTTCTAGTTCCCATCAATAAACTCATCCTATCTTTTAACTGTATTGCTAGTCAATCCTCATCCAACCCAACATTCTTTTTTTAGCTATGTCCCTATACCTTCAACATTATTGACTCGTAAAAGCTTAGCTGATCTTATAACCATCTTATATAAATTTCTTTCAAATGTCAAAGTTTACTACAATCATAATGATAAACCCATAGTCACTACTCCACTTCAACCACCATGTATCAATTCATTATATGAAAGATATCCTCCTCAATTATATCATCATGAAGAAACATAGATCTAACTCTTAAGTAATAAAAGTAATCACCCTTTTGCATTTCCTATCTATCAACGTGAACAAGTCTTGTTGTTGTAACTTTGTAAAAGTTACATTTCACATACTTTTTCCCATTACATACAATTACATATTTTGACCGCAGAAACTAGAAAGTGTTCCCTGTGCCTTGAACATAATATCATCGGCATCATGAGTAGTAAAAGCAATATATATATATATATATATATATATATATATATATATATATATATATATTATTTATTTATTTATTTATTTATTTATTTATTTATTTATTTATATTTTTTCCCTCACAACTAAGGTAGCCATGACCGCTCGGTTAATTAGGCAATTATCAAATTAAATGTTTTAATTGGCAACGTTTATACTCCTTCATTTGTGTATGTGCAACTAAAAGTATATTGTCATTTCCTTCTGTGTGTCTCATCTTCAATGTTTCTTGCCATACATTATCTTGTTTGAAGCTTGTTGGTTCCATGCAACCTAAGCAACACCTATCCAATTCCTTAAAAATAAAATTTGAAAGTCTTATATTGCATCCTTCTTGTTAATGTAATTTAAACATAAAGATCCTCTGTTATAAAGAGGAAGACAAACTTCCTTCCAACGCGGAACGCGTCCTTTTCCGGCAGGTAACTTGTTATGATTTCCTTCGATTGACCTTCATCACGAATATATCATTGGAGCTCCAACTAGTACTGGTTTCCGCTTCTTGGAGCAATGCAACCGGGTGTAAGCCTTCGGGCAACTGCAAAGTTAGCAAGAACAAGAGAGCGTTCTATAATGGCCTTGGCAGACCAATGGCAAAATCGACGGCCTTCACGACCTGGCTGATGTCTGGGTGATCAAGTATCAACACAAGTTGCTCATAATTGACCTTATTCATTGGCAATGGGTTCTGTTGTTACTATGTGGCGTTGATGCACAAGGAATAGTTGACTCGTTGAGGGTTGCCATTTGATAAGGGGGCTCAGTCTGAGCAATCAGGTTTTATTGATTGTAGGCAGACAAGTGGGAAAAGGTAGCTCGACTTATGCACAAATTCAAATTATTTAATAAAAAATTATATATATAAGAAGTAACTCATGTATTTGTTCACAATTTTGGTTGACTAAATTTTTCACGTCAAAAAAAAAACCCTCGCATATGAGAACAAAATTCAATAAAAGAAGTTACACTTGAGCATGTAGAGGAAGAGAGAGAGAATTAAATGACGAGGATACACAACAATTGTCATATGGAATACAAGTTTGCTTAGGCCGGATAACTGAACAATAGAGGTGGAGAGGTTCTGCGAATAGCCGACGAGAAACAAAGGAACATGGTTTGGTTTGTTTAGTTGTTTTCGAAAAGACAAAGATGGCTAGGCTATGCATAAAAAAGGAGGACATGTACTTTTATGTTGCTCTGTGGAGGAAGAGCAATGAAGATCCACTTTCCATATTGTTAACTTCTCTTGGTATATCAGATGACCAACCAGATTAGGAGTTCAGAAGAAAGGCTTGAGAAGAACGTGGTATGAGGCTTTCACTATTTGTTTTTAGGAAAATGGATAGGTGATACTCAGGTTGCATGGAGCCAGTAAGCTTCAAACAAGATGATATATGACCACAACATTGAAGATGAGACATATAGAAAGATATGATAATATATTTTTAGTTGCATATACACGAAAGAATAAGTATAAATGCTGCTAATTAAAGCATTTAATTTCATAATTACCTAATTACCTGAAGATCATAGCTACTTTGGTTGTATATATATATATATATATATATATATATATATATATATATATATATATATATATATATATATATATAAGGAAAGTGAGACTTCACCGTGGAAGTTTTTGTTCCTAAAATACCCTTATCTATGTTTACTACTTAAAATTGTTCATTAAATTTAACATGGATAATTAGGTATTTACGTGTGGAAAAAAATTAGAGGGGATTGTTGTTTGCTCTTCCCAAGATGTAAAAAAATTAATGGATTTTGCTCTTCTCAAGTAGTAAAAAATAAAAAATTATTGTTTGCTCTTTCCAAATAGTATGAAATACGTGCAACGCACGCGCACATATATATATATATATATATATATATATATATATATATATAAAGAAGATCAAGAAGATCTTTCTGTGGAGAGGAGGTATTCATGCTATAAGTTGGGAGGAACTCTGTCGGCCGAAAAAGAAGGGTGTAGTTGGACTGCGGTCCTTGTCCCTCCAGAGAAATGACTTACCTCAAATTGTTTTGAAGATTTATCAACGGGAAGTCTCTATGGGCTGACTAGGTTAAAGGAAGGTACTTTCCGAAAGGGAACTTCTGGTCGACCAGTAGTAATAACTTCTCGGTCATGGTTAAAACTTTGTTGGCGACGAGGCGCATGACGAAAGGAAAGCTGACCAGGATGATATGTATTGGATTCCAAACAAGCATCTGACATGACACTTGGATCAAACACTCTAGCTTGATCGAGAGGAAGGGTTGGCATGTTTATGAGCTGATAGGTTCTACTGATTCGGTGAGTAGCCTTATCCAGGAAGGTGAATGAAAGTTGCAAGGCCGATTGATCGAGGCTGCTCATGCGGAAGACATATGTGCGGTAGATATTGATAGGCGGGGGAAGGAAGATTATTGGGTATGGAAGGATATAGAGAGGCACCTTCAAGTTCAGTAGGACTTTGAACCAGATTAGGACCTATCATGAGGAGGTAAATTGAGCGGAGGTGTTGTGGACCAAAGGGATGGCTGTCAAGTTCTCCTTGTGCCTTTACAAAATGACAAGGAACAGACTCCTTACTCGGGACAGGCTCTCCATGTTTGGTATCCCTTGTGAGGATAGGAAGTGCAGCTTATGTGGAAAGGAGGATGAGACTAGGAATCATCTATTCTTCGCTTGTGACTATGCTTGGGATATATGGAGAGCCCTGAGGGCTAAGTTTGGCCTTCCCACCACGCAGTATAGAGGTCTGTCTTCGCTTTTGAATGAGGTTAAAGCGCAAAAGAGTATCAATATACGAGAATATCGTCGGCTCAGAATAATCTTCGGGGCGGTGGTCTGGCACGTGTGGAGGAAACAAAATAGTCGAATCTTTGAGGGGCTTTTCCTCAGTATTTTTGTTGTACAAAGAAATATAGATACTGACATAGATATCTTGGATCCCATATAAACTATTTTGTAATCTGGGCTAGATCATAGTTATAATCATCGATTTTATCTATAATATTTACCTTATTCGAAAAATATATATAAGGAAAAGTTAGGCTTCATCGTGAAAGTTTTTATTCCAAAAATATCCTTAACTATGTTTACTAATTAAAATTGTTCATTAAATTTAACATGGGTATTTAAGTAATTATATATTGGAAAAAAAATGGGGGTTGTTTGCTCTTCCAAAGTAGTAAACAATCAAGGGGTTATAGTTTGTTCTTTCCAAGTAGTATAAAAAATACATACAACGCACGTATATATATATATATATATATATATATATATATATATATATATATATATATAAGATTTTCTCTATATTTCTGGCTCAGAAATTAATTCCTCAGTCCATTAACCAAGTTACTAACACATAATTGACAATACAATTGGCAACCATCATACACCAAGGAACCTTTCCAGAGTGCTCAGTAAAGAGATATAACAGCCTACGCTGACCCTTGTCATAATCTTATGGTGAAAGAAATTGTATGCTCTCAAATTAACCTCACACAATCATACATCTTAATTACCTCAATGATATAAGCACCAGTTTGATTGGGATTTTTTTCTTCTAAAACTCATCTTGTAATTCCCATAGAAACTCACTGATGACTTCAAAATCAACGAAAAACATGTATAGATCTCTTCACTTCAAATATATTTTATGAGAATACTAAGAAAAAGCTTCCATGGTAGACCTATTCTCATCCTCTCCCATATATTTGGCTCATAAGCTTAATTACCTAGTTGGTACTTGGCATATTTTCTTCATTTGTATAACATGCACTGGAATGGTTTTACATTCATCGCACTCTTAGTCTCGAGTAAGTTAGCTAGCTATTGTAAGTGCTCTCCTAAAAACTTATGAATCTTGATCCGACATTGGGTCTTATAGCTAGGGGTGAGAGTTCGGTTTATTCGGTTTCAACCAGAACTGAAATAGTCAAAACCAAATATACCGAAATTCTAAAAATCCAAAACCGAAATCGAACCAAAATTAGCCAAAACCAAAATCGAACCGAAATTAGCCAAAATCGAAACCGAATAATCGATTCAGTTTATTGGATTGGGCTATTTCTATTGTTTAATAGGTCGGACCCAAAGTTGAGATCGTGGTTAAATTTTATTAAAAATGATAATTTTTATACACACATTTGTTGTATTTCAAAATTGCGCCCACAGTTGGACTAGTTGTCAAATTACCAAAGTTAGACTTCAAAACACGTACATAGAATTGTTGTTTTCAAAATATATACATTTTTAATCATAAAATATGCATATAATTGAGGGTATTTACATAATTGCACAAGTCTTATTCGGTATTGTACCGAAATCTAAACTCAAAACCGAAACCCAATAAGAAATTTTAGTATTTTCAAAACCGAAACCGAATCTAATTTTTTTCAAATCGAAGCAAATATCTTATTCGGTTCAGTTTTCAGTCCAAAACTGAATAATGCTCACCCCTACCTATAGCTATAGTAAGTGACTCTCCTACTTTCATTTTCCTTGAAGCATGCATGCTTATGGTGACCCTAATTTTACATTGACACAATTGTTCCTAGCTTGGACTAAACTGTTTGTTTTTTGTATTCTGATTTCCTTATTGGTTTTCAATAACAAATTTGTAAATTTTAACTTCTTCAAATTCTTGAATTTCATTGTTTTCTAGTAACCTCAACGGCGTTCCAAAAGGTAGATACTGGAGGCGCATACTGGGGTGACAACTAGCAACTAAGCAGCCTAGCTTCTAGTTAGTATTAAAAGCAGGAGGGAGAATACAAGGAAAAGGGGAAAAAGTCTAGTATGCCAATCTTTGCCACCAATCTACCTTGCACAGTTCATATTCCTTGTGACAATACTCCTGCCGTACTCCTTATTATTGTTGTCACAAGGAAAAGGGGAGCCAATGATGGGGGAAAAGAGTGGGGACGGTGTTTACTGAACCCCACTTGACCCGAAATTACCATTTTGCCCTTGTGTCCAAATTGGACGAAAGGGTAGTATTTTCTAGCTATCTCGCTGATTTCGGAAACGTTGGTGATGTTTATTTCAGCATCTGGAGACGTTTATTCGGAGGTCTTAGTTTCTGATCCCGTGTCCTTGTCATCTGGACGCTTACACTTTACAGATTACTTGCCAGGCAAGTATACCGTGCCATTGTACTATAATTTATATTCCATATGTTGCATGCATCTTTTTTCTGCTTATTTAGTTTATATGTTTTAACTGCTATATAAACTGCGCGTCCAAGAATAACTTGGGTGCAACGACGGTGGCGTCGTATTCTGTTGTTTTTTTATTTATATATATTCATGTTGACCTAGTTTATGAGACCACCCCATTATCAAAAGGCATTTATGTTTCATTGGCCATGACACTATTATTACACGAGTGTGAGTCACATGTAGGACACAGACTTGCGTACTCGGCTGGCCACTGGTACGTATAGGTCGTGCGACGGATAAGGATAACTGCGGATAGAAACTTTGCATGCTAGAAGACCTGGCAGTTATTAGAGGTATTATCATGTTATGGATATGACATGCTTAGAGCATGGAGTGGGGAGAACAACAAGTAAGGCATTTGGGCTTGAAGCTTAAAAGAGTGGCGAAACATCTAGCGAAGGGCACTCAAGCATTTGTGAGAGTAGTGAGCCTTTCACCGCGAATACAGTCTTTTGGAATGCTAGAAGTTGGTATTCACTCTTAATATACTTTAACTATAGGTCTCTACTCTTCCTAACATTAGCAAGATTGAGTGTGTATGTGTATATCATAATCCTTAGATTTAACATCAAACTATTTACCTTCTTCACTGGTTTCTATATCAAACCTTTCAATATACCTACAACTTGGCAAAGTTAACAGGATACTCTTTTGCCTTACCAACCTTCTGAACTTCTTCATACTACCTCATGCATTAGATATTAAACTAGAATCTTCAAAACTTTCAGCCAATATAACCAGGTATATAATCTTATAATATGCACAAGGTTTCAGTTCTTATCACATTTGTGAATGCCATATTAAACACTAACACTGGTGGAAGGTTTGGGTCTTCTCACACTTTATTCTGGAATAAAAGAGGGGATATTAGATCAATTCACAAAACTAAACAATACATAGCCTGGTCTGCACACGAGACTGTCCTTCTAGTTCTATGTGATATTTTAGTTTCTTCTTTTAAATTTTATCTTCCTTCATTACCAATAAAGAGTCTATTTTCATGTTCCGCGGCTATTGCCATGTAGTTTTTTATTCCTAACTACTATAGTTCTCTTCCATTACTTCATATAAATGGAATTAGCAAGCTCTCTGCATATGTATAACTTAACAATTTTGCATGCTATCCTATACCCTTTTCTATAAGGGAAAATAGAAGTGACTAGAATCTCATCTAGCCAAAAAAGAAATCAGTGGACCATAGGGCACCTCAAGGGAATACGCTCATGAGTTTAGTAGGAGAGGAATGCATGTGATTATGATAGCAACCTTGGTGATGAAAGTAAAGCTTGTTCTAAATAAAGTATACAACCAGCTAAAGACATACACAGGCAATAATGCACTGGACCCCTATCAAAATTAAACGTTGGATAACAGATTTCATGGGGGAAATAATTGTTAAAGTTGACGTAAAATTATAAAAGAAAGATATAGAAAGCATTATGGCATCCAAATCCAGCAAGAGGAAGGACGAGAATAAGATTTACAAGTTTCGTGTCTATGCAAATAAGAAGAGATGCTTTATTGAGGCACCTAAAATCGAACATCAACTGTATTTCAAGTTTATCCTTCAATAGATGTGACTAATGTTGGGTTTAATTTGGATATGCAAATTTATACCACATCCACCTAAAAATAATCTTCCAATAGTTCCCTATTCCCTAATAAAAACAAAATTGATTCTCAAATAATATATATTGTACAGTTGTTTATTGGCTACTACTCACTAATTCACGAAGCATTTCGCAAAATTTAATCTCTCTCTCCCTTCCTCCTAGTGTGGTTCTTCGTACATTACACATCAATTACATAAAGAAATACATAGATTATAGGTAACAATGATCATAAATTAAGACGCAATGAAACACAGAATTTGTAGTGTACTAAGACAAATTTTTTCCTAAGCCTAAATGGAGAAATGAGGGTAAAGTATAACATTATGTCTATCACCTCATCATGAGTATGTGGCCCAAGAGTGTGCTTCTTGATGGCCCATGCTTTGAGGTAGGGTGGAGTAATTTACGGTTTAAGACCAAAAACCGAACCGATACGAATCGAACCGAAATAAGCATTCGGTTCGGTTTAACTTCAACCAGATTGTATATCGGTTTAGTTTCAGTTTTCGGGTCGGGTTACGGTTTTGGATTTCAGTCACCGTCCCGAATTGAAAACCAAATATATTACATGAATTTACCACTTTACCCCGTTCCCCATATAAAACACTCTTTATCCTAATTTTCTCTCTCATGTTTCTTTCTACCGCCGCTCTCCACTCTCCTCTCATGTTCGTCTTCTCCTCTCCCAAACCCTATTTTATGTCACCGACGAGTCTTTCTCCACAGTCGGGCCTTCCCTGAGCCCCCTCACTCCTTTGTGACCTCTCATGAGTCTTCTATCTCGAGATATATATGTCCTCTCCTCTCTCAAGACCTAAGCTCCTCTCTCGGGATCTAAACTTAGATCTACAGGCCAGATCTAAATTGAACCTAATCTATGAAGTCTCCAGTCTCCGCTCAGCACTCTAGGCTCGGCTCTCAAGAACGCCATTCTCTGGCTTTAGTAAGTTTTCTTCCTCTGTTTCTCTCTTCTAAAGTTTATATTTTTATTTAGTTTATAATTTTTTAGCCAAATGATGAATTTTTGTTGTATTAATTTTGTTGGTGACATATTTGTAATTTGGACCATA
This sequence comes from Iris macrosiphon, assembly GCA_036927795.1. Classification (NCBI taxonomy): domain Eukaryota; kingdom Viridiplantae; phylum Streptophyta; class Magnoliopsida; order Asparagales; family Iridaceae; genus Iris; species Iris macrosiphon. Next base: position 2,663,780 of record JAYESA010000009.1, read on the forward strand.
TTCTTGATCTCGAGTTCTCGACATTCTTTGTCTGTGACGTTCTCTATTACCCTCCGACCTAGATCTCACTGGTATAAAGTTCTGATCTCACTAGTATAAAGATACAACTAAAATTTTACATGAACTGACTCATATTTTAAAGTTAAATTATATTGTTATGATGAACTGATTCATATTTTAAAGTTAAAGTTAAATTATATTGTTATCAGTGTTAATGTTTGCTGGAATGATTATGTACGTTATAGTATCAGTGTGAATCTGTCACTTTCCTGTTCTATCAGACTGAATCTGTACATGATAGTATCAGTGTGATTCTGTGAATGTTTCCTGGAATACTATGCTGTTGTATTTAAGTATGGACTTGTAAAAAGTTGTAATGTATTACTATCTAGTTGTAATTTATAGTAACAATATGCTGTTGTGATTCTGCATTCTGTGAATGTTTCCATCGAATACAGAATCTGTAACTTATAGTAATACTATGCAGTTTCTACATATACTTCCATGTTACTATGTATGCAGTTTCTATATAAACGTCCATGTTACTATATTTTTTATGCATGCAGTATTGCAGTTTCTATATATACTATGCAGCATTGCAGTTTCTATATATACTTCCATAAATTTTTTTGTGGGATGGTGCAAGCTTAATTATCCTCGTTTTTCGATCCTTTCGAAGTTGGCTCGGGATGTATTGACCATTCCCATATCTACCGTGGGTTCCGAATCCATTTTTAGTACGGACGGTCATGTGCTTGGTGTCACGCCCCAATCTCCCGCAAGCTCGATAGTCCCCGCTGAACGTGAATCACCACGTTTACAGCTCTCCCGCAGGACCATCGTTCTCATCGAGACGTGATGCCGTACGAGCCTGGAGTTGCGCTCGTACAAGGCGATGTTGTCAAACACCAAATGTTATCATTGAAACAACCAAGTTGCAGCGGAAGTCAAGTATTGTGTACCAAGCACACAATCAGAGTAATACGCAGTGAAGCTCACGATAGGGTCAAATGAAATGCCTCATCGAAGACAAGGCCACGAAGGCGATGTCACGAAGGCGATGAAATACTCTTGCTCTTTTCTCTAGCCCACAAAGGTACTTACAGTTCATACATCATGTCCCGTATATCCAAGCAGCGCCACTACGCCTGCGTACCTGAAATAATGCCCACAAACGTGGGTCAGTACACAACCGTACTGGTGAGCGGGGTAACCCACTCGCCTAAGCCGACACTAAGTAAAAAATAGTGAATGCAAACAGTTATATGGTGATCTTTCTAGTTGAATCCTAGATTCATTTCATGGCATAGGGATGACATGTTAAGGAAAGCTGTAAAGCAGTTTAAGCATGCAAGTACTCAACTCAAACCAAACGACAAGCAAATATATAAGCAACTCGAGGGAAACTAGCATGTAAACCGTCCTGCTCAAGTCCAAGCAACACGATAACATGTCGAACCATCAACCAAGCCTCAATATCCATCCTCAACCAACACTTACAATCCAAATCTCACAGTGCACACTCTTGCCGAGGCAAGGTGGCCGCGCCTACACGAAAGCCAAACCAACAAAAGAAAAGCAAGCCAACACTATACTATATGAAGTCACTGGCCAAGCCATAAAGGACTTTGATCGGACTGATCAAATGCGGTTCTCCTCGAAACAGCGCTAAGTAGCTAACCCACCTGGATCGATTCCAACCGCTGGCACCGCGCCCAAGACGCGTTACCCAATTGTCTCCTCCATGGCCGAACGGTCCCGGTGCCCCGGAGTACCCGTTCGAGGAGACCAAACCCTGTGCAATACAGGTTGTCCGTGACATGCAGACACCAAGTAGGTATGACGAGAGGATCGAACATTCTCGCCCCACCAAGCGATCCTAGACTCGTTCCGCCAATAATCCAACCAACACATCCATAACCATTCTTCCAACATATAGCCCAAGGCACCATTCACAAGTTATTCCCATAGGCACAATGCCTCTTCTCAACACAGTATTTCCAATGGTGCAACACCCATGCTCAAAGCTAACCCATGGCACAATGCCGTTTCAGTGGCACAATGCCCCATTCGTGGCACGATGCCCCATCAAGCGGCACAACACCCTCGCCGATGCAGTTGTTCGGTTTTGAACCATAACTGCTCGCTTTGCAAGACAAAGCGACCAAGTGATACCCGTGCACGGATGCACGCTCGCTCGCCCAAATCTCAATGTTCCCAATCTCTCAATGCATCATTCCAACTGTCCAAACATAATCCCAATTATCCAACCAACTGCCTCAAATGTAATATTCCAACTCTAGCTCCAACTATCCAACGCACAAACCAAATCAAGCCACAATCCTACCAAGCCAATGGCGTACACTCTATGCACGCCTCAGTGTAGTGATTCCCAATGTTTCAGCCCAAGTGTTCAAGCCATTACGTGTTTTCCATATTATTAGGCATGAAGGAGTAGAGGAGAAGGGAAAGAGCCCACTCACAATGATTGATCCCGTTAGGCATCATGTCCTGCCGATACGGCCAATCCCTTGAACCCGTGGTCCGATGCAAGCGCGATCTACTCAACTGGTATGACCGTGCGAGCAGGCCGTGCTCTACAAATCATCCGACCGATCGGACTAAGGAAGATGGCATTATCATTCCAACTCAGCTATCTCAGTACTGCTCTGAACGAACACCTGATTTCCATCGAACCCGCTAGCCATCTGCACATGAAACAACTCAATCAATACTTATTTCCAAAATCCAACAAATCAAATGGAACCAGCATTTGTTTCATTCAATCCGACTCAGCGTAACGTACCGTACGGTTGCGGGGCGTTACACTTGGTGCATATAGGAGCTCTTTGACTCCAAAAATTGTTAAAGCTCTTATTTGTAGTCAAGATTGATTTCTGGAGGCTTCCGATCGACCCATGTATCTATTATTGAAGAGGATTTAAAAGACTTCTATAAAGTTGAAATGGACATTTAAATTTTTTTTTTTAATTGTATTACATTATTATATTGAAATTTTGATTTTGACTTTATTTTGGGCGTTTTAACTTCATAGATTCTTTCTTTCATCTAGTTTTGGGTAAGTTATCAGTGGAATCAACATCAACAACTGAGGTTTACTTTTGCTCTTTAAAATTGGAGTGATATTTTGGGAACACAGACTTTATGTGGGTGGGAGACTACTTGTAATATTTTATGATACTGCTGATACTGCATTCTGCTTGTAATATTTTGGGAACACAAACTCTAGTGCTCTTAGTCTTACTGTTGTTTTATATTTACTGCTGATACAACATTCTGCTCTTACTACATTCTGCTATAGTGTTGTTTCCCTTCTTAACTTCTGATGTTACTTGCATTATGCATTATGTTTTATGAATGATGTTTTATGTTACTGCAGTGTGGCGAGGCATTCGCTGCAGCCATTGGCGAGGCATGAACTGCACGCAGTGGCATCATACTATGGTATATGATATATATGCTGCCAGTTTATTTCTTGTTTCTTCTTGAAAATTTTACTAACATATTATATGAGAAGTGGCAATGATGATGGCTTGAGAAAGTGAAACTGATACTACATGACATCACACTATGATGCATAAATCAGTCATATCTGAGCCATATTTTACCTTCTTGTTTTGTTTTCTCTTTGGTGCAGTGGCCCTGCTCAATGGACGAGACAACTCATTTCGGCATAATGGATACTTGTCTATCAGTCTGGGCTTTGACTCAAGATTTTGTTGCTTACATTTTTGTATGTTATATTGAGTATCATCTTATTCGAGAATATAATATTCTCTATTGTATAAAATCTCCCATTTTTGTATGTTCTGTTGCTTATATTTTTGTATGTTCTGTTGTTTACAAATTGTATGCATCTATTGAGTATCAGAATAGAAGATTCTCTATTGTGCAAATGCTTCCATTTTTGTATGTTATTTTGCTTGCATTTTCGATCTTAAGAATATATTTTTGTATGTTCTATTACATTTTTGTATGTTCTGTGTTATATTAGTAATGGACTTTAGTCCCACATCGGATAGAGTAATAGAGAGAGGGATTAACCTCTCCTATATATATATGTAGTCTTCTCATCAATAAAAATCATCCTATTATTCCAATTCTTCATGGTATCAGAGCCATAACTCATCCACCCCTCTCTCTCCACAAAGAAAAAAAAAACCTAACCCTAGATCCCCCCCTCCCCTCCCCCGCTACAGGCCCCTGCTGCCACTCCTCCTCCCCTGTTGCCGCTGCCCCCCCCCTCTCCCGGTCAGCCTGCCGACTCCCCCCAACTTGCAGGACCCGCCTCCCCCCCCCCTTCACCGCCCCCCCCCCACTCCTGTCAGCCCCCCCCCCCACCCAATCCCTGTCAGCGCCCCCCCCCCCCCCCCCCTTTTCCTACCCACTCCTAGCTACCACTATGTCCATTAACCCAAACCCTAACCCAGCTGCCTACCACAAACCTTAGTTGTCTTTTTCCACCTTCAAAAAAAAAAAAAAAACATGTTGGAATTATCGGAGGTTAAACATTTTTTTGTTTGCTGGAACCTCTAGATCCCAACTTCAGTTTACGGAATCTAACAAAGAGCAGACAAAGTGGTTTGTCTTGCGTGAATCTTTGTTTCTTTCCTTTCTTAATCTTCAGATCGGGATCTCACATAGAGTAACCTAGTTTGACTCCATGTCCGGACGTGTATGATCCACATTCCCTCTCTGCTTTCTATGTGCGTGCCGGTGCTAGCCACGTTTCTAGCGCATTAACAGAGTTGATGTGATTGTCAAGTTGGAAAATTCATATCGACAGTCGAATCCGGACTGAAGGATGACAGGCACTGAGGCGAGGACACTAGTGTCAGAAACATAATGACGGGACCAACGGGCACTAGCATGACAATTTTTTTGATTCGACTTGTCGATCGACAATTGGATGGACCAGAGGACTACTCGACATGGCACAAGAAGGTTGAGAAGACGCTTAGGAGAATGCGATTGTCCAAACATCTGACTGACAACCCCCCAGCAGAGAATGATCCCATATTTAAACAAAGGGAGACAGATGATAGTTGACTCTTTACACAGTTGATGAATTCAATGGAACCATCGGTGGAAGACATGGTTCAGAATACGAATTCCGTAAAGAAATTATGGGAGGTTCTGACGACGGCGTTTGATGAAAAACATGATTTGTCCTGTATCTATGACTCGGTCGTTGGCGTAACCGAGCAAATCAGGAAGACAAATATCATAAGGACCATTACCGGGCCTTTAAGACTATGACTGATGAAATCGACCGTGATTTACTCCTAACAACGGATATCAATGAAGCACGGGCCCAACGTGAGCAGCTTCATGTCATGGCATATCTGGCATCTCTCCGTCCTGATGCGGACTCTGCTAACTCTCAGATCATTGGTGGATCTGATGTTCCGTCTTTGCTGGAGGCCCACTATCGCGTTCTTCGGGCCGCAAAAGTTGTGGAGACCACTCCAGATAATGCTCTTGTTGATCAATCTGCTCTTGGTGCGGCTCGTCCTGGATTTCGTGGAGGTCGTGGTGGACGACGTGGTGGCCGCAATGCTGGTCATGATGGGGGACAAGAAAATGGCGGACGTGATGGAGGACGACCGCCCACATGCTTCAACTGTGGTCAGCATGGCCATTTCCAGTGGCAGTGTCCTAAAGCTCCTGCCGCCAATATTACAACGGAAGCACCTGATGATGGCATTCGATCTGTCCAGATGACTGCATTGTCATATACAGATTTTTTTGAGTTCCAAGCTCAATGTCGTGGTGAGGCATCCACAGCCGGATCCACAGCCGGGTACAACACGACATGTGTGGTGTGGTCGAAGCAGTGGATAATTGACTCTGGTACGTCGGCTCACATGACTGGCGACGCATGTATGATATGCAATTATATATCGGTGGAACGTGTTTCCGATATTACTGTTGCCAATGGTGGTTCACTAACAGTCTGTGGACGTGGAAGTGCCCGTCTTTCTTCCGGACTGTCCCTCAATTTTGTATTACATACACCTGGCAACCCGTTCAGTTTACTTTCCATTAGTCAGATTACTCGCGACATGCATTGCTCGGTAACATTTTTTTTTGATGGTTGTGTTTTTTAGGACCTCAAGACTGGAAAGACTGTCGGTAGGGGACATGTGGCTGGAGGCTTGAACCTGTTTGATGCACCTTCCCTTGTTGCTTGTGCCGGCATGAATCTCGATCCTTTCGAGCTATACTGTCGGTTAGGCCATCCATCTATCCAAGCTCTCCAGAAGTTGTACCCATCTTTAGATATTCCCGTTTTTTTCATTGTAAGTAGTGTAGTTTGGCTAAACATTATCGGATTTCTTATCCGGTTAGTCAAAATAAATTTGTATCTGCTCCTTTCGAGTTGGTACATTCTGATATATGGGGGTCATGTCCAGTTGACTCGATGATGGATTTCAAGTACTTTGTTACATTTGTTGATGATTACTCACGTGTCACTTTTGTCTATTTGATGAAATCTCGCATTGAACTATTTGACATTTGGTACAATTTTTATGCGGAAATCAAAACACAATTTGGTGTTCCGATTAAATGTCTCGAAGTGACAATGGTCGTGAGTATATGTTTCGTGAGTTCAATTCACATTTGTCTCGACATGGCATCATTTACCAAACTTCATGTCCTTATCGCCACAACAGAATGGTGTGGCCGAACGCAATAATCGTCATCTCTTAGAAACAACACGTGCTCTTATTTTTCAAGTACGTACTCCCAGAAGATTTTGGTCGGATGTGGTACTTACAGCATGCTATCTTATTAATCGCATGTCATCGTCGGTTTTCAATTGTGCTACTCCATTTTCTATGTTATATCCAGAACAAGTCGTTTCCTTTATCTCTCAAAATCTTTGGCTGTTTGTGGTATGTTCAGGATATCCGAGTCGTTTCCTTTTCCTCTCAAAATCTTTGGTTGTTTGTGTTATGTTCAGGATATCCGACAAACCTTTCTAAATTAGATCCTAAGGCAATCAAATATGTTTTTCTTGGGTATCCTAAAGATCAGAAAGGGTACCGTTGTTTTTTTCCTACCCTGAAGAGGTATTTTTTTCTCTCGGGATGTTACTTTCATTGAAACCAAGTTTCCTCCACTTCCACAAACTACAGGTCCAGTGCCCCAAGTTTACCCAGAAGAGAATTTCTTGTTGTTTTATGTTCAAACACAACATGCCCCCGTAAGGGTGCCCTCCCCTACCGAGACAGTATTCCGGTCCGACGTCCGCAGACACCGGTTCAGTCAGCACCGCCGTCGTCCGAACGAGTGTCGCAGATGGTGCCTCTGCCTATAGTCACAGAGCCATCATCCTCCTCTAGCTCCACTGAGTCGCCTCCGCCTGTTCCTCCAGTTCGACCTGGTCGTGTTTGTCGTGATCATCCCTTGTATGTTGAAAACTACAAAGGGCTTGCAAGCCACACTCAGTCCTTGATAGCTACTATTGATGGGATTAAGATTCTCAATTCTGTCGAGGAGGGTCTCAAATATTCCGGTTGGCGTGCTGCTATGAAAGAGGAGATAAAAGCGCTTCGCGAGAACCATACTTGGGACTTGGTAGATTTGTCTTCTGGTAAACAGGTTGTCGATTGCAAATGGGTGTTCACGATCAAAGTGAAACCGGATGGCACCATGATCGACTAAAGGCTCGTCTGGTGGCTCAAGGATATTCTCAGACTTATGATGAGGATTATTTTGAGACATTCTCCCCAGTTGCCAGGATGACCTCTGCATGCGAACTATTGGCCTTAGCTGTTCGCTATGACTGGCCACTACTTCAGCTGAATATCAAGAATGCCTTCCTCCACGGGGATCTTGACAAAGAAGTATATGTGGTGCAACCTTCCGGGTTCGTTGCAAGGGAGGGTAAAGTGTGTCATCTGAGGAAGGCCCTCTATGGTCTCAAACAATCACCTCGTGCATGATTTGGTCGGTTTACAGATGTCACTCAGTTTGGCATGTGTCAATCGAAGAAAGATCATTCAGTATTTTACCGACAGACGTCGGCTGGAAGGATACTACTTGGTGTTTATGTTGATGATATTGTGATCACAGGAGACGACAGTCAGGGCATTGCAGGACTGAAAAAGTTTCTGGAAGAACAGTTTCAGACCAAGGATATGGGATCATTAAACTACTTCTTGGGTGTTGAAGTCGTACGGAGAAAGAAGCACATTGTCATGTCTCAGAGGAAGTCTGTGCTAGACATACTAAATGATGCAGGAATGATGTAAGCCAAGGGAACAACGTCGCCAATGGATCCATGAGAAAAGTTACTCCCCGACGAGGGGGTACTGATGACTAATCCGGATCAATATCATCGAGTGGTTGGAAAACTCAACTACTTGGCGGTTATGACTCATCCAGATATTTTTTTTGCCGTCAGTGTCGCGAGTAGAATTATGTCTTCCCCACGAGTTCCACATTGGCAAGCAGTTCTCAGAATTCTGCGCTATCTAGTCCAGAATCCTGGAAAAAAATCGCATGGAGAACCAGGGACATACAAATGTTGAGTGATTTACCGATGCTAACTGGGGTGCAAGTCCGACAAATAGACGATCTACATCTAGTTACTCGGTATTTATTGGCGGAAGCTTGGTATCGTGGAAGAGCAAGAAGCATAGTGTGATCGCACGATCAAGTTCCGAAGCAGAATATCGAACCATTGCTCATGGCACGACAGAAGTGTTATATCTGCAGAATCTTCTACAATAGCTTGAAGAAGCAGGATTTAAAGCAGCAGATATATAGTATGATAACCAATCTGCTATCCATATTGCTATCAATCATGTATTTCATGAAAGGACGAAGCATATTGAAATTGATGTTCACTTCGTCCGTGGTGAGTATAAAAAGGGGATGATAAAGTTTCATCACGTGAGGATCGGTGATCAGATAGCCGATATCTTCACGAAATCTCTTTTGGGTCCTCGGGTGCAATTTTTGTGTAACAAACTGGACATGATTGACATATATGCTCCAGTTTTAGGAAGAGTGTTAAGTATTATATTAGTAATGGGCTTTAGTCCCACATCGGGTAGAGTAATAGAAATAGGGGTTAGCCTCTCCTATATATATGTAGTCTTCTCATCAATAAAAATTATCATATTATTCCAATTCTTCATTTGTTAGATTTTTGCTGATGAATTATCCTATGTTCTTAGAAATTGAAGAAATTTGCATTATCCTCTGTTCTGTTACAATGTTTTTTGTATAATCATATATTTTGAAGGGGGAAAAACTGATGATTTTGAAGGGGAAAAAAATTGCATGTAATTTTCTAGCCCGGCCCAAGACCCACTAAACCGAATGAACCTTAAAAATGAACCGTTTAGTTTGGATCTGTTTGGTATTTATCAACAATCGGTTCGGTTTGGTCTGAGAATGATACGGTTTCAGTTTAGGTTCAGTTTTGCAAAATTTCGGTTCGGTTCAACCGAACCGACCGAATGCTCACCCTACTTTGAGGCAGAGGCATATTGCCATATCCTCAAAGTTTCACTCATAGCCTGAGTTGAGGGTTGACAATTGAGGCACTATCCAGGTGATCCTGGATTAGGAAGTTAACACTTTTCTCAAAAAACAAAAACAAAAAGACAAACCGAAACAAAACAAAACAAAAAACATGAGGCACTAGCTATCACATTGGTTCAAGGTACATGCTACTTGCCACAAAGAGGTTGTTTTCTAGTTCCATCGTCCATGAGTCAACTCAATATACTATTTCAAAAGAAAGAGGAGAGCAACTTTGGAAATGGAACCACAAAGGTGACGACAAAGATAGAAACAAGTATCAAATTATATTAAGCGGTTTCCATTAAACGCTCGGTCCATGGTTGGCTACTAATTAATGGTGAATTGGTGATTATGCTGCTGCTTGGAATTTCCGTCTAATCAGTCACCCGACTAATTGAATTAAGTGGCTGATTAACCTGATTAACCACTGATTAATCCTGTTCTTAAAAACTGATTATTTGCGAGAGAGAAGGCATCATATTAACTCAGCCATGTTGAACAGTCATGCTTTAGCTCATAAGATTAAGAGTACAATAGCTACTGAAACCAAAATCCTGGATCATTACCAACTATAAAGGCATAACTCTTGACAGAAAAGGGAAATGGTTAACCCTTTGCAAACTCTTAAGACTAGAAAAGAACGGATTTTTTATACCATTAGAGGTTGATACTATTGAGATGCACCAAGAACTGTTAAGCTTAAGAATTAAGGATATACCCAATCGTGATGGAACGAAGAAGCATATAGAAGATTTCAAAACCATTACCTGTGATAGTGCATAATCAGCTTGTTGCTTTGCATAGTAATGTTCTGAAGGATGAAGGTTGCCAATAACAGCTTTCAATTCATTTTCCGACAAAAATCTGGAAAGGAAATTATCGACTATAAGAAATCTGTATGCGTAGATTTTCTAATAAGTGAAAAGATCACAGCTCTCCTAATGTGTACCCATCATTGTCCTTGTCAAGGTCTTGAAACATTTTTTTAGCGGGCGCTGTATCAGACTCATTATGAACTTCGTCATAGTTTCTTATTGAATCAAAAAGTCCATGAAAGAACTCTTGAAAGTCAAGCTTCCCATCTTTATCCTGATCCCTTTCCCTGGAAAGACACAGTAAGCAATTACACGAGATCTTATTAGGCCCAGATATTCGTCAGAATACAAAACTAAGTTAACATGTATTCACTCATAATTTTTGTCACTATACTAGAAGGTTGTAGATTATGGTAAAAACCCAGTTTCCTAATAAAAAAAGATAGCAGTTTTAGCTGCTGAAACAATATTGAAGGTCTCATAATCACAGAGATTTCATCATAATCCTCCAAAAAATTAAATTTTGCTGCTTGTTTTTTCTGAAGAATTCACTTTTCCTTGTCCTGCTATACTTGCCACCCTAAAGGAACAAAACCAACACCAAGAGGACCACTAGTTGCTTTCCCTTTTGTTAAAAGAAGTTCTAGCAAAAAACAAAAACGAAAAATTATTTGCCTTTTCCTTGAAATATTCACCTTTTGTCTCCTACCATATTTGCCACATCAAGAAAACAAAGCCCAGTGAGAGGATATGTATTCACTTTTTCTTTAAATAAAAACTATAAAAATAACCTTTATTTCTTCAGCAATAAAATTAAAACTTCCTATTTGACTCCTTTCAATTTTATGTGTAAGGCCCTAGGGTGAAAACAGTATGAAGGCACTTAAGTCCAAAAGAATAGTGATCTATATTGTCAGCTTGGCTAGCAAAGCAAACTGGTATTGTAGGTAATCTAACAAGTACAGCATACAGGAAGCAGCTAAATACAGCACTCTTGCATTGTTTAAAAAGGTGGCCGAGTACCAGCTTAAGTGGTTTCAGAGAAACACAGTCACGCCACTCGCTTTAGGGTCTACATGGTCTATACAGGGCACGGCTGCTTCCTACAATATGCAGCCTGCTTAGGTGTTGAGATGATGCAGGTCAAAAGTCAAAACAAGCATAAATATAACAGAAAAAATTCATAAACATTGGAGATTTTTAAATAGTCGAGCCAAAATTTTCCCAAGGCGCTATGATCACACAATGTTATTCAAGTGATACCTATGAGTGATTCCCTTTGCTATTTAGAGCCAATCATTCACCGTGATGGTGATATTGATATTTGATAAGGATGCCATTCATTATATTGAAGTATGATGGTTGAAGTGGAGAAACGCTTCTTATGTTCTTTGTGATTGTAGAATGTAGAATAACTTTGACATTGAAAGAAAATAATCTACTAAAAGGGCAATAAGACCAAGCATCCTTTAGGGGTCCAAATGCTGGGCAGTTAAGAAACATGTCCGAGAAATGAGCACATCTGAAATGAGTTCATCAATTTCATGCTCTAAATTCTTCCCCTAAAAGTTGCTTGTTTAAGATATCTTGATTTGTCTCCTCAAACAACTTCTGAAATTACCCAACATATTGTATCTCATGGTAAGCAGACAAACATCTATGCTTCAGGTCTATAGAGGGTGACAAATATCTTGATTTCCAAACCAAATAATTTCTAGCCAATAGATCAAGTTTGTGGCACATAAGTGGAAGTTCGTATCATTATGGAATCAATGACAGTTGGATCTTGGTTGCATGAGAATAAACTGCATGACCAAAAAGGGGAATTACCTACCCGCCAAATGACGCACTAGGTTTTAGGGGAAGTCCCTCTCTTGCATATTGCTACATTAGCTACATTGGGTTGACAACTAGTCATTATAAGTTTGTCAATTCTTTTGAGGAACTTTCTTGTTTTCCATAGCCAAACCCTTTTAATGGGAGAAGCATGATGATAAGATTCACTGACTTGTGATTCCAATTCATGATGTTTGGTTTCTTATATTTGGAATGCTAAAGTCATGTTACTATGTAATTCTTATTGTGTTGTTGGATGTACTTGGGATTCCATTGCCGATAATAGGAACTGTTTTGGGTCTAGTGAACATTGCATGATGATTTTACTCCAAATCTTAGAAGCCATAAGCGGGAGCGCGACTACTTAGAAGAGTCTAAAATTGGGAACGTGATGGGAGCATGCACTAATAATTCTTTTATGTTTATTAATTATTTATAGATATCTTAATATTTATTAGAATTTATAAATTTTAGTTCAAAGTTAAAGAGAGATCATTTGCATGGTGATTTTTATGATGTCAAGGTAAGTAATCATTAGTTTCATATTACTTTGATGAACGTGTATTAAAAAAATTTCAACTTTCTTCCCAAAAATCTTGTCATCTTTTAAATTTCTGGTCCTTTTATGGGAAGCGCTCCTGTCACCGGGGAAATGCTCTTCCGTCGCCGGAAAAACGAGTCGCTTCTAAGTAAGAACCGCCGAATCGCAGTTCTTACTTAGATTTGTTGGCCTCTTAGGATATTGTGGCTTCTAAGCTCCAAATCGATGAATTGGAACTTATATGCTTTAAGAGTAAATCCCACTCAAGCAAATATGATTCATCTCTTTTTATAGAAAAGATGTAACTGAAATCCAACAATCACAATCAATCAATGGTGTGGTATGAGAGAAATTGCTTACATGCAATTTAAGTTCTATGCTGTCAAACATTCTTAATATATATTGTACAGGTAAATAATTATACACAGCTTTCTTAGCTTTATCACCTATGTTACTTATTTTTTATAAGTATTTTACTCTTTTGAATTACTTTGTTTTAGCCTGGTTACACATGTTAACTATTTTTATAAGTGTTTTACCCTATTCAATTACCCTAACAGGTCCGACTTACAGTTAGCTTCTTCTGATGCCAACCTATCTATTTCTGATGCCAAAGAATCTAATTCTGATTTCAAACATATTCTTCTAACACATATGGATGCATTCTAAGTCCTAATTATTTGCTTACTACATCCTTTACTACTAAGTTACTTCAACAAGGAAGAAGCCAACGCTCTATGAAACCTATTGGTTAATAGTAACAGTCACCCAAGCTCGCATCGCTTAGAATGGAACTATCTAAGCAGCAAAAGACTAAACAAGAAGGCTCAAAACAGTAGATACATCAGTGGCGGAGCTTGGATTATATATTTGAAGAGGCAAGCCTAATATTAAGTGTGTATATATATGTATTTAAAACTTAATCAAACAAGTGACTAAACAAATTTAAAGGGAAAAAAAAGTAGTAATCAACTTAAGTAGAACATGTTAAATAATGTCACATTCAACTAATTATACAAATTTAAAGAAAAAAAGTAGTAATAAACTTGCAAATCGTTCATGAATAATCAACAATACCATTTCATTTAAAGCAAGGCTCGGCCATAATGACTTATAAATCACCTGAAAAATTCACTAATTTAATTACTACTTTGAAAAAAAAAAATATTCGGAAGATTAAAAAAAATATTATAAAAAGAAATCAAACCTCTTTAAAACTCAAAAGTTCCAACTGTTGTGAATTTTGTTATTCAAAAGAGATTTCTTGGTAGGCAGACCAAACCATGTGAAGCTTAAAACCATTGATGAATCATGAAAGAGTTGGGCAATAGCCTAATTACCTCAATGAATTGTGCAATTGCTGCTAGTAATGGGCAAGTAATTGAGTTACTTGACTTCTACGATCCAACTCTTCGACTCTTCCCTCTTTGTTTTTTTTGTTTGTTTGAATGGAGAATCGGTGAAGATCAAAAGTCAAATGAAAAATAAATTGAAATTTGGTACATTTAGAAAGATTACATAACACATTGATTTAATTAATTTTTTATAGTCATATTTTATTCTCAATTCTCACATGATGGTGCTAATAAAAGTCAAGCGATCTTTTATAGTAATATTGTATTCTTGGTGGGGCCAAATATTAATAGTTATTAAAATTACGATATAAGAAATTCAGAGAATCAATCTGATGGGAATATTCTACAAGCTAGTGCCAAATATCCAAAGAAGGCAACTGCAGACAGGAGAGAATTGTTATAAAGCAAGGACAGCAAGCAGCAAGTAAAATGTGTACCTTATTGGTCACACAATTACAGCTCAGGAACCACAGGTCAACCAATGAAAAGTTCCTTTAAGCAAATAGAGTCCAGATGAAAGATGGAAAACCAAGGTTTTGACAATTGCATAAAAGCTAAGACATCCTACAAAGTTATAAAGTTTCTTGAAGAAACTGGGATGGATAATCTAGTCATGCAGAGTGGTCCAGAAACTTCACTGTTCAATTAAACTTATCATTATATTCCTTGAGGATAGTTTTCAAGAAAAATAGTTGATTAACAAAAGAATTAAGTTCAAGATCAATAATGCTTAATTATGTTGTCCAATTATGGGTCAATATTGTCAGTCATGATTGGAACATGAAAGTTTCAAAGAATTTTTTGTTAGTTCCCTACCTTGAGGACACCAACATATTAACTTTAGGACCCTAGGTGGTTTACTAGTTTATTCTACTGCACATTGTACAAGTTTATGTGTGGTGCATGCATTTTATTTGTTTATTTATGCATAAGAAACCTCTGTCCGTACTGAGGATTTGTCATATTTTTTCTTTTATATACTATGAACGTCTAGAATCATCTTTCCAAGACCATTATAACTTCACAATTCATTCAGACATGACCATAAAGTCAAAGTTGAACTAGCATTGGAGACATGTATAACTCTTTAACATACGAGGAAGGGTATGCAAGCTTGAATAATTGATAAGTAAACAGAATTGGGACATTATTGCTTCAAAAATATGATGAGAGAGGTTCCACCTTATTTCTTCTTTACACAGCCACTGAATTAGCTTTGTATTGGTACTATCTGCTGGATGTAAGAAGCTAGAGGAACATGAACGAAATATCAGCAGAAAGATGTAAGAAAATGAACAATGAGTGTGTGTGTGTTGGGGGGTTATGAATATTGGGCTTACTCATTGAACTCTGTAAGATTCAGAAGACCATTCCCGTCCACATCTGAAGCATTAAAGTGATCCTCTTTCCACCAACCCATGTTGTAAGTGGATGAAGTATTACCTGGCAACAAATTACATATACAACTAGTCAGTATATCATGACTATCTAAATTTGTTTCCCATAAATTTGGGGTTGGCTAAGAAGCACGATTCAATGTCAAGAAACTTCGACGACAACAAAACATTTATCCCATAATTATGGGGTCAGCTGTTTGAATCATCTTCCAGAAGATAGCTAGTTTCACTAGGAAATACCTTTTCCGGTCAAAAAATCCAACAAACAAATATGTATCCTAGTTGAGCAGCATGCTCTATTAAGGGCCATGTCCCCGGTAACACTAACAAGATCCATATCATTCTTTAACACTTTAAACCATGTTAGTCTAGGCCTAACTCTAGTCCTAGCGGCTCAATTTACTACTATATTATAGCTCCTCCTTACGGGGGCATCTATGGTCTGCTTTGTACATGTCCAAACCACCTAAGTCAATTCTTATTCATCTTGTCATCGATTGGTGCCACCTCTAACTTCCCACGGATACACCCATTTTTTATCTTATCATTTAATGTATTGTCATTCATCAATCTTAGCATTCTCATTTTACGTACACTAACTTTTTGGACATGTTAGTTTCTAATTACCCAACACTCTGATTCGTAAAGCATGGTTGGAAACTTCACAAACTAAAAATCTTAAGACCAATCGTCGACCTAATATTGATCCTCTAGGATATGTAGGTAGACCTCCCTTTTTCTGATGCAAGAAATCTTACCTTAGTATTTTTCATAACTAATGATATCTATAAATAACTCTAATTAATTTAGAGTCTTTAAGTCAACTCTGTGTTGCCTACGGTTATCAGATTCTTGGTTTGGGTATGTGATACAGTTCTAATTATGGGACACATTAGTGTAAGCAACATGTTCTACTATAAGGGTAGGCTTAGTAAGTAAATAGATCTTACTAACAAGAGATGAGAAGGATGATCACCAGACGTACCTCTTTGAAAACTCTGAATTTGATCCATTTACATTCCAATGGAGGAGAGAATGAGGCAGCTACAAACTCAATCAAGATTAAATAAGTTGGACATATAAGCTTAAGTCTGAAAGATCTGACGTTCATTATGTTGGCATGTGGCAGGCAACAAAAGGTTTAGATGCACTGGCCGCCTTATTTTATGATGGCAGGTCCATGTACCGAGTGACTTTAAGAACAAGGTCATACCGGCTTCCGTGTAGAAATATACTAAAGATCAAAGAATGTACAGAACCTAGGTTTGTAAATTCATGTATGGTATCGTGTATCGTATGATACAATAACTCTAGAAGTTTAAATGTATACTTCTAAATCCATATAAGAACATGATTTAATATATATTTTTCTCATAAGAATTTTTTTTCATCTTTACAGGTGAATATATTTCCAACATCCAGATTTTAAGTATATATTCCATGACTCAAGTAAAAAATAAAAATTGATACTACCTATTAGCCTATATGTATGGGACCGGATCAACCAAATCGTAACAAAATGGTAGTATAACGTATCTTATCATAAAGATAAGTATCGTGTACCGTAAGATACTAACAACATAGTACATAACATGTTATCGAAATGAGTAATTCCAAGGACAATTTTCCACTGCAAGGGCAAGGCATAGTGACTTGGGTTTTCATGAAGTGATGAGAACTCGCAAAGAAAAAGTAAGCAATTTCTAAGGGCCAGTTTTGCATGGTAATAACAAAAAGAACTGAAGAAAAATAATTAGGGATCGTGATATAGTGTTGCAAGATTAAAGGGCCATCATTTTACTAACAAGAGGCCTAAAACTTGGTTTCTCTTTTTTTTCTTCACTATATGAACCCTTCAAAAGTGGATAATATAGTGCATGATATCAAAAGCATAAGCATTGCATGGACAAGAATATAACACTACACATCGATTTTGGCATGTCCTAATTTATTTTTGGAGTGTTTGTGTCGTGTCTAATATATGTCCGACACAATGTGACACATGCACAAGTTTTAGTGTTTGTGCTTCCTAGCATAACATGAGCTTGCTTACATATCATTTTTCCAGGGATAGGATGAGAAGTATCGAGAACAATTCTTCACTCTATGGCAAGGTTCACAATATCGGTATCAGACCATTCTTATGAGTATCGAGATCAGCATTATCGACAATATTATCACATGATCAGATTTTTGGTATCGTAAAGTAAATAATTATTACTAAATTTTAGAATTTTTTTTATACATTTAGACATAATTCTAAGTATTTTCGGTGTTGTTTTTAATAGTTTTGAAATTGAATGGAATAATAGTCACTTTTGCTGAATGGTTTACTACGATAAAAAGCTTTTCTTCATTTATATGCTTTTATACTCTTACTATGCTATTACACCCTTGTTGATTGGTCTTTTTGCGTTCAAATTACTATGTCGAAATGAAAGAGATGCGTGCCGGTATCAGTGGCGGTAGGTATCAGATCTGGACATACCAAACCGTATTGGTATCGGCCGATATTGCAAACTATGATTTATTATCGCTTAGGTTTCCCGTTAAGAATCAAAAATTGTGAATGTCGCAAAGATGGTACCTTTTCTCATGCATTATACCAAAACTATCAAAAAAAGGGAGATCAAAATCAGACCTTCATCGTCCCTCCGTCTCCAGCCGGGCGGGTCGTACTCTCCCAAAGCGACGAACCCGTTCTTGTCCTTGTCGTGCAGCTCCATGTCCCTCGCGGTCCGGTGCATGACCTCCCTGAGCCCAATCTGGAAATTCCACTCCGCCAGCTCCTCCGCGGACGCGAACCCGTCCGCGGGGGCGACGTCGATCTTGGGGAAGAGCAGCTGGATCCGGTGGGTGACGTTGAACCTCTCCTCGTCGTTGATGTAGTCCTCGGCGTCCATGAAGTCTTCCCACTCCGGCTGGGTCTCGTAGCCCGGGGCGTGGCCGTCGTCGTCGTCATCGTCGAAGTGGAAGTGGGCCCTCTCCCATTGCCGGTCCTCGCGCTTCTGCTCAATGCTGGAGATGATAGGATCGAAGGGGATGGGGGGGCGGTGGCGGTCGGCGGAGGAAGGGGGCGGGCGGAGCTTGAGGCGGCGGTGGCGGGATTGGGGCTGGTTGGAGGAGGACAGGAAGAGGAGGAGGAGGACGGCGAGGGTGGTGTAGATGATGGCGGTGACGATTGGGGATTTCGCCATTGATAAAACTGAGATATTTAGATTTGGATCGGAAAAGAAAGACTTGGGATAAGGGCATTACAAAATACACTTTGGGCTAACTCGGTATTGGGATAGTCCATTAATGAATGAAGTTTATTCATACTAGTCCAAAGTTTACTCATACTAGCCCAAACATTACTCTTTCCTCCCAAACCCCCCAAACCTCCACCACCGTAGCCCTCCTCCTCCACTTCTTCCTCCTTCTTCTTGTCGATGGCTCCCAAACTCTCAAAAGAATCAAGGTACAATTCTTCATTCTCCTTGTCCTTCTCAATTTTTAATAATTTATATTGCATTTCGAAAAATTTCTAAAAATTATCTTTCCAATCTTAAAATTATAGTCCTGAATGTAGTTTCGGATGTAGTTTCGACGTATTTCTGAGTCTCGAACCCGATTTTAGGACATACAAGTTCGACATTCGTCGAACGTATGGAACAGAAACATGTGGGACTGTAGACATTTCTACAGTCCTATATACATTGTGGACTGTTGAAATATCTGCAGTCCTTTATGTATATAGGACTAGAAATTTTAACAGTCCTGTATACATATAGGACTATAAAAATTTCTACAGTTCTGAATGTTCAATTAATTTTGGGATGTTAATACATATCTTTTTTGTCTTATAGTCACGACCCTCGGAAGAGCATTGAGGATGAAGGTATCATAAGAAGACGCCCTACTGCGTCGATGCGTAAGGAACGCAATGTTCAGCGTGCTGTTGAACCAGCTCTCACTATCCTCGACCCCGAGGTACGCCCTGAAGTTAGGAAACGTCGACTGATGAAGAAGATTGTAACTCGTTCGAAGAGACGTGCTCCTAGTACTTCTGGTTCTTCTTCCTCCTCCGATGAAGATATACCAACCGTCCAAAATCGGCCAACTGATGGTTCAGGACCTTCTCAGCATGCAGATAGTCCTGTCGAGACTCGGACACCAACCCTCAAAAATTGGTCTACTGATGGTTCAGGACCTTCTCAGCAGAGAGATAGTCCAGTCGAGACTCGTCCAAACGGTTGCTCTATGTTGTCGTCGATCGAAAACCATATTGCATACCAAATATGGAACAATCCGATAAGTACATTACGTTATAATAATTTTATATATAGTTCTAAGTTATAAGTTCATCCAATTATTTATAGATAAGTACATTTTATATATAGGTATAAGTTCATCCAATTGTTACCTTTAAGGAGAGTTCTCCTATGTTAACGGTGATCAACCACGGCAAAAAGTGCAATACATGGGGGTTTAAATTTTTCGAAGACGATGTCAAGGCTAAAATCAATCCCACCGGTTTACAATATTTGGGTAACTACTCATATAGACGGTGGATAATGCACTCATATCAGCATTTGTAGAACGATTGCATCCAAAAACCAACACTTTTCATCTACCAAACGGAGAGTTAACGATTACCCTGGATGACGTCCATCATATATTGGAACTTAGGGGTTGATGGTCGAGTCATGATGAATCACACTTTTGACGAATCAAGCATTAACTTTTATGACCATATCGTGGATTATGTATCAGACTGTTTGGGAGTTGATGCGACGAGTTTTACAACCCTTCGAGACTTCAAGAAGTCGTATGGACTTCCTTTGAAATATTTGGAGGAGACATTCAACGATTCAGACCCCGAAGTGGATAATAGCGATAATGTGGCCCGTGGATATATGCAGTTCATCTTAGGGGCTGTCGGCATTCCGGATAAGTCTGGAACGTCGATACATGCTAAATATCTCTTAAATTTTGACGACATAGACACGGTAGAAGAAATATCTTGGGAAAGTGGTATACTAGCATACATTTACCGTGAGCTTGGTGCGGCATCCCACGTCGGTTCCAAGACAATATCCGGATGCCAGACTCAACTCTATGTATAGATATATCTTTGTCAACTTGTATACATAATAGCAAATTTTGTTGTTAATTTTTTGACTAATTTTTTTTAACTTGGTTACGTGAAGGCATGGATATACGAGCACTTTCCAACCCTGAAGCGGGCTAAACTTAACCGAGGGTATGACGAGCACCTTCCTAGAATCTGCAGATGGAAGCCAACTAAGGAAGATGCCAAACATCCACACACATTGGTCGTCCTACGGAATACACTTGAAGATATGACGATAGAAGAGGTGAATTGAGACCTAATTTTTTAATGTTTGGTAATAATTTACTAAATTACGTTATGCTAAATTACATTATGCTAAATTTCTTGCGTTGCAGATTATTTGGGATCCATATCGTGATTTGTGACAGAGTAGTCGTCCATTGCAACCAGTCGCTTTATATCACGGTCTGATAAGTTCTCATGAAATCGAGGAGCCTGATAGAGTGCTCCGTCAGTTTGGCTACGTACAAACAGTCCCGAAGCGCACATTGAAAATGATAAGTGCTCCGAGAGGTACAAAATCGCTAAACTATATTCATGCGGCGTTCAACTGGGTCTCGGACTTCTTCACTGAGTGGCAACGTCACGTTATTAGAGAAACTGAACGACAAGCAGCAGTAAATATGACGGAATATAGCGACGACTACCTCGCCTACTACGCTGGTGTCAGACTACCTACGTTATTCAAACGCGGAGGCGATATGGTGCGTGTACCATCAGATCTCTCCGCCAAATATGTCTTGTATACTGCATTGGTCAAGATGGTGAGGCAACCAACTTTCAGTTTGAAGATATGTAAATGTTTATAACCTAACAAATTTTATGAATTGTCATCAATAGGCTAGAAAAACAAAGAAGTTGGGAAGAAGCCTCGTCAGTTGTCAGGGTACGAATTATATGGAAATCAATGAGGAGCTACAACATATCGACAACACTGAAAATTTTTCTTTCTTGGAAAATAGAGAGCAACGTACAAAGAGTCGGCATAAAGTTTAGGCCATGTTTCAAGAAGCCTTTATATGAAACTTTGCTACAGTTTGTGTTTCGAGACATGTAAAACTTTAAAGTTATAAAACTTTGACTGGTTATGTTTTGTTTAATCTTGACATGTACAACTTTGAAGTTGGCTGTAACTTTGTGTTTGAATTTTTTTTATTGGTTATGTTTTATTTAAGTTCGCTGTCCTATTCTTGACTGGTTATTTTTGTTTAACTAGGACAGGGGACTTTATATATAAATGTGCAGAGACAATGGGTTAAAACTAGGACTGTCAAAATTTTGACAGTCCTGATAGCTTGTGGGACTGTCCAGATTTTGACAGTCCTAGTTTTATATATAAATGTGCAGAGACAGTGGGTTAAAACTATGACTGTCAAAAATTTGACAGTCCTAATAGCTTGAGGATTGTCAAAATTTTGACAGTCCTGATAGCTTGTGGGACTATCCAGATTTTGACAGTCCTAGTTTTATATATAAATATGTAGAGACAGTGGGTTAAAACTAGGACTATCAAAATTTTGACAGTCCTGATAGCTTGTGGGACTGTCCAAATTTTGACAGTCCTAGTTTTATATATACATGTGCAGAGACAGTGGGTTAAAACTAGAATTGTCAAGATCTTGACAGTCGTGATAGCTTATGGGACTGTCAAAATCCTGACAGTCCTAGTTTTATATATAAATGTGCAGAGACAGTAGGTTAAAACTAGGACTGTCAAAATTTTGACAGTCCTGGTAGCTTGTGGGACTGTCCAGATTTTGACAGTCTTAGTTTTATATATACATGTGCAAAGACAGTGGGTTAAAACTAGGACTGTCAAAATCTTGACAGTCCTGATAGCTTATGGGACTGTCAAAATCCTGACAGTCCTAGTTTTATATATAAATGTGCAGAGACAGTGGGTTAAAACTAGGACTGTCAAAATTTTGACAGTCCTAATAGCTTGTGGGACTGTCCAGATTTTGAAAGTCCTAGTTTTATATATACATGTGCAGAGACAGTGGGTTAAAACTATCTATATAAATGTTAGAAAAGATACCAAAGCTTAACATACAGGACCCATTGCACAACATACAATACTTCATTTTATTTCTTTCATAGTCACTATCTATTGCACTATCACGCTACAAAAGTAGAAGATGATAAATTCTATTTTTATCGCATATAAAATTATAAAATGATACAAAAGTATAAGATGTATCAATCGATTAGAATATCAAAGTAGTCCTTAGACAAGATTTTGGGATCCTCCATCTTCATCATCTTCTTATAGCCAGCAATTGCATCCATGTAGGGTGTCGTCCATGCGATCGCTTCCTCCGGTGCGTGTTTATACCAAAGCGTAGAAGGTGGAGGAATAGGAGAATGACCGATCAACCTTGGGATGACAAAGTGTTGTCCGACAAGCCCTATCGAACATAGATTGGATAGTCTGTGTTCGGCCGGGGGAGCGCACATTGGAAAAAAATTATTGTTAATGCCTAGTGAGATAATTACAATAGATATCTTATACCTATTAGAGAATACGTATGCAGTAGGCGGGACATCCATGTGTAAACCCCCTCATTTATTATTTTAGGTAGACTAGTTAGGGTTAGAAATATTGTTGTAGCGTCAGGGTATTTGTGGTTTAGAAATTATGTTGCAGTTGTTTGATTCTTTGTTTAAACCCTTGGTGCACCCTACCGTTGCTACAATATTTGGAGCCCAACAATAGCCCTAAATTTCCAACTAGTTATTGCACTCTTGACCTGACAAGCCAACCTAGGCGCTGGACTTTTCCGTCACTCACAAACACACTCCCTTGTGCTCTAATTTAATTGCACAACTTTCCAGTCCCAAAATCAATTATTTAATCCTATGTCGTGTACCTTTGTCGTTGCCATCAATTTTGGGACACAAACTCAACCCGTTTAGCCGAACAAATTAAAGGGCCCAAGACTGACACCAAGCCTATATCGTTCATGACCTTTGTGTCACTCCTAATTGAGACCTCATGTGCCCCCATTTAATTTAAGAGCACATAACACTTTATTTAATTAAATTGGGGATACCAACTTTTACTAATTCCAACTTAACCACAATTTAACCCAAAATCCCTTTCATGAAGCCCATGCAAAACACATAACATCCCCTCACCCTACACAATACCAAACACCACTTCCCACACCAAATCCCCATCACTTTTTATGCATGTGCAAATAGCCAAAAGTTAAGGGGCTTATTTTCAAATATGGTACTATGTGTCACCACCCTATTGGTCAAGGCCAACGAA
>JAYESA010000009.1:2692677-2772677 GCA_036927795.1 Iris macrosiphon
ATGCAGTTACTTCTCTACAACTTGTATTGTTCTCCAATTTTATATTGCAGCTACTTTATCTGCTCCACCATGTATTTATTTTCCTGTGCATCTTGTATACTTTTCTATTGCTAGTTATATACACCTTACCATGTATTTGGAGTTGCTTTCAGAGTTATGTACTTCGCTCCAGTCCTGACTAGGCATATTTTTTCCAGAGGATCCTGAGGATTTTTTGCCCGACATTCTACGGGCCGGGCATCGAGGAGTGTTGTGACCCGGAGACTGAGGAGGAGCCCGTCGAGGAGACGCCGTTAGCACCCTAGTTAGCTAGGTGGGTTTCCTGGGTTGTTCCCAGTTGCTTTTCTAGATGACTGTACTGTATTATTATTTTGTTGCTTCTGTGATGTTGTAGACTTGGACTGTATATTTTGGATATTGTATTGCTCTCTTTGGTTCTTGTTTCCTTAGGCTATCTTATCGTGCTTTTACTCTTCCCCTAGTTATTGTGATTGAGGCATATATATACTGCGTGGTTGCCCCCCTTTTGGAGAGGTTATATTGACTGATTATTATGAGTTAGATATTGTGACCTAGAACGAACCTTTACAGCGTTATACCGCCGATTCTGCGGCGTAGGCTGGACGTACCCACGACTCATGCCCAATTTTTCGGGTGCGGGTCATGACACCTGCAAGCAAGTAAACTGTTGGTGGGTCAGCACTTTTATAGGTACTGGTGAGATAAAACAACTAAACAGAAGCAAGCATTCACTAAAACAAATACTAAGTAATCATGTTGTAAAATATTATATTACTAGTGATCTTTCTAGTTTTACCTATGTTCATTTCATGCAGCAGAAGAATGGAGTCATATTACATTATTTTGGAAACATCTTTTAAAATAGAGTTCTATATTGAATAAGCAAGCAAGACAAGCCGTTCGTTCAGTTTCAGGGTATGCACAGCGTGTCTCGTGAGACTCTAGGGACAAATGCATAGCTAGACACACATGCACAATCTTAGGGGCAGTCCATCTATCCAAGCCAACACAATGAACTAGCTATATGCAGGGCGGTCCCCGAGTATCTCAGGATTGGCAGCGGTTGATCCAGCATACCAATGACTCTTTATCTGATGCTAATGGCAGCTGTGACTCATGGTTGCTTTCCACTATCTCTGTAGCAGCCGTGACACATGCAGTTCAGCTCTCCACCAATAGCCATTGTCCGACCGATGCGAATGCATGGAAACACTATCAAATAAACTTTAGTATGAAGACGAGACGAACCATCAGACGATATTTCATTAATACGGGGCGAGCCGCCTTATTCTTGAATACATTCAGGCACACGACATGGTTCTCTCGGAGCATAGGGGATAGTGAACATATTCATGCACTCTTAGACAAGCGTTCAGGATTCTTAGTTAAGTAGACATGATCGTTTCAAAGACAAGCTAGGTGAGTTCGTTCATTAACATGCAAGGCAGGTTCTATCATTCTCTTATGAAAATATTGCAAACAAAAACTCAGATTATTATTAAGGCGTGCAAAAATCAGAGAACGAAGTTCTGCCCACTCACCTTGATACATAATGCCGACGCGGAGCGGGGCATTACAACGTCTACCTGACCAAGGCCGAACAAGAGGACGCATGTGGCTTCAAGACCCATGCGGCTCCGTCCACATACAGCCAGAGGGTCATTTTTACCTAGACCAACGAGAGCTTCTATGCGACTACAATAGTATGTGGCTCTTATCTCACAAAATTTTTTGTTACAACCGAAGATAATTTCTCGTGCAGTTGGGGGTGACCGAGTGTCCAATTGACCTAATTATGGATACAGTAACCCCGAGATCTCTTCAAACAGAAAATTCTAACAGAACCCACGTGGCAGCTCGCCCATACAAGGCGACTACCGTTACGGCCGCATCCTACTGAAGAAGCCCTCGCAGCCACCAAGCACGGGGATATGAGGTACCCATAGCACGGCTATAAATAGCAGGGTACTACCCTATACAAAGGCCGAGGCTGGCTAACTGCTGATCTACACTAAAACCAAAGAGATAAGTTTATGTGCCCGGATCATCCACAGAGTAAAGAGAGTTGCTACACTCCTAACCCTCCATCGTCACCCCCAGATCAAAATAAATTTGTACTTAGATTGTCTCTTAGGACTCTTCTCTGTACTCTCTAGTTTGTTAATCAAAATTAAGCTCTTTTAGTTCTCGTTTTGATATCGAATGGAAAATACGATGGCGACTCTGCTGGGGATCATATTCTCCTCTGTTGAGAAATTGGTGATGCAATCCGACGTGGCCAAACTTGGCTCAATGCAAAAGATGCTGGTATTTTGCTTCAACCAGCAAGCGTTTTAGGAAATGCTCTCTGAAGGAAGTGTGAATCCTTCGCCAAGGCAAGCCAATCCCAAGAAGACTAGTAGAATATGGGTAGCAAAGGCCACTGCGCCTCGCCCAACTGTGGAGGAGGTGATCTGCGCCTCTCAATCTGTTGTGGAGGAAGTCCACTTCTATACGACATCCTCGGCTGGCGCAGGAACTTCTCATCACTCAAAATCTGGCAAAGAAAAATACTACGATGCCAGACGTTCTGGGGCTGGGGCAAGGCCTATGCGTCCAAGCATAATATTTTCCATGCGGCATCAACTCATAGCCGTAGGCAGACAACCGCATGCGGCTCTAACAGCAATAGAACTTCTGTTTTCGACCGCATCTCATGCGACGCAGATCCTATGCGACCGAGCGATTTTCAGTGCCCCAGGAACCGTTCGAGAGACAAAATCTTGTGCACAAGTTGTTTGAGACCAATGCATGACATGAAACATCTATAATGCAAGCAAGCAATGATCAAGCAAAATATATCTTTCTTCTTTTTAAAATGAGCGATAGGTTCAATCTTCTTTTCACACAACTAATAGCACACCCTACTAGCTCACAAGACCGTACCTCAGGGTGCACTATTAGTCTCTACTTACGAATCAATCACTTTTAGCAGTTTGATACAAGGAAACAGGCAAGCGAAACATATATTAGCAAGCACGATAACGATTTTCATAACAACTAGCATGCAATATCTATTTCCTTCAGTACGATAGGGAACAGGCAAGAAATCTCTATGTAAGAAAGCATGATAGTAGTTTTTCTATCTCTTTTTACTAAAGCATGCAATTCTACTCTTATTTAGCATATGACAAAGGGACTTGTTCAAGAAATTTCTTTACTTATCTTATTAGCATGGCAAGGGTTCGTTTGATAGCAGTGTCAGTGCAACTAAGCATGCAATATTTTTTTCTTGACTTAGCATGACAAGGGTCTATCTCTTTTAGATAAGCAATACAAGTTCTTAGTTAAGCATACAAGTTCTCATTCTATCATTTCCAATGCGAACATTAACTACTTAGCAAACAAGTATTAAAAAAAACTCAGATTCATTATTAAGGCGTACAAGAATCAGAGAATAAAGTTCTATCTACTCACTTAGATCAATCATCTTGTATTTCGATCGAAGAATACTTCGAGAAGGCTTCCGCTCGAGCCAGCAAAGCGATATTGTCACGCCCCAGTCCCAAAATACCGAGGGACTGGACACGTGGCAATGGCCAGCAGCACTCACCGATGGACAAATTCAATTTAATGGATCCATCGGGGCATGCTTAAGCTATAATATAACAATAAGTAGGTCCAATGATAAATGTCAAGTATCTAGATCTCATCCAACAGAGCAGTATAAGAACTAAATAGCAAACTGGAATAACTGCTGGAAGTCAAGTTACTGTCGAATATCCAGCAAGAAATAATACTGAGTCGGGTGGAGACAAATCCACTACCGATAAATGGAAAAACAGAGACAAGAAAATATAACTAAGACATGCTAGAAAATAACTACGTATAAACAGGGCCATCAACTGCAATCGTACCTTCGTCTGGTGTCGGTCCGTAAAGTTGCAGGTGCTCCTCGTCTGCTAAATCTGGAGAACAAAACTAGGTCCTCAGAGGGACGTAACAAGATACAAAAGAATACGAGCCAAAAGTACAGTAAATGAACATGCAAGATAGACAGGAAAGTAAACACAAGAAAGCAAACAAGACCCGAGAAATCACTGCATCTAAGATGGTGGCGCACCGATGGTGCTATCAAACATGACTACTAACAATCGGGATAACCGCAACTCAATGGGAGATCACGGTCCTATAGAAGGTAGGCCAATGGGGACTCCCAATCTATAGTATAGCTCTTTCGTAGCCCTATGGGAGCTCACGAATGAGGTAGTCAAATGAACAAGTCTCTATCACAGCACAATGGGTACTCACAATCGAGAATGCTCAAGTGTAGTCAGTGCCTGATAACGATCATCTAGGAACTAAAGTAACCAACCGAGTCAACTCAAGGAATGTAGACTAAACATATACCATCACAATATATCTAAGGAACAAATAGTGATCCATAGAAAAGAGCAAATAATGTACATACACGTAAACGAGAAATAAGACTAGAGCAGCAGGAATAAATCAATATGAACAGCGCATCAAGAAACTATAAGACAAGAAAATAACAACTGAAAAGGGAAGCATGCAAATATTGTACAAGTATCTTGCACGACAATGTATAAATAAGTCCAGGAGATCAGTAGCAAAACTGCAGGATTTGGCAAGGTATACTTGCCTGTGGTTCTGTCTCCAACTGTGGCTCTGACTTCAGCGGGATTTGCAGGCAGTACTCCGGTTGCTAAAACAAATATTACCATTAGATCCAAAAAATATCAATCAGCTAAAAACGTCTGTCCTTGAGTCCAATTTGGAGACAAGGGCAAAAATGGCAATTTTGGGTCAAAGCGGGATCCACATGTGGCCCGCTTCGCACCGAAAAATGTGTCAAGGACAAAGTTCTCCAAATTCGTCAAACTTAGTGTCAAAAAGTCAGGAACGATGATACGAATCCAACAGAACTTCCAGAATTGGATTCCGATGAGCCGGTCACAAAATTGCCCGTCAAGTGGAGCCTGTGGGGCCCACGACACGCGATTTCGTCAACGTTCTCAGAATCGAACCAAACTTGGGTCACAGGACCAGCGTATCCCTACGAGTCCGATAGCGCAAGTTTCGTTTCGATCCGACGTGTGTACACAAAGTTATGACGCGTTCCAGAAAGGGCGGATACGGGACGGTGTCTACGGATACGCGTTGATTTCGGTGTGCACGCACATCCAAATCAACTTCTATGAAATTCCACACGTCCGTATCAACGACGCGCACGTATCGGTGAAGACCGCACGCGATCAAGTTGTCCCGTTTGGCGGGGCGCACCCAGTTCCGGGGTGAATCAGGGCGTTATTTTTTTCCTGTTTTTGGATCGCGGTTCGCGATCACCACAGGACGCGATGCCCCGAGCGGTTTGCACGGGCACCGAGAGGGTCACGCAGGGTTCGCGACGCAACTGACGGAATCAAAAACAGAGCTACGAGGAGAAAGATACAGGTACCTGAACAGGGCTCCTGGAAACCGGAATCCTTCGTGTCCGACCCGTGTCTGACACGACGCAAGACTTAGGGTTAGGGTTTCGGGGCTGCTGTCGGAGCTGGGCGGCGCTGCGGTGGGGGAGGCCGGCCGGAGGGGGCTGGGGCGGCGTCGGCGAGGCTGGGCGGAGGCGGCGGCGCGGGCACGGCGACCGGAGGCGGCCGGGGAAGACACTGTTGCTTGCTGCTGCTGCTGGGGGAGCCGCCGGAGGGGGCGGAGGCGGCTGGGGACTCGGGGAGACGGCGGTCGGGGCTGGGCACGGCGAGGGAAGGCGGCTGCGCTGCGTGGTGGCGGAGGAAGGAGATTAGGGCGGCTAGGGTTTTGGCCGGAGAAGAGGAGCTGGCCGGGGGATTTATAGGGTCGGGGAGGCCGAGGGAGGCGGGCGTCGTGGCCGCGGGGCCGCGCTGAGCAGGCGAGGCGCGTGGCCGACGTGGCGCGGTGGACGCGGGTGCCAGAGCGGGTCGCGCGGGGGGCAGAAAGGGGAACGGGTTTACGGGTTTTGGGCGGGTCGGGTTCAGTCGGGTGGACCCGACCTGACCCGCTAGGACGGTCGGACCGGGCCGCTCCAGCTGGACCGGGTTCAGCCGGTTCAGGCCGGTTTGAACCCGGTTCAGCCCGGTTCGATTTGGTTTTTAATTTTATTTTATTTAAATTAATTAATAAAATAGTTTTCGGGCATTTAAAAAAAAATTTCGGGGTCCAATAAATTCTCAAAAAATTACCCTAAGTCCAATATTTTATTTTACACCCAAAAATATTATTTTCATAATATTTTAATAGTAATTAATAACAAATAAAAATTATTTAATTACCAAGAGCCTAGGTTTTAATTACAGAAAAATTCCGAAAAATTCCAGAAAATTGTGAAAATTCCAAATTTAAAAATTCTTGAAAATCAGGGGATTTACAATCTACCCAACTTATAAAAATTTTGTCCTCGAAATTAAAATATGGTAGGATTCTCTCTATCCAAATTCACTTGATTACAATCTAAAGGATTCCTCTCAAGTGAACATTGCGGTCTCTACCCAACTTAGAATTTACCCATCTATCATCTAAGGCTATACATCTAATAAAGCTATGTCCCAACTTATTTAATCATGGTATTAAATCCTCAAGTCTTTAACACCAAACACATCACCTATGGTATTCCCTTAATCATATATACAAGGGTTATCATCAATGCGACCGGCCTGTGGGGTATATCTAGTACTATCTATATATCAAACTTATACCAAGCACGCGGTTCCATCTTTCCGAAATAAGGGAAGACGAAGATCAATAATAAAGATTTCAAGGGTGAGGTAATGGAATAGAAGTATCTGGGTCAAGGTGTTTAAAGAATTCAAATAAAAATCGTCAAGCAGTTGTGGATTGAAATCCTATTCTGGTAATTCTTCGTTCGCATGCTCGTATTAGTATAGTTATGTAACTGATACGATATGCTCAGTCATATCTAGAGGGCAAGTATACTAGTCAACTATATATCTCAATTCACGTGAAGTAGTCGTGCGAAGAGCGAATCAAAATGCACTAAGGTTGATCAGACCATAATACACTAATTCTGAATAGACAATTGTATTAGTGTGTCGACCCAATAATACATATGTCATGAACAAGCTCGATAAAAGGATAAGCTTGCAAAACTAGGCTATATTAGCAGCATAAGTCAAGGTAGTACAACAATTATAAGTACGCTAGCTGATGATGGAAGGAGGTATAACTTAATTCAAGTTCACAAAACAACACACAATAAGTACAATAACAAAAGACTCTACAATCTCTACAGTTATCAATTATAAAGCATACCAGGTTATTAGCAAGTTTAAAATTACTAGGTTGGGGCTGAGGTCACGAACCAATAGGCACGAGCTAAAACAAGACTAGAAACGGCAGCTACAAATCACTTACGCGCATTAGCTACTCCAAGAGTCTGCGCGTCTTCCAAAGTCATTGCGAAAGCTTGTCCGCGTCCTTATGGTGGATTCCTCTGCTGCTGCTAGGCCTGCTGGAAGAGTGCTGCTCGAGGTGCCAAGGGTGGCCTTGGTGCTGGTAACGCTCTTTCTCGACGTTCGGGGCATTCCTTTAATAAATACTGACTGGATCCGCAAGCTAAACATAATTTCCTTTTGCGTCTGCAATTGTCCTCAATATGGCCTCGCCTGCGACAATATGGACAGATAGGTAGTGCCTGCAGAGATGCTTCGGGTGGCTGGTGCATGCGAGGTCTCTTTGCAACTTTTTCCTGTGGTGCTCCGGCTGGTGCTGATGTGGACGATCGCTTTAGACTGGTCTTTCTTCTGGTGACGCGCTCCATGCGTCGGGCTGCAGCAAGGACGTCCAGGTAAGATGTAGGTGCAACGGATCCAATTAGTTTCTGTAGCTCAATGTTTAGTCCGTCGAAGAACTTCTCAGCCTTCTCTTCTTCTGTCGGAATCAAGGTTGGGGCGAAGCGACTTAGACGAATAAATTCCGCGTTGTACTCTTCTACTGTCATACTGTCTTGAGTGAGACGATTAAACTTGTCCCGAAGTTCTGATCGAGCGATAGCCGGAATGTACATCTCCTGGAAGAGTCTAGAAAACTCTTCCCAAGTGACTCGGTCTGGTCCGAGCCGTGTCTCCTCAGATAGCCACCAGTGATGCGCATTATCCGTCAACTGCATTCTAACGGCAATCATCCAACGTTCTCGGGGAAGCTCAGCTGCTTTCAACTGGTGTTGTGTGTTGGTGAGCCACTCATGAACTTCAGTGGGCTCCTCCTTGCCTGAGAAGGTACGGGGCTTCAGCTGCCGGAAATCGGTGATAGAGCCCGTCGTTGGCCGTCGAGTTGGTAGATTCGCCTGCTCCAGTACAAGTGCTAGGCTGCGACTCAAAGTCTCTTGTTGAATCTGCTGTTGAGCTTGCATCATTGCATAGATCATTTGAAACATCTGTTGCCCGTCTATAGCTTGTCCTTGTGGGAATACATGCATTGGTGGTGTGAACTGCGACGGAGGTGGAATGTCGTCTTGCCGATCTCTTGAGGTATCTTGACTGTTTTATTGTTCTAGTTGACCTCCACCAACTGGGGTCACTTCATCGTCATAGGTGGCATCTGCAACTTGTGGTGTTCCTGCGGGAGTCTCGTCGTGTGCTTGTAAATCCATTGCTCTGCATCAAAATAAACTATAAGAGACGCACAGGAATCAAGACAAGATGCAAGTTAAGAATTAATTTTGAATCCGATATAGACATCAAGAACGATTCAAGCAAGTGGATGAGATCCTAAAAACTTATCCTATTCTTACTGCAGGCTTGTTCGGTCCCTAAGTTGAAACCGAACAATTTAGTCGTTGACCTGCATGGGCCACCACAAAAATCATGTCACGCCCCAGTCCCAAAATACCGAGGGACTGGACACGTGACAATGGCCAGCAGCACTCACCGATGGACAAATCCAATTTAATGGATCCACCGGGGCATGCTTAAGCTGTAATATAACAATAAGTAGGTCCAATGATAAATGTCAAGTATCTAGATCTCATCCAACAGAGCAGTATAAGAACTAAATAGCAAACTGGAATAACTGCTGGAAGTCAAGTTACTGTCGAATATCCAGCAAGAAATAATACTGAGTCGGGTGGAGACAAATCCACTACCGATAAATGGAAAAATAGAGACAAGAAAATATAACTAAGACATGCTAGAAAATAACTACGTATAAACAGGGCCATCAACTGCAATCGTACCCTCGTCTGGTGCCGGTCCGTAAAGTTGCAGGTGCTCCTCGTCTGCTAAATCTGGAGAACAAAACCAGGTCCTCAGAGGGACGTAACAAGATACAAAAGAATATGAGCCAAAAGTACAGTAAATGAACATGCAAGATAGACAGGAAAGTAAACACAAGAAAGCAAACAAGACCCGAGAAATCACTGCATCTAAGATGGTGGCGCACCGATGGTGCTATCAAACATGACTACTAACAATCGGGATAACCGCAACTCAATGGGAGATCACGGTCCTATAGAAGGTAGGCCAATGGGGACTCCCAATCTATAGTATAGCTCTTTCGTAGCCCTATGGGAGCTCACGAATGAGGTAGTCAAATGAACAAGTCTCTATCACAGCACAATGGATACTCACAATCGAGAATGCTCAAGTGTAGTCAGTGCCTGATAACGATCATCTAGGAACTAAAGTAACCAACCGAGTCAACTCAAGGAATGTAGACTAAACATATACCATCACAATATATCTAAGGAACAAATAGTGATCCATAGAAAAGAGCAAATAATGTACATACACGTAAACGAGAAATAAGACTAGAGCAGCAGGAATAAATCAATATGAACAGCGCATCAAGAAACTATAAGACAAGAAAATAACAACTGAAAAGGGAAGCATGCAAATATTGTACAAGTATCTTGCACGACAATGTATAAATAAGTCCAGGAGATCAGTAGCAAAACTGCAGGATTTGACAAGGTATACTTGCCTGTGGTTCTGTCTCCAACTGTGGCTCTGACTTCAGCGGAATTTGCAGGTAGTACTCCGGTTGCTGAAACAAATATTACCATTAGATCCAGAAAATATCAATCAGCTAGAAACGCCTGTCCTTGAGTCCAATTTGGAGACAAGGACAAAAATGACAATTTTGGGTCAAAACAGGATCCACATATGGCCCCCTTCGCACCGAAAAATGTGTCAGGGACAAAATTCTCCAAATTCGTCAAACTTAGTGTCAACAAGTCAGGAACGATGATACGAACCCAACGGAACTTCCAGAATTGGATTCCGATGAGCCGGTCACAAAATCGCCCATCAAGTGGAGCCTATGGGCCCACGACACGCGATTTCGTCAACGTTCTCAGAATCGAACCAAACTTGGGTCACAGGACCAGCGTGTTGCTACGAGTCCGATGGCGCAAGTTTCGTTTCGATCCGACGTGTGTACACAAAGTTATGACGCGTTCCAGAAAGGGCGGATACGGGACGGTGTCTGCGGATACGCGTTGATTCCGGTGTACACGCACATCCAAATCAACTTCTGTGAAATCTCACACGTCCGTATCAATGACGCGCACGTATCGGTGAAGATCGCACGCGACCAAGTCGTCCCGTTTGGCAGGGCGCACCCAGTTCCCGGGTGAATCAGGGCGTTATTTTTTTCCTGTTTTTGGATCGCGGTTCGCGATCACCACAGGACGCGATGCCCCGAGCGGTTTGCACGGACACCGAGAGGGTCACGCAGGGTTCGCGATGCAACTGACGGAATCAAAAACAGAGCAACGAGGAGAAAGATACAGGTACCTGAACAGGGCTCCTGAAAACCGGAATCCTTTGTGTCCGACCCGTGTCCGACACGACGCAAGACTTAGGGTTAAGGTTTCGGGGCTGCTGCCGGAGCTAGGCGGCGCTGCGGTGGGGGAGGCCGGCCGGAGGGGGCTGGGGCGGCGTCGGCGAGGCTGGGCAGAGGCGGCGACGCGGGCACGGCGACCGGAGGCGGCCGGGGAAGACACTGCTGCTTGCTGCTGCTGCTGGGGGAGCCGCCGGAGGGGGCGGAGGCGGCTGGGGACTCGGGGAGACGGCGGTCGGGGCGTCGACGGCGGGGTTGGGCACGGCGAGGGGAGGTGGCTGCGCTGCGGTGGTGGCGGAGGAAGGAGATTAGGGCGGCTAGGGTTTTGGCCGGAGAAGAGGAGCTGGCCGGGGGATTTATAGGGTCGGGGAGGCCGAGAGAGGCGGGCGTCGTGGCCGCGGGGCCACGCGGAGCGGGCGGGGCGTGTGGCCGGCGTGGCGCGGTGGACGCGGGTGCCGGAGCGGGTCGCGCGGGGGGCAGAAAGGGGAACGGGTTTGAGGGTTTTGGGCGGGTCGGGTTCAGTCGGGTGGACCCGACCTGACCCGCTAGGCCGGTCGGACCGGGCCGCTCCAGCTGGACCGGGTTCAGCCGGTTCAGGCCGGTTTGAACCCGGTTCAGCCCGGTTCGATTTGGTTTTTAATTTTATTTTATTTAAATTAATTAATAAAATAGTTTTTGGGCATTTAAAAAATATTTTCGGGGTCCAATAAATTCCCAGAAAATTATCCTAAGTCCAATATTTTATTTTACACCCAAAAATATTATTTTCATAATATTTTAATAGTAATTAACAGCAAATAAAAATTATTTAATTACCAAGAGCCTAGGTTTTAATTACAGAAAAATCCCGGAAAATTCCAGAAAATTGTGAAAATTCCAAATTTAAAAATTCTTGAAAATCAGGGGGCTTACAGATATCACTTGTACATAGTACCAACGCGAAGCGGGGCACTAAAAGGTTACCCACAACCAAGGCCAAGCTCGACTGCTGCTCTCTGCTGGGTAAGAAACGAAGAAGGAAAGAGAAATAAAAGGAAAAAAAAGTGAAGAAAAAAGAAATGTTTGCTTATATATGCAAAGAGTTGATTGTAGGCCATTGGATCATAATCCATGCCCTCTCCCAGGTTCATCACAGCCAGTCTCCAAGAATACCATAGGACCATCGGTCCAAAGCATGCAACTAAGAAAAATTTACAAAAATAACCTAAATAATGCATAAATGGCATAAAACAAGATATAAGAAATTAAACAATAACCAAGTTATACATGTATAATACGTGTATACCTGGTATGTATACCAGAACAGTGAGACGAGTCTCACAACTCTCTCCTCCTTAGAAAATTTTGTCCTCAAAATTTCAATAAGGCACGGGATCTAGCAAAAACTCTAGGGACATGCAATCAAGGCAAGTAAGGGCATACGGGAATCAACCACAATCCTTGAACAGGACAAGCTTGCACAAGACAAGATCAGGGTACGAGATATATGAACAAGTATACCTTACAAATCAAACAAATACGAATATCGAGCACGAATATCATCCTCTCGCTCCCAAGTTGACTCGTCCAGTGAGTGATGCCCCCAAGCAACTCAGACTAATTAAATAGTCCGGTTCTTGAGAATCTTCTCTCTCTGGTCCAAAATGGATACAGGCCTCTCCTTATACGAAAGGTCGGTACCAACAATATTTTTTGAATGATCAAGGACATTGTCACTGCCACATTTCTAGATGAGAGTATTTTAGGAAATTTGCATGTAATTATTTTTTTGTGATTAATAATTATTTCTATTGTGCTAATAATTAATATTTGTGATTGTGCTATTATTTATTAATTAGTGGAGTAGCCTATTAGTTAGACTTGACACTTGTAAACCCAATTAGACTTGTCATGACAATAATTGAGCCAACATTGGACTAGGCCCAAGTTAGATCCATTTTTATAGTTAATTAGAAGGATTAGAACTAATTTGCATTAGTTTAGAGCTTTCCAAAATAGTTCTTCCTTAATCCTAATCATAATTTGATGGAGAGGGGTAACTTAAAAAATTTCATGTGACTTTGAGAAGGGGAATATGGCCGGCCACTATAGAGAGGGTCTCCTCTCTCTCTTCCTTCATTTGTATTCATTTATATCTCAAATTCTAGATCCCCAATTTTTTTTACTTTTCCTCCATCAATTTCTTTCTCAATCCCTTCACATTATCTCTCATTTTCTTTTCTCAAGGGACTTTGGAGCTTGGAGAAGCAAGGAGCACAAGAAGGAGGAGCATTGGTGGAGAGATCATGTCCGGATCGTATCCACTTGAGTTTTCATTGGGAATTCATCTCCCAATTGATAAATTATGAATTCCTCCTCATTGTAGCTTCTTAATTATGCATTTGACAAATAGAAACTACCCCATGGCATAGGACTTGTAATCCCCCTGATTTTCAAGAAAATTTTAATTTTTGGATTTTTACATTTTTCTGGAATTTCTGGAATTTTCTGAGATTTTTTCCTAATTAAATTAAGGTGTTTTAAATATTAAAGGATTTTTAATTGATATTAAATAATATTAAAATATTATGAAAATAATATTTTATGGTGTAAAATAGAAAACTAGACCTAGGGTAATTTTTCGGAAATTTATTGGACCCCGGATGAATTTTTTTTAAGCCCTAAATACTAATTAATTAATTAAACTAATTAAACCAGATTTATTAATTAAACCTAATTTCCTATCGGGTCGGATCCGGGTTCAATCTGACCCGGCCCGCATCAAACCCAACCCGCATTTCTTTTCGGATCGGGTCGGATCCGCAGACCCGACCCGCCACCAAACCCGACCCGCAACTCCCCATCTCCCCCAAACTATCAGCCGGCCGACTCTTCTCCTTCCCGCCGCCGGAAACGGCCGCCGCCGCCCGTCCGCTGCCCAGTGCCTCCTCCTCTTCCTCCCCTTCACCGGACGACCCCTTCCCTTCCCCTTCCGGTCAACCGCCGGTCGTCCCTCTCCCCATCTTTCCTATATAAGCCGAGCCCTAGCCATCCTCAGCCTCCTGCCGCCGCCCGAGCCCATTGCAGCCGACCTCCCGCTCCGCTCCTCCTGGACACGCCGAGCCCGCCTCCAGCCGAAGCCTCCCCTCACCGTCCCCGCCTGAGACCAGCCCGCAGAACTGTGTCCAGAACTCCAACATCGACTCCGGTGCACTCCGCCGCCTCCAGAGACAGATCCGCCACGCCCAGCCTCTCGCCGGACCACTGACAACCCGGCGCCGCCATCAGTGAGCCGCCCCCCAGCCAACTCCGGTGAGTCTCAGACACGGACACAAGCCCTAAGTTGGACACAGAAGACTCGGATACAGGAGATCTAAAACCTAACCCTAGACACGGTTGGACACAGGACACGAGGACACGATTTGAACTCGGTTCTTCGGACCACTTCAGGTATCCGTAACTTTTGACTCGTAGCTCGGAATTCAATTCCGTAAATTGTATCACGAAGCCTGTATGACCCTCTCGGTGCCCGGACAAACTGCTCAGGGCATCGCGTCCTGTGGTGATCGCACACCGCGATCCAAAAACAGAAAAAAGCTAAGCCCTGTTTCACCCCGGAACTGAGTACGTCCCGCCAAACGGGACGACTTGGTCGCGTGCGGTCTTCACAGATACGTGCGCGTCGTTGATACGGACGTGCGGGATTTTGCTGAAGCTGATTCGGATGTACGTGCACACCGGAATCAGTGCGTATCCGCGGACATCGTCCCGTATCCGACTTTTCTGAATCTTGCTGTAACTTAGTGTACACACGTCGGATCGAGACGAAACTTGCACCATCGGACTCGTAGCAATACGCTGGTCCTGTGGGTCAAGTTTGGTTTGATTCTGAGAACGTTGACAAAATCGCGTGTCGTGGGCCCCACAGGCCCCGCTCGACGGGCGATTTTGAGAACGGCTCATCGGAATCCAATTCTGGAAGTTCCGTTGAGTTCGTATCATCGTTCCTGACCTGTTGACACTAAGTTGGACTGTTTTTGAGACCTTTGACCCTGGCACGTTTTTCGGTGCAAAGCGGCTCACATTTGGACCCCGTTTTGACCCGAAAATAACGTTTTTGCCCTTGTCTCCAAATTGGACTCAAGGACAGGCGTTCCTAGCTGATTAATATTTTCTGGATCTAATAGTGATATTTGTTTCAGCAGCCGGAGTACTGCCTGCAAATCCAGCTATTGCCAGAGCTACACTTGGAGCTGAAAACCCAGGCAAGTGTACCTTGCCATAAATACAGTTTAATGATTCATTTTCTCTAGATTTATTTTCTTGTGATTGTTGTACTTGCTCAACCCTAGGGCCGTGTGACTTGCTTAGCGTCCGATCATAGTCGGGTGCCAACACCGTACGCGGGGTTGGGCAATGTCATTTAGAGATGGATATCGTGACATTTATATTCTTGTACTTGCCCTATCAAGTACTTATTACCCAGGACACCTGACACAGAGCATGAGACAGGATCTTCCTGAAATATTCAAGGTGATTCTGTGTAGGTTCCAGGATTTATGACTTAGACATTACATTCATAGACATTATGTTCATAGACATAGTATGACTTACTGCATTAGATATGATCGTACGTGACGTGGACATGAGACATCGTGGACATGATATGTATGATTACTGTAATACCCCGTTCCGCTCAAGCGGACTGCCAACTCAATCGGCAAAAGTGCAACTGTCCCGACCCGCTTTGCCTCGATCAAGAAGCAAAGGATATCCAGACTTGTCCCTACAGGAATCCGGCTTGGACTTTCAGAGGCTCGCTCAGACGTATCGCTTTACCGAGGCGAATCATCGCTAAGGTGGGTGGCTACGGTGAACTTGTCTTTGCTTAGCCAGCACACATAAAATCTGGAATATTCATGCTAGTCGCTAGGTGATTCACCCCCTGCATGCTAATAAATCCAACGCACCTAGCTAAGGGAATAATCCCAACTTGTATTGCTTGCTAGAACATGGAAATGAAACACTACTTACATTCAGACCCTCGCATGCTAAGTCCCTTAACGGTTTCATCTCTCGGCTTACCTTCGGGTTCGAGCAACGTGCCTGCTTATGTTCCTTAGAAACGCATGCTTGTCTGCTTGAATGCTGCCATGTTTTCATCCAAACCCCGGAAGACTACTACGTAGTCGTTCTGTGCCTGAATAAACCTGCAAGTATCCGGGACCGTCAGGTCATCTAAGGCAATCCTCGAACCAGGGGAATGCACTAAGCAAGAAAGAATACTGAACATAAATCTCGCTTGAATGATAATCATGCTATGTATGCATCTGAACGAGGATCGTGTTATGTACTGATGGAATCCCAGCTCGTGGAGCAATATGCCTCGTTCAGACTAAGTTTAAGTTTCATGATTATCATGTCAAGCTATGGAATATGGATAGACCCTGACCTGCATTGTCGCGGACAGCTTGTGCACAAGGTATGTTATGTTGAGTCCCACGGACGGCTACACCGGGGCACCGGAGCCGATCCGATCCGGACGGGACGTATGAGCAGTCGTATGTTATGGGGCAAGGTGTTATGCAGCGGGGCTCGCCACCTGCGTTTCATATCATTCTGTGTCTTGAGACTGTGAACCGTCCATAATGGCTACGCCAGCGACTTATGTTCATATAGATAAGTCATCCTCGCTTAGCGGCTATCCGCGTGCGAGTCATTGCATAGCATCAATGAACTGAACACCTGAACGATCTGAAAATAACGACCCTCATGTTTGTATATGCTATGCTCCTGTATGTTTATACTTACCGTGCTTAAATTAATCATGTTTGCCTTGGACAGGGAAAGAGAAATGGTGAGTTGGTAAGTCTCGTCGTGTTTCCTCAAACATCGCACGACGCACTGCCCGACATGTTAAGCTATTCAATGTTTGCATGAAACTGATCCTAAGGCAACTAGAAAGACAACTAAATAGTTGTGCACGGAACCTGTATTACGTGTTTGGATTTGTCGAGCGGGCGAGTAGCTTCCCCACCAGTGCATTCAATGTACTGATAATCCACCAGTTTGATATGCAGGGTGCGGGAGAACCTCGTGCGGTGCGGACGCCTCCTTCGTGCGTGCTAAGGCCAGGAGTTCCCTCTGAAGCCTTACAACGGTGCGTCCGGGACTGAAGCACATATACAAGACATAAGTTGTGAACATCGCCTGACCATCGCCTGTACAATCATTCCACAGTTGTAGCCACTTGGCACGCTTTTACTGTTTCAGAGAGAGAGGCTTGAGCGACTTGTAATCTCGGCTATACGCCGCCTGTAACACTTGTTCATATCAATAAAGAGATTACTTTACTTGTTTCAATGCTTCCGCTATATTGTCGACTCAGTAAACCTGTTACCGATCGCCTATGCGTTCATGACTCCGCTGCACTCGGACAATCTGTGCGACTCTGTGGCTTAGAACTCTAACCGCCAGCCAATGAACCATGGCCTTGCACGGGCGTGGCTCACGCTCGTGCGGCATCACGCCCGGATGGGTTAAGCGATCGTTCCGCGGGAGCGCTGGCGAGGGTGATTCCCGCCTAGCGGGAACGACCGATTGCCTGCGGGAGATCGGGGCGTGACAGGTTGGTATCAGAGCCTGGCTTCTACGCCTTTGGACTTTAATTCGATATCTCTGTTTCGAAAGCTCGTTCGTGGGTTTATTTGCACGCTCTCTCTCAATGCCTCGATGGGATGTTCCAACAATAAGTCTAAATACTTTCAAAATATGTTTTGATTGATATGCTTGCTTGTCTGGTTGTATGCTGCGAGTGGCCTTTGAGCCAACCTGTGCGAACCCTTGAGAGTATCGCTAGTAGCTTGTCCGATTTTCACTAACCCTAAGTTTGGTTGAATGCATCTATTCGAGGGACGCCTTGAACTAGTGCACCATCCAAGACTTAAGAAAAGGTGAAACTCGAGTGCTAAGACTTCGCTATCACTGAGCTGGTTGACGTGTTCACACTAGAAATGCATGTCGAAGGTGCGCACGATCCAGTCTAAGCGATATGCTGATTTTGAAGCTTGTGCAAGTGAATATCCAAACGAACAAGTAAAACGACTTGTCCAGGATTGCCTCAACCCTAGATTACTGCTTGTCCTTAGTAAGTCTCGAGGACGAGACTTTTTCTAAGTTGGGTAGGATGTAATACCCCGTTCCGCTCAAGCGGACTGCCGACTCAATCGGCAAAAGTGCAACTGTCCCGACCCGCTTTGCCTCGATCAAGAAGCAAAGGATATCCAGACTTGTCCCTACAGGAATCCGGCTTGGACTTTCAGAGGCTCGCTCAGACGTATCGCTCTACCGAGGCGAATCATCGCTAAGGTGGGTGGCTACGGTGAACCTGTCTTTGCTTAGCCAGCACACATAAAATCTGGAATATTCATGCTAGTCGCTAGGTGATTCACCCCCTGCATGCTAATAAATCTAACGCACCTAGCTAAGGGAATAATCCCAACTTGTATTGCTTGCTAGAACATGGAAATGAAACACTACTTACATTCAGACCCTCGCATGCTAAGTCCCTTAACGGTTTCATCTCTCGGCTTACCTTCGGGTCCGAGCAACGTGCCTGCTTATGTTCCTTAGAAACGCATGCTTGTCTGCTTGAATGCTGCCATGTTTTCATCCAAACCCCGGAAGACTACTACGTAGTCGTTCTGTGCCTGAATAAACCTGCAAGTATCCGGGACCGTCAGGTCATCTAAGGCAATCCCCGAACCAGGGGAATGCACTAAGCAAGAAAGAATACTGAACGTAAATCTCGCTTGAATGATAATCATGCTATGTATGCATCTGAACGAGGATCGTGTTATGTACTGATGGAATCCCAGCTCGTGGAGCAATATGCCTTGTTCAGACTAAGTTTAAGTTTCATGATTATCATGTCAAGCTATGGAATATGGATAGACCCTGACCTGCATTGTCGCGGACAGCTTGTGCACAAGGTATGTTATGTTGAGTCCCGCGGACGGCTACACCGGGGCACCGGAGCCGATCCGATCCGGACGGGACGTATGA
This sequence comes from Iris macrosiphon, assembly GCA_036927795.1. Classification (NCBI taxonomy): domain Eukaryota; kingdom Viridiplantae; phylum Streptophyta; class Magnoliopsida; order Asparagales; family Iridaceae; genus Iris; species Iris macrosiphon. The sequence continues at coordinate 2,711,572 of JAYESA010000009.1, forward strand.
GCAGTCGTATGTTATGGGGCAAGGTATTATGCAGCGGGGCTCGCCATCTGCGTTGCATATCATTCTGTGTCTTGAGACTGTGAACCGTCCATAATGGCTACGCCAGCGACTTATGTTCATATAGATAAGTCATCCTCGCTTAGCGGCTATCCGCGTGCGAGTCATTGCATAGCATCAATGAACTGAACACCTGAACGATCTGAAAATAACGACCCTCATGTTTGTATATGCTATGCTCCTGTATGTTTATACTTACCGTGCTTAAATTAATCATGTTTGCCTTGGACAGGGAAGGAGAAATGGTGAGTTGGTAAGTCTCGCCGTGTTTCCTCAAACATCGTACGGCGCACTGCCCGACACGTTAAGCTATTCAATGTTTGCATGAAACTGATCCTAAGGCAACTAGAAAGACAACTAAATAGTTGTGCACGGAACTTGTATTACGTGTTTGGATTTGTCGAGCGGGCGAGTAGCTTCCCCACCAGTGCATTCAATGTACTGATAATCCACCAGTTTGATATGCAGGGTGCGGGAGAACCTCGTGCGGTGCGGACGCCTCCTTCGTGCGTGCTAAGGCCAGGAGTTCCCTCTGAAGCCTTACAACGGTGCGTCCGGGACTGAAGCACATATACAAGACATAAGTTGTGAACATCGCCTGACCATCGCCTGTACAATCATTCCACAGTTGTAGCCACTTGGCACGCTTTTACTGTTTCAGAGAGAGAGGCTTGAGCGACTTGTAATCTCGGCTATACGCCGCCTGTAACACTTGTTCATATCAATAAAGAGATTACTTTACTTGTTTCAATGCTTCCGCTATATTGTCGACTCAGTGAACCTGTTACCGATCGCCTATGCGTTCATGACTCCGCTGCACTCGGATAATCTGTGCGACTCTGTGGCTTAGAACTCTAACCGCCAGCCAATGAACCATGGCCTTGCACGGGCGTGGCTCACGCTCGTGCGGCATCACGCCCGGATGGGTTAAGCGATCGTTCCGCGGGAGCGCTGGCGAGGGTGATTCCCGCCTAGCGGGAACGGCCGATTGCCTGCGGGAGATCGGGGCGTGACAATTACATTGGGTGGGGAGAGACACACAGGCTACAGGCTGATTATATATAATTCATAGTAAACACATAGTAAAATTCATAGTATAGCTGCTACCGGCTCCCCGACACAGAGCTTGTAGTGGTATCAGCCTAAGTTTTAGTGATGCTCTCAACTTACATTTCACATAGATGGATATATAGTTGACCCTATTGTTTCATTAACTGTTTTACTGCATTTATTTTGGCTTGTGTTTTCTGTACCTTGCTATGTCCCCTGAGGACCTGGATCCGGATTATGTCCCCAGGATTTGCAGACGAGGTTTATCCAGAGGTCTACGGAACAGGTGCTCTTCACGGAACAGTACCCGTAGCTGAGGACGAGGTGATCGTTGAGGACTTCTCCTGAATCATTGCTTCGCCATGCTCAGTCGTTATTTCCTGTTTAATTTAACTCCTTAATTCCTGTTTATGAGAACATTGTAACAGACTAATATCGGGTTGTTCTCCGATTTTATTTACTTGGACTGGTTGATGTTTATTATTGCTTTGCTGATATTTCTGTCTTTATTCTGTGGATGAGAATAGTAAGACCCTGACGGATGTAATACAGCTTAAGTATGCCCGATGGATCCATTAAATTGGGTTTGTCCATCGGTGTATGCTGCTGGCCATAATCACGCATCCAATCCCTCGGTATTTTGGGACTGGGGCGTGACAGGACTACCAAAAGAAATAAGTTTTAGATTTTTTGTTGTTGTTTATTATGTCAAACTCTCCACTAATATCAATAATCCGTCTCAAATACATATAATAATAACTAATGCAACAAATTACAATAGAAATTAAAGAGAATTGCACAAAATCACCCAAAATGAGCCCCATATCATACCGTGTCGTGAGACGGCCTACTCGTATCCAATTGTGGACACGTACCTAGTCTCACAACCCCGATCTAAGTCTAATTGGATCTAATTGGTCTCATGATACACACTTGATGTGTCAATCTCATATTTCCCCCTATTTGGACACAGAATATCACGTAACTTTCACAATACAAGTCGTATGGACTCAATTCTTTTATTTTATGGGTAGCCCTAAGCCAAAGGGTAATTTCTAATGGTTAGATGCATGAATTAAAGTCTAAATTAAGGGGTGAATTCGGAATTTATCTATTGGGAGATGAATTTTCAATAAAATGTATAATGGACTTGATCCGAACACGATCTCCTTCCCACAAGCTCCTCTTCCTAGTGCTCCTTGCCAATCCAAGCTCAAATGCTCCTTGCTAATAAAATTAAGAGGGAAAATGAAAGTGAATTGAGGAAAATTGGTGGAGGGCTGATTCAATTGGGAATCTAGAGAATTGGGGATCTCAAAATAAAGGAGTGAATGAAGTGGAAAGAGAGAGAAGAGAGGCTCTATATGGCCAGCCCTTGCTTCCCCCCTCTCCAAGCAATTGCTAATGTCTAGTTTGCCCCCAATGGTTAATTATGAAGAACAATTAAGGAGGGCTATAATGGGTAGTCTCTAAACTAATGCAAATTAGTCTTAATCCTTCTCATTAACTAAAGGAAATGGGTCTATTAGACCTAGTCCATGTTGGGCTCAATTAATGTCATGACAAGTCTAATTGGGTTCACTAGTGTCTAGTCTATTTAATAGGCTAGTCCACTAACTATAAATAATTAATTCAAGGCACAATTTAAATAAATAGCACACCAAATATTATTAAATCACAAAAATAAAATAACTATACCAAATGACTAAATTACCCTTATTTGGAAAAGTGGGGGTGACACAACGTTGGCTTCCTTGAATTTGGGTGACTTTGAAAAGATACCATATTTTGCTTCACCGCCAAACAGTATGTGCACCTCTCCAATTTTGTAGACTTTAGTCCTGGAATCACCTTCTTGTTCACCAAGTAGCTCATCCCCTTCTCGCTGATATGGCTGAGCCGTCTGTGCCATAACTCAGTAGACGCAGTAGTAGTAGCGTTCACCTCATGTGCCTCATGTGCTCTCTCTTCTATATAGTAGAGTTCGAACCTCTTGCTTCCTCTAGCAATCACCATCGAACCTCTGGAAAGTTTTCACTGACTGTTCCCAAAGAGATTGAAGAAACCCTCGTTAGCCAACCTTCCAACCGACACCAGGTTGAAATGAATATCAGGGACATGAAGAACATCTTTCAGAAAAAGAACTGCACCCGTCTTTGTCCTCAAATGCATATCTCCAATGGCAACTGCCTTCGACACATCTCCATTGCCCATCTTCATCATTCCACAGTCGCCTGTTATATAAGTAGCAAATAGTGTCATGTTGTGAGATACGTGCGTTGAAGCACCTGAGTCCACCAGCCAAGAGTTATCATCGCAAGCGAGGTTCATAACTACCGCATCACCTACAATGATCAGATCGCCTCCATGTGCCGAGGTTGCCGTTGTAGTGTTCTCGCCCTGCTTCTCCTTGTCGCCCTTCTTCTCTCTCTTCCAAGCGAAACAGTTCCGCTTGATGTGGACATTTTTACCATAAAGGTAATACTCCGAGTCCTCGTACCGACCCTTGGACCTTTTCTTGCTTTTATCTCTGCCACCGCATGGACCCCTCTTGTACCACTTCTGCGGCTCTCTGAAACAAGCGCCTCTGAGTGGGATATGGATGAAGTGCCCTGAGAACGTCTCCACATCTCTTTATTCAGTACCCCGTTCTTGGCAAACTCCAGACTGACCACGCCTTCCAGAGCAGAAGCGATCACAGACACTCGTACGGTCTCCCACGAGTCTGGCAATGTACAAAACAACCATAGTCCCTGAACCTCGTCGTCGAACTTGACTCCCATCGAGGATAGCTGGTCAATCACGCCCTAGAACTCACTCAAATGATCTGTAATGGACACCCCATCTTTGTACCGCAGACCCATCATCATCTTGATCAGGAACAATTTATTTATCCCGGTATTCTTCACATACAAAGATTCCACCTTATCCTACAGTGTCCTCGCGTGCTCAATACTGGCAACGTGGTTGTACACGTTATCGTCAACGAACTTCATGATGTACCCACACACCTGTATATGCTCGAACTTCCAGTTCTCTTCGGATTTGTCATTGGGCCTTTCGAAAGCAAATACCGGCAGATGCAGCTTCTTGACAAATAGCAGATCCTTCATCTTGCTCCTCCAGTATTGATACTTGGTACCATTCAGGTTCACCATGCGCACCGGCTTCGCGTCCACCTCTCCTCCCTGGTTTGTCTGTCAACTCCTGACATCCTTCTGAAATTTCAGAACCTGGCTTTGATACCACACTGTTGAGAACTAAACGTGGAAATCATTCCCCAAACTAGAGAGTATCTGCGAGACCGAGCAAAACGCACAAACCAAAAAATACCGAACACAAATCGCATACACAGAGTGTGGAAAACCTAGATAAAAAAAATCCAGGAACGATCGGAGTCCAACCCTGAAGAACCTCCACTAATGAAATAAAGATATTACACCCTCTACAAGATCCTTACCGATCCAAAATGGATCACCGCAACTCTTTGGAACAGAAAATAGATTACAACCACGAAAAAAAAGACAATAAAAAATACCCCAAATTGATCTCCTTCTCCGAAACGGCCTTCAATCCTTTTTTTCTCCTCTCCAAAGTTGCAATGGCACTCTTGCGACCATTTTTCTCTCTTATTTTTTTCTCATGTTGTTCTATATTGCATGAGCCTTTATATAAACCCTTGCATGAATTAGAGTTTCCATATGAAAATTTATGAAATTTCAATTACATTCAATCATATATTTAATGGAAATCAAATCATAAATTAGTTTAGCATAAATTGAAAATCCAATTATATGGAAAGTTAATATATGAAAGATCCAATCATAAATATATAATTAAAGTCAAAAATAAAAATCCAATATAATATTTGATTACCATAAATGTTCCAATACACGACGTTCGATGCACTATTCGGACTTTTTCGACACACAGATGTCGGTCGTCGCACTCCGGGGTATTCTACACATAGGTTGGGAACCCACTCACTCCAACAGTAATGACCTCATAAGATATACCTTGGAAATAATAGATTTAGAGTGGTAGTTAAAACTAAGGACTTCTTGAAGGAGAAGAGTGGGAATGAAAACTCTATAACACTGGGAGTGATGTCAGGACGGATCCAAGCTTCAATTAGGGTAGGCTCCAGCCCACCCCCAAAAATAAAATTCTTCATTTTTTTTCATATGATTTTTTTTTTATTTTTTTAGGAATTAGTCTACACCAGTCCATCATATTTCAGTCTAGTCCACCCCAGTTTATGTTTATGGATCCGTCCTAAGTGATGTTATTTATGAGTTTGGTTTTCAGTCTATTTGGACTTTTTGAAGAAGGAGAAGAAAACTCTAGCAAGTGAAATGATGTTATTTATGATTTTGTTATGGGAAGATGGACAAATAGAAACATGCCAAACTTTAGAGAGAAAAGAAAAGAATTTTCTCCATTAGTCATGCAAAGTCTGCCTACATCTTGAAACCTCGATCCTCTTTGGAGAGTAAACTAGAGTGAGTCTAGTGGCACTAGAAAGGAAGTCCTTATCAGTACGTGATTCACTTAAAAGTGCAAGCAAACAGTTGCTATATAAAAATGGAAACCATTTACTCATTTGGAGACGAGTACATGATGCCATTAGATTTTGTCAAGTACTAAATAATCACACAAGTACACAAATCCTTCTAATTCCCTCTCTATCTAAGCACACTTCCAGCTGAATACCTGCAAAAACAGCACCAATATATAGCTTGGAACTCCGAAATTACATATCTACCATCACCGACGCCTACACTCCTGCTAATCTCCCCAACCTTTCTCTGAGTATCTTCACTCCCATATATCTGTTCACCATATAAAACCAACAATTAGAAGGAAGATCAGATCAGATCATATAATACAGTGTACAATTTAGTTGTCCAAGTTAGGATTGGGTTGAAACTTGAATGGAACGACCCATCACTGAACCAAACTTGAGTTTATTCTTTAGTGATGAAATATATCTTCACCCCATGAGATGAAAAGAGAAGATAGATAAAACACTTGACTATTATGGGTCAAATTGGATTTTTTTTTTACGTTCTAAGGGGCCATGTTACTGCAATTTCTTAAAAATATGGAGGTCTAAATCAAAAAATGAAGATTTCACATTGGTAATATTTAAGAAAGTTCAATTTTTTAGGATCTTCCAGTTTTTGTGACAATCTGCTACACATGCTCAGAAACAGTCCTGTATGGACCTAGTGACGTACTGGTTTCAGATTGAATATGTAGGCCAGGCGTGAATTTATTCTTGAGTCGAGCACAATTTAGTGCTCTGCTAGTTGTGTGGTTGATCTGTTTCCAGGAGCTCCATTCTTGAATATTAAGATGAGTCCTCCTAGTAGCCACCTGGTCTCGATACGGGGGATTGGTCTTTGACCCTTATTTGATGTAAATATAGGTTTAGGTTGAGTTAGGATGGGCCGGCCCTAAGAAAAACAAATGGCGTGTATGAAGAGGTTTGTCAAAGTCAGAAGACTTGTCAGCCTGTGCCGACCCTGTACTTCTATTACAATACCCTCGGGTGTGGTATGGTAATGTGCATGGTTGCAATGGCCAGAGATTGTGACTGACGTCTATTATTACCTGCCCAACATCATGACTGTAGCTTGAGGATTTGTTCCTGGTGAGGTCAAGAATGTCGAGCTATCGATAACCCGCAATGCACCCACTCCCATGACCCGATAGTCTCTGTCCACCACCTTCCCAACATGGGAACCCCCATGGTAATGCCAGATGGTGACCACAGTGTCCTTACAAAACTGCTCGAGCGAGGCCGTGTCATTGGTGTGCTTCGGTATGAAGTTCACGTTGGCCTTCACACTCAGATTAAGAAGTATCTCAGTCGTGTAGCCGTAGTCCTCGGTTAGCTCAGCCATGTGCTCCGAACCAACGATCTGCTCAAGGGTACGGATGCCGGAGACGCAGCGGCGGAGGTCCTCGGGGTGGCTGAAGTAGTTGAACGTGACGTTTGGGGTGGTGTCGACGTCGGAGTCAACGAGGGTGAGGTGGCCAGTGGAGAGGGGACCGTCGACTTTTTCTAATAAGAAGCCGCCTTGGAACACTTCACGGGGCAGGGTATGCTTGTTCTGGGCGTAGGCCTTGGCAGCTTCAAGCGTTCTTTGCTTTGGAGGAATTGTAGAGAGCTGACCAATCTGGCAAAAACCACCAAAAAAAACTTAAGGTATCAGTAAAACTTAAGGTATGATCAGTTATTGTTGAAACTTAAGGTATCAGTAAAACTTAAGGTATGATCAATCATTGTTAAAACTTAAGGTATCAGTAAAATTTAAGGTATGATCAGTTATTGTTAAAATAAAACCTAAGGTATCAGTTATGGATGATGCCAAACCTCAGCAGACATGATACCATGGTGACAGTGAATGCTATCAGAGGACTGGCCGAAGCCGCTGCTAGCCTCGATAAAGGAGCCCATCTTGGTGATCCCGACAATCTGGATCAAGGACTGCTTGATTGGTTTCTTAGTTGGCATGAAGATGGTGTTCATAGGGTTGTCCGCCAAGCCTTTCCCGACATGGCGGTTGTGGTGTACCGGTGGGATGTTCAACCTCTTTAGCTCACTCTTGGGCCCAATTCCACTTAACATGAGCAGTTGGGGACTACCTAGCGTTCCCGATGTCACAATAACTTCGCTCCTCCTCCCAGCTTTGAGATATGCGAGGTGTCGATTCCCAAACTCATCCTTAAAGTTGACTCCAACTGCTTTTGGAATCCTCCCTGTTTCAAGTGTACCAGAAATATAAGTCAGCATTTAGGATACTACAACTTTAACCCCACCCCCACACCATGTTTCCAGCGTACCCAAAATAGGTCACCATTTAGGACTGTACAACTTTAGTCCAAACCATAGTTTGCAGTATCAGCCGATACCAATCTGATACAGCCGATACCGATATGGTTTGGCATGTCCCGATACTGACATTGGAGATATCTTTTATGATCAATTCGGCAAAGAAAATTGACGAAAAAGACCAATCAACAAAAAAGTAAAAGCATAGTAAGGTGTAAAAGCATGTAAAAGAAGAAAACTTATCTATCGCATGTTTAAACCAATCGGTAAAGGTGACTACTATCTCATTCAATTTCAAAACTGCTAAGAAACACCACTGAAAATACTTAAAACTATACATAAATGTATGAAATATATTTTCAAAAATGTTAATACTTTGTTAATAATTATTTGATTTTCGATACCAAAAAATTCGATACTCTGATCCAAAACCATCGATAATGCCAATATTGTCGATCCCGATACTCATAGGAATATCGTTACTGTGAACCTTGGTCCATACAAGCTTACGGTTGAGACCTGGTGCTATGATGAATGATCTAAGTAAATAAGTAGGAGGGGAGCATGATTTACCTCGTTTATCGAATAGGATTTTCTGGGCTGTTGCATGGAGCAGGACCCTGAGATTGTTGGGGTTGCTAGAAGACAGCAGATCGGCTGCGGTGCTACGGAAGCCATTCTCATTGAAGATGGTACCTCCGACCTTAGTCCCGTAAAGGTGATCGTAGGTGAATCCATTGAAAGGGTCGACTCCAGCTTGCAATAGTCCATCCCTGACTGCTGCCTGCCATGGTTCAAGCTTGGGCCAGTGAACTACTTGTTTCTCAACCCAGGGATAGGACTCATTCACCAAATCGATGTCCCATCCAGCATCCTTTGCATAGCTGTCCAAGTCATGTAGTTTATACAAAAACTCTAGGAAACTTCAAATTTGGAACTATATCCCATAATTGTCAAGTATCATTGAAACCTACTCTAGTGAACCAATTAGTCCAAATGATTTTACACTAAATAAGAAAGCGATCGATCGATCGATGATTAGAGCACCGTACGTACCTAGTATTGGCCCTGGTGTAGAAGCCAGCATTAATGCAAGTGCCACCTCCCAAGACTCTAGCTCTGGCATTGATGACGCCATCGGTGGAGATGAATGGTTGTGCAGCAGATGAGGGGGAGGTATCAGCTAGGCCAATATGGAAGTTTTGGAGCCAAGAGACATTGACATTGCCATAGGGAGAGCCACCCCTCTCCAGCAACAGAACGCTGTATTTGTGGGAGAGGGTGGCGGCCAAGGGGCACCCAGCTGTGCCACCTCCTACTATGATGTAGTCATAGTGCTCATGTGATGGTCTTGATGGAAATGTGCTTGCCTTGAGAAAATGTGGTCGCCCCACATTTGTGAAGTCATTTCCTGTAAAAACAGAACTGATCGATGTTAAAGAGTTGCCACACTATGGCTTGATCTTCACCCTCTTAGAGTGGATGTGTCCTAATGTCATCCTCCTGAAACTGGTGGGTAATTGAAGTGAACCAAGAGAATTTGCATAATTGAAATTGGAACAGTAATAATAAATATGAAGGACACAAATGAGAATTTGCAGGAATTCATGAAGCACTTTTTGAAAGGTTGGATTTTGTCAAATTAACAAGTGGTTGCTAATTTTTTTGATTTTGAATGCAAGATTGCAAGTAGATTAAAGTAAAAACAATCTTAAAAAATCTAGCAAAAGAAAGATGCCAAGAACTACAAAAAGTGACAAAATGATCTTCTATAGGCTATAATTCTGCACGTATGACTTGCACATTGAAATTAAAATAGCAGGTGGCAAATTTTTTTTTAGTGAGAAGGGGATTCCAAGTCAATTTACCACACTTCACAAACAATAAGCCCTATGAAATCCCAGCCATAAGTACGAATTTGGAGTTGAGAGAAAAAATAACCAGAAAAACCAAAAATATATTGAATGGAGTAAATGATGCAACAAATAGAGAAGAAAGTGTGGAAAAAGAACCTTGAGATGAACTTAGTATGCTGAAAATGAGGAAGATCTTGAGGAAAAGAGCTCCATTGTCTGAAACCATGGACCTAGGAGGAAGTTCCAAACTCAAGCTTTGCTTGTTACTTACTATCCTCTCACACTGCCTCTGATCTTGCTTCTTTGCCTCCTTTCTTCCGCATGGAGGATATATATATAGAGGCCAGATCATAGCTGGAGAGCAATAATGTTCTCTATTTTAAGAAATACATTAACCACAATAGGAAGGCCATATAAAGATGACATGAATGCATGGGTGCAGAAGGATTGCCCAGAGAGAGAACACATAAGCTGGTAAGCTCACTGACAAATGCATTTCCATTAAGCTCTCCTTAGGAAGGCCATAAGCTTGACAATGTCTTGAGAATGTAGTGTATAGAATTGATCACTTCCCTAGACCCAGGAGTTCAGTAATCATTCTTGATGTATATTCCTATATCATTGGTCATTCTTATGATTGTAATACAAAAATCCTAGAGGAACTCATGAGTTCTTAATCTTCAAAACTCGCTCACGAAAAGTCGTTGGATTACATATATCTCATCCAGTGGCGGATGAAGAGGGAGGGTCAACCTCAAATGTAAAAAAAGTCCATTTTTTTGTTAAATAAATTTGTTACATAAAAATTTTGTTGTCCCTCTACCATGACTTCTCTCTCTGTATCCAATCATAAAAAAAATGAAAATTATGAAGAAAAAAAAAGTAAAAACATGATGTAAATATGTATATAGAAATTGAAAATTACAAATTTCGGAGGGAGTAAAACACAAAATTGATAAAAAAAAATTAAAAACAAAAATATTTAACTTGGAAGCAAAAATTCAGTGGGGACAACTGTCCCACTCGCCCCTATGTAGGTCCGCCCTGATCTCATCCCTTGATTTTTTAATGGCATAAACATAAAAATAAGTACACTTTAAATGTTAGTGAAATCCACATGTCATATCCATATTGCATGTTCTTATTTTGAGTTCTTACTTGAGTTTCTGTAGTCGAACGGATTATAATATTATATACAATGTAGTAGTATCTCCATGCAGTTATATCATGATTAATTTTATATTAAACAATTCTTTTGTAATCAGTGCTTTACCATGGAATTGATCACCTTATAACAACTTCTTGTTACTCTTCTCCCTCCAAGCTTATCTAAAACATCTACTGCATTCAATTCAAAGTAAAGATGCTGCCAGAGTAACCAACAAGTACTAGGTGGACCTTGGTAGTTTAATATTTTGTCATAATAAATACCAATACATTAAATTCACCCAACCTGCCAATTGTATTTTACTCTTCACAGTGTGATTCCAGTGGCCAATATCCAAAGTAGAGCAGTAATTTGTCAGTGTCTCAGTAGTACTTTTCAGAATTTTAATCCAGTAAGTCCAACTGAACTCTCTGGTTCACTCTGGCCTGTGATCCCCACCAAAGAAATTGTATGTGTGGATCTCAAGCACTGGTCATAGGAAATTTACAGAAGATGACACCTTCTATCTCAAAGAAAGTCTCTCATTTCTCACTGTTCTCTTCCCTTGAGTGAAAAAGTAAATGTGGTTCACTTTGTTATATATCACATAAGAGAGTAATTTGCCATCACGTAACCTTGGCATTGCATAGAATTGGTGACACAAGAAGAGAACATGGATAATAATAAATGGTAGCAACTATACTAAAAGCAAAGGTGTGATTTTTTTTTTCATATTAGCTATTTTCAGTGAGCATGGATAAAAATCAATATAGTGGCCACATGTATTGGAAAAACCTTATTGATATGTTATTCGTTACCATAAATAGTCGGAATGCAGAAATGACTTCTCAAAAGAGTAACAGATAGTAGCATATTCAATTTCATTATGCTTGGAGTTACCAGGATTTCTCTACAAAGAAAAAGAAAAAAAAATGTTGAGGATCCATTTGCAATTTGGATTATGGAGAAAATTATGCGAATGAAAATCCGCATTTTCTATAGTGTTAGAACTTCCAATATTCTCCATCAATATAATTACCGTCTTTAACAGAGATCCTAATGAAGACTTTGCTTATGAAACATTCCTACTTATACTAATTAAAAGATTTTGACAATGAATCATTCATTGCTACTTGTACTAATGATGAAGGGAAGACATGTCAAGCCCTTTAAGAAAGGATTTGACAAATATCTTCTTGTTAACATGATGACTTTGCTAGACAAGGACAACCTATGAAGAATTCAGGCCATCGATTAATTAAGATATGTTTAACTATTCATTTCAGAAAGATATAGACATGTTTTCCTCTGTTTGATGGATGAGGATGTGAGGGATCATATTACTAATGAAAAATATTCGAAAGGGGCATATTTAATTTTTATGTATAAAATTGAACGAATGATATCTATTTCTCTGGGCCGTGTAGTAAACTGTACAATGTACATAGTTTGCTTTGATTTTCTTTTTTCATAAATTCTTTTAGTCGAAGACTGGAAGTGTCATGGGAACTTTTGATGTTCTAGATGTTGATAGGAAATTGTTCTTTACTAAGAAGTTAGAAATCAAAATGCCTAGTATCCCTAATGGTTTAGGAAAAAAAAATCAGATGTCATTTACTTTTGGAAACATACTATAAGTGCTTGGACATGTATAATACTCTTTGAATTATTTTAGGGTTAAATAGACTTTGGGTCTCAGAAACATTCGAAAATTAGCGTGGGTCCTGAAGATGTCCAACTTAGGATTTGGGTCACCCGTGTTGACCATCCAAAATATGTTAATAAATATTTTAGGGTTAGTTAGACTTAGGGTCCCATAAACATTCTTGTCCTTCTTGAGTTCAGATTCAATTTATTTATTAACATGTTTTGGATGGTCAACACGGGTCAATCGTCGTCTCATGACCCAAACCCTAACATGGACATAGTTATGACCCAAATGCTAATTTTCAAATGTTTCTGGGACCCAAAGTCTAATTAACCCATTATTTTAAGACTACTCAATTTTGGTATAGATTGAGTGCAGTTTCTAGAAGGTTTTTGCAGTGTATTAGGTACTGAACTGGCAGTTGAAAGATTGTTGTTCTATAATCTTTTTACAAGGATTAAATACCCTTCTGTGGATTGGGAGTTGATTGTTCATTTTGGTGTTTCTAAGTATATGCTTTTCCACAGTAATAGATTAAAAAAAAACGTCTTGTCACGTATTCTTGTAGGTGCTAGTTATCAACCAGTGTATGCCAGTCATAAATCAGAAAGTTGATTAGTTTGCAGTTAAGCTGACTGATATGATTGCGAACAAAGATGTCCCTTCCTGCTTGATGGCCTTCTTGGTCACCAAGTTTTGAAGGAGCATGGAATGTAGAGCAGATATGATAAGTGTTGGTTTCTCTATTCAAAGTATAAACAGATATATTTCTTGAGGCTTAAAGTAAAGTTGACTATTGTGTTTTGTATCTAACAGGTTTGATTGAGAACAATGTAGGATGATGGTGGTGTGATTGCAAACGATGTGGATGATGGTTTCTTCCCCTGCCTGGTTTTCGTTAGAATCTTAATCTTCTTGGTTTATTCTTACTTTCTTTCTTTGCAAAAATATTCATTTTACTGTACTGTAATCATCTGAAGGGTATCACCAGGCAATTTTACACTCTTAAAACTCTAGGTATATGGTCCAAGATATCAAAGAGGACATGAGAAGAGGAGGTGGGAGGGAAAATAATTGTGCAGTAATATGTTATGTTTGTCATACCTAAGAGGAGGAGGTGGCCTTTATGGTGGTCACATGTCAGTATAAAACTATGGGACACTAAAGTAGGTGAGGGGAGGAATTGGAGTTACAAAGTTCTCTGGGCTTTATATCTTCTGGAAGTTTTTTCCTCGATGGGAATTGGAGGGGCTGGTGAAAACATTGACACCAACAACCAATATTATGTGAAATAAGAACTAAAAAGAATTATATGATGACAAATTTTCTTAGGGGAGTGAGGATGGGGAAGGTCAAGGGTTGCAGTTGGCATGTTTTGGGCCAGGAAACAGGTTCAAAGGTTCCAAGCCTGGAACTATAATCATGACACGATAAGGACACAGTAATCAGGACACCACATGCTTTTAGTGCGGCCTAATGTACTTTGGAGTGTCTGTGTCGTGTTTAATATGTATCTAACATGTCACCAGGAGACATGGCACCTATTATCATAGTGTCTCTGCTTCCCTGATAGAACTTAATGTTGATACATCTTTTTGTTACAATGCTGCTGCAATTTTGATGATTAGAATATATACAATACAACACATCAAGCAATGAAGTAATGAAAAGGTTTCAATCATATGTCAACTTGGTATTCTCTTTAAAGATATTTTCTTTTCTTTGATAGATTTCGGGCAGGGGTCTAACAGAAAAAGGATATTTTCAAGTGCTTGACGTGCCTCCAGTCTACGACTTTCATAGATTTTAGCTGTGACAAGGTAGTGACTCGCCGGCTGAGTTATCATTTATCTCTTGTTGGAGTCCATATGCTTGTTTTTATCTTTCGTGGGTGTACTGTTGGAGTTGTCTCCTTTTGTAATTGGGACTTATTTCCTTAATTATGTTTAATGAAAGGCAGGTGGATTTATTCCCACTGTTTTTATCTCAAAAATAATTTTAGTTGCTGCAATTCTGTGGTCTAAATTGATTTGCCTCAGTTAAATATATACAAACAGCGGTATCACAAATTTCATTTGAGGGGTGTTACTCCAGAATAGTTTCTGGACCGGAATCTGTGTTTCTAAACATTCATAAGTGAAAGATAGAAATGAGAAGGGTTATTTACACTAATCTCCCAACACGGACCTTCCTTATTTTAGAAATAATTACACGGATCCTCCCTGTACTTTATGTTTTATTTTCAAGATAGAGGTGGTTCCTTTACATTAACATAAAACATAAAAAATATGTAGGTCCGTGTAATTATTTTTAAAATAAGGAAAGTCCGTGTAATAAACATAAAACACATGGAAGGTTGGTGTAAATGACACAAATGAGAATTAGGCTTTAACACATCATGAAATTCAGTGATGAACCTGGAATTCTGATTTCAAATATCATTTCTCTGTAAAACATAACAAAATGTGTTCTCTAAAACACACAATGGAACTGTTTAAGGATAAAAATCATGAACACCCAACAGAGGATATCAGGGGGAAATGATGGTACAGATCCAACTTAAGATATCGACATCGATGGAAATGGAAATGGAATCCATCCATCTTCACCTATTCAATCCTCAAGGGTAACATGAGTTTTTTTACATATGGCAATAATGCACCATCTAACCATTTCCGGGCCTACAAGATTGGTGAGAATGACAAGAAAAAGAAATGGGTAGTGAACAAATATATAAACCAAATGATTCAGAAAAGTAACTGCAAGACTGTAGCATTTTTGAACCGAATTAATATGATTTATGTCTATGCCTAGAGCAACATCAATTTCATCCCTTATCATGAAAGCACAGTATGCCAGTAGTGAAAAAGGGAAGGGAAAAAAAACAGCATGCCAGTAGCGCTTCAGTTCCTGTTTGGTATCTTTTAAAGTATCAATTTCATCATGTAGGGCTGTGATGATGATACATCAGCTGGCCTAGAGTTTAACCATTCACAAAGTAAATGATTTAAAATTTGAAATTAAATCTCTTTCAATTAATCATATTTATATTATTTTAATAGTGGTATATCTCTACTTTCCTTATTCTATTTTCTAATAAACAAATGACTTCCTTCTTTTTTTTGGCTCGGAAACCTATTTTCTCTGGTTTATAGAAACTAAGTTTCTAACTTTCAAATACTTTCTGGTTGTCAAACGTGCCCATAAAGAAGAATTACAAAGACGTGTTAAACCAAATTCGAATCAAAATTCATCTCCCTCTCCACAAAATCCTCCATTCCAACAAAATATTTGTTGGAAATAAAAGCGCAAACTATTTTTCAAGATGAGCGTCCGTGACGAACCAGCACATGCCCACACCAAACACGGTGGTTGACTTATTCAGAAAAATAAAGATCACACATTTCAAGACAAAGACATAAGAATTAAGTGAAAAATCATAACCGGTAAAAAAATACCATAAAAGAATTATCACTACTAAATAATGTTATAAGACTTTACAATATCGTTACAACTTCATAACCACAAATATCAGAGAAAGTACACACAGAGAACACAAGAAATCTCCAAAGATTACACCCAAGAAGATCTGAGAAATCCAATTTCTCTCTACTTCAATCTCTCTATTTCTTCTCTCTTTTTCTGTCACCCTATTGGTGGCTACCCAACACCTTTCCTTGAACACAATTAATTCTTTACACAAGGAACCTTAGCTTCCTTTATATAGCATGTCATGTGTCCATGTATAGAAATTCAATCCTATGTAGACATGATATACTTCCCATATTTAGAACTCATTGACTAGGTAGGACTAGGACTTTGTTCCAATCCTATTATTATTAGGATTCTTAATATGATTCAATCCTAACAATATTTTCGGTCCTTGGAGATGCTTTTTACTTTAATGTTTTTTATCAACAGTGAATTGGTTGGTTGCTTACCAGAAAACTTTATTCTAGCCCTAGTATTCATATCTGACAACTAAGATCAGTACTTACCAAAAATGTTCTTTTTTGTGCACCGACCAAGGCCTTTGAAAGGTCACCAACCAGCATTAGAAAACAATGAAGACCTCTGGTCCAACAGAAAATCCTGGAAACAGAGCAAGTGAAACTGCAGAGATGATTTATAACTAGTGCAATCATCCCATCTCATACCCACTTGTGAGTTGTGACCGTAGTAGAGTTATCCATCATTTAATTTTTTTCAATGTATTCCTATATATTTTTTCAAAGGTTTTAAGTTATGTTTCAGCCAAAACCAATCAATTGAAAACCATCAAAACCTCAGAAACTGCCGACACTGATCTCCTAGAGACGTTCCCAGTAGATACCTAAATCGAGATTTCGAACCTTGATTAGGCTGGCTGATGGCCTACCTTGTTCTTTTCAGTAACAATGGCAGAGCTGGCAAGGGAATGTAATTAATGACTGTACACTACTGTTCCTAATAGTGAAGAAAATGTATGTGGTTTCAACTCATCGTTCATACCATCATTTACCAACATCCAAACAAAATGCAGTTGGCTGTGGAGCATATAGGTAAAAATACTGACCAAAATTTTGCTGTTGTCAAATTCCTATACAGGTAAATAAGAGCTGATCACGATTTACCGAAGTGGGAAGAGTGGCGGTGAGGTGGTTGCAGATTCGTGCGAAAAAACTGAAATGTATAGTTACCACAGGTATTATGGAATGAGTACTACTACTGATCTAGATTCATCTTCTACCTTAAGAACAATCACCAACCAGAAGGTGAAAAAGTAGCTGGGATATCCTGATCCTGGTCGAGGTATCTACAGGCGACAATCGACAAGAAAGGTCATATCATTAAACCGGCACACAGGTGGACCAAGTGCATTTACTCAATATAGGAATTCAGAGACTTGTGATTCTACCACAAAGAAGATAACATATTAAGAACCTGTTACCCAAGGGCCAAGAGGCAAGACATGACATGCGTATATGTGGTGATTTCGTCAATCAGACAAATCCCAATCTCTAACATTAAAAAAAAAATGATATAACTTCCGTCTAAATTCCACGACACTCCACACTGTCATCCACCTCAAAATCAGGCTGGATTGCCAACACTCAATTCATTGAAGAAGAATATTTCGGGTTAATGATGATCAAATTTAAGTTTACAGTTTATGTGCAGCATTAGCTAGCGGGGGAAAAGATAACTAAAGTTAACCAGATTACATTGACTAAAACTATTTCATCAACTAAAGAAAAGGTGACATAAAACCTGCAGCAGGAGCTAGCTAGCTAATGGTGACTTATAGACTATTTCATCAGCTAAAGAAAAGGACTAGTCATGGTTGGTGTATTCAGAAACTAGGTTGTTGGGTTATGATTAGAAGACTTAAAAGGTTGATGGAGAAAGATCTGACGTGATTTATCTGCAGCATTAGCAGGAGACATACAATCTTCGATAGCGATCGAGGTCCCTAAGTTCAATGGCCAAATTAAAGAAGATTTGAGTTGCATCTTCATCAGCCAGCAGCAAGACAGATCCAGAGCAATGCAAACGAACACAGATAGTGACGGCATGTCGCGTACGTGCTCCCAAAATAAGAACACAATTAAGACAATCGCATCATCATGCATAAGAAAATCATGCATGGTGGTCCAGAGATCAAAACATAGTGTTGTTTGCATCGAAGAGATGAAGAGCAAACTCATATGACATGGCTCCAGGAAAGTTAAATTGCATTGAACTAGATGCAGGCTCTGTTGAACTTATATGCTACTTATTGGAGCAGCTCTTTTAGACTGGATTTTCTAAAAGAACTTGTATGTATGTGCATGTAGAAACATAAATTGAAATTGAATCAAATTTTTAACCATACTGGATTTTCGCCAACACATCCTAAAATTTTCTCTCTATTTGTGCCTGCTGACCCTACTAATATCACCACATGTATATATGAGCAAAGAATAGAGATGCTTAGAGCATGACTCCCTACATGTTGAACCTCCTGTCAAAATTTAGAGAGAAAATGTAAATTTTGTTCTCTCGTCACACTCCCTATCTAGCTCGTAGGATAACATTAATGACCAATGTTTAACCTATTTTAAGTATTTTCTTTTTGTATTTTTATTATCTTTAATTTGGACTTTTTTCCTCTCAAATAACAAAAAACAAAAAAAGCAATATTGGACTTCCGACAAAAGTGTTTTTCTGACAAATTTGCTTTTGGGTTTTAAACTTCCTATAGGTTTTTGATGACATGGTGGGCATATACTTTCCCGATTTAACAAAATGATGTCTACTTCAAAGTGGATTTGTTCCGGAAGGAGTGCGTCTATCTGCAGTGTCTTCTTCTTCTTTTTCTATTATTACAGTTGGTCATGTTATTATAGTGTCTTAGTTTTCTATTAATCAAGCTGTTGTAGTGTATTTGTTTTCTATTAATACAAAATAGAGTTATTTGTATTTACTCACCTATTACTATTCCATAACTTTGTTCCCTCCCCTTTTAATTTTATTAGTAATACAAATACCACTTGAGAAATGCATGAAATGGAAGTAGTAGTAATTAATTTAATAATGGGAAAAACAGAATTAAGGATTAGTAATGGAGAGGTAAATACAAATAACTCTAAAAAAATATATCAAAACGAATTATAAAAAATAATACATGTATTACTCCCTAAATTAGGGAACATCATTGGAGTAATCATATAGAGCTCTCTGAAATAATTTTCAAGATATTTTAGCTAAAATTTAACTAAGAAATAGAGAGCATCATTGGAGATGCTCTTACATTACTTACTACAAATGTCAAAGTATGAGGTAGAAATCTCTACCGCAAAAAAAAAGTGAACATAAATCACAATTTATGACATTGCACGATAAAAAATCAACTAATGACAAATCACGGAGAGAGCAAGCATAGGTGTCTTGTTATTATTGGAGGAGAGCAAAACCTCACCAGTGTCACGTGGGGAGACCGGCCCACTTAGTGTAGGAGCACAATCAAACAAACCAGGAAAAGCACAAAAACAACCCCCACCAGTATCAGGCATTTGATCCTCAGATTTTTGTTTTCAAATTGGGTGGGACGCTTACAAACAAGATAATTCAATAACCTGAAAAAATGCTAAATAAATCATTGTGATAGAACAAGGCGCGCTTAGCGTACAAATGTCAAGAATTTCCCCATATTCTAACATTAGCACAGCAAATATAGGTAGCAATCAGCTCGGGGCAAATTTTAGCCTAGTCAGTTTTGAGCTCGAATCAGATATCAACAATCACAACGGGTGAAACTATGGTAAAATATGATGAATTGGTCACAAGCTCGAAACATACATTACCTCAATTACTATTGAATTGCGCATATTTACACGAACTCGGAGATAAAATTCACATATTTGAGCACTCTGGATTGCCTCCCTGTTTCAATATACATCTACAGTAGTATGGATTGATTTGCCGCAAGTTGAAACTCCCGCTCTGAAGATGTAGAACATGTGTAAAATATTGTAGACCAACTATTTCCTAACTAATTCTTCATTGGAAAAACAGCATCTATGAGGACAGCAGCAAATAGTTGGTTTTATTTAAGTCCTCCAAAAGAATCATTTGTCCCAATATTAACCAATAATAAGCAGCAATAGTCCTGATCCAGCATTACCATCATTTACTCTGCCTATCTGTGTGCCTTCTTCCTCCTAATTGATCTCTTACACATAAATGAATGGACGTTACCGATACTTAAGGCCACTCTTGACCACCCTGCAGTCGTCTCTGTGGGATCCCATGCTCACTTACGCTGCCTCCTGACAACCCCCTAACCCATTGCCAAAACTGCTGGCTCCTGCCCGTCTTCAGAGGCCCAGAGCTTGAATACCTCCGAAAAGAACCAGAATCGTCCCTTGTAAACCTTGCTGAAATTGTGTACATATCTGATGTAGAAGCCAGTGTCTCTTCGTCCAAATCCAACCTTCTACAGGTGCTTATTTCTGAGTCTTGAAGACACGACTCCTTTTGGCTGCAGTAAACCAAACTGTGATGCTCACTGCTTTCACTGCACACTAGTTTCAAGGCTTGAACCACTTCACCCATAAATGGCCGTTGGGAAACTTCTGGCTGAATACACATTGAAGCAATGGCTGCTACTTTTGCCAAATTGTCAAATGGGAAGTTTGTACCCATTGATGGATCTATGATCACCTCTAAACCTTCCTTGCTTGTGAGCAGCGGACGAGCCCATGTTACTAGATTTTCTTGGCCAGCAGGTCTCAGCATGTCCACTGGCTTCCTTCCAGTTAGCAGCTCAAGAAGGACAACACCATAGCTATAAACATCACTTTTTACAAGGAGATGTCCCGTCATGGCATATTCAGGTGCTACATAACTAAAAGAAAAGAAGGGCACCTATTATTTAAAGAAATATTATGAATTTTTTAAAAAGAAGTGAGAGATTAGAGATCCATACCCAAAAGTTCCCATAACACGGGTCGAGATATGTTCATTCTCCTCTCCTAAAGCTGTTCTAGCGAGGCCAAAATCACACAGTTTGGGCGTAAAATCGTGTTCCAACAAGATGTTACTAGATTTGAAGTCCCGATGTATGACATGAGGGTTTGAATCTTCATGCAGATAGGCTAGACAGCGAGCTGCACCAAGTGCAATCTTCATTCGGGAATTCCATTCAAGTGGGACCATTTCCTTATCTGTTCCTAAGCAGGGAAACAATGATCAAAACTTCGTGGTAAGAAAAGGTAAGTGAAGATATTAATAAATTGTTAATTTGGTACACTAATTTAGCACCTCTAAAAGCAACTTAGGTGTTATTGGAAAGTTGAAGCCTGATACAGAAGTCTGAAACTGAGTAATTTACTGTTGACTTACCGTATAAATGAGATTCTACGCTGCCATTTGGAACGAGTTCATAAATTAGGCAGCGAATACACTCTTCTGTGCATACACCAATAAGCTTGACCAAGTTCCTGTGATGCAAGCGGCTAAGCATCTCAACCTCAGCCAAGAATTCCCTCATGCCCTGCTGATCATCTCTTTTCAGTACCTTCACAGCCACACGGGTCCCATCTTCAAGAGTACCTTCATAGACACGCCCAAAGCCACCTTCTCCAATAATCCTGGCATCATCGAAGTTGTTTGTAGCTCTCACTAGCTCGGATAAAGTGAATGTTTTCATTGATCCTATAAATGTCGCAATGCTAGAGCTCAATGAACCTGACCCTGAACTCAACTTGCTTCCAAATCTAGAGAATCCAGTCCCTGCAAAATGAAGATATATTATAGAGGATAAATTGGTACTTAGTACAATTAGAAATGCAACCAAACAAGTATTTTGGACCCCACATGCATTAAAAGCCTGTCAACTTCTTTTGAGTCAAGCGGAACATGACAGTTTAAGTTAATTGTCGCTAAGATAGCAATAATAGTTAGATAGTATACGCATCCATAATACACCATTGTTCAAAGATATATAGAAGGTCAGTGGCAGAGCGTCTCTAAGCATGATTAGAGGTGATCACATATAGAGTTAGAGGAGATAAACTCATAAACCCAAGAGTTCTACTGAACACTCATAAATGAAGAACAAAATGTTCATAGTCCACACCGAATCCACAAGAAAACCCAAAAGACTTGCATATTGTACAACTCTAAATTCTAAAAGAAACCCCCAAACTTTCATTGAGGAATCCATAGCAAATACCTTAAATCACTACAAGTAATATAAACATTCATCAGTACTCGAGATTCAAGAGAAGAGACTAATCTTAAGTAACCATCTAATAAAACTTGGAAACCAAGCCATGTAGAGTCTGTAATATACCCAAAGATGCACCAAAGATCATATAACTAAAAATTGTGCTCACCAAATTCGATTGACAAGAGGGGAGGGGTCTTGGCCCAATTATTAGTCACAAACCAACCAAATTCTACCATAAAAAAGGTTTTCAGCCAAACAGATTGTCACTAAGAAAAACCTTCAGAATTAACCAAATCTTCTGTCCTATGTCAACAACTGAAAAACTCAATCTTCCAAAAACTACATATATCGTCAAATCCAATACATTCAATGGACAGGAATAGTCAAGCTGTTACAATCGCCAAACGTTTAGGTGAAGGTAGAGCCTCTCTGTTTACCCAGACTTTTCACAGACAAATTATTAATGAACCACATATTTTATAACCATGATGAAGCCAGTCAGGATGTATCCCCAACTATTTGAAGTATGCATATGTTCGATTGCAAAATGTGAAGACTATATTGTTAATAAGAGTGATATCTTCATTGATAGCATCGGATACGAGAGTCACTTTAATTCTAAGGAATGTGGGACTAAACAACTTCCCACATGTTGTAACATACATATCTCTAACACTCTCCCTTGAGCTGGAATATATGAAACTATGTCCAGCATGTTACAAAAGATCAACTAGAAAAGTTAAACATCATAGAAGTGACACCGGAATTTGAAAGAGTGAAGGTTGACACAAACCCAAAAGGCATACACGCACAATAATAGTAGTGGTAGATGTCGACGTATGAGGACGTTCAACTAAGAGAATTTTCAGTATTCGAGCTGCTCGACAAGAGAGTCACGATGACGTTTGACTGAAGAGTCGTCGATAGGTGAGTGTGCTCAACTGAGAGTGTCACCGCGAATGATAGCTAACAATGATGAAAAAGATGGGTAGAGTTCATTCTCCCCCTCAAGTTGGACATGACCAACATGTCCCAACTTGAAAGCTTTTTCTTTTCTTTTCTTTTTTCCCCTTTTTTGAATTGAGAAGACATGAAAGAAAATGTTGGGTTTTTTTTATTATAGCAACTCGACTCAACCTAGCTTGGTTCGGCTAGGCTTAGAGCGTTTGGCTTCGACTGAACGCAGCTCGGCTCGGTCAAAGGCTCGGCTTGACTTTGATCGGCTCGGCTTGACATGAGCAAAATTGGACAAGTATAAGATTTTAGGGTTGTATGTGTTGTGGTGGTAAAATGGAAAAGGTATAGGATCTTACGGTTTATGTGTTGTGGTGGCAAAATGGAAAAAGTGTAGAAGTTTATAGTTTACATGTTGCGGTGGCTGATTCAGACCCGATCTGAACGTGGAGACACGTCAGCAAGTACTCGTGATTCATTGGCGACTGGTGAGTGTCGTAGGACAAGGCAGGGCAATTGCAACGGAGAACGAGTGACACGGTGGCGATTGGAGACAAACTCGTGGTCGTGTGGCGGCAAGACTGGTAGAGGTTTTGGCAGGGTACGAGATGTTGGCAGCGAGGTGACCAACGTGGCAACGTGGGAGCCAGAGGGGAGAGAGAGTGAAGATGTCCAAAATCAAAAGAAAGAGAGATGTGGTGATGTGTGAAAGAGTGGGGAAAGTCTATTGAAGTGGATTTGGTGGTGGTGGTGGTTTGTGAAGGAGTAGGTAAGATATGCTGAAGTGGATTTTGATGGTGGTGAAGAAGGATGATTTTGGTGGTGGTGAAAATGGAGGTTGCTACAAGACTACGACAAGATATAGGATTGTGAGAAAGATGTGAGAAATATGACATTGAATGGCAAGTATAATGAGGGAGGGAAGAGCAAGGGTTAAAATCACCTATGCTCTCACACGGTCACACCACGTAAAATATAAAAGACTACATTGTGAATAAATAGGATATCTTCATTGGTAGATTCGGATACGAGCATCTTGCCTTGATTTCTAAACAATGTGAGTATAAACAACTCCCCGCGTACTTTAACACACTATTATGACCTCGACAATTTATTCGATGCATTTTTCTACGACCTAATGGCGTTATAGATAGAATTTGTACATAGAATATAGATAGAAGTTGTACATAGAATATACAGAGAAGTGATAAAAATTTTCTTCTTTAAAAGAACAATATATATGCATACTTACAACTAATAAAGATAGTGTGAGTAAGAGTATTTGAGTATTGGTTGTTTAATCTCACATTGAGTAGAAATTAAAATAAGAGGCCCGTCCTCTCCTTTATATGTGTAACCCCAATCGTATCAATGAAGAACATTCCATTTATTCACAATGTAGTCTTTATATTCTAAATGTACCATAGCAGGGGAAATCATAGCCCTTCATTCAAAATTCTTACTTTTTTTTCCAAGCCCCCTACAACCTCCTTTCTCCTTCACAACTCTTTCCTCCATCTTCTGATTTTTTTACAACCTCTCCTCACCCAAGCCCTGACCCCTTCCTCATCTTCTTCCTACATTCCTCCTCCACCTGACCGGTCCCAAGCTTCCCCCGGCCTAGTGTGTCAAGATCACAAACTAGACCACCACCACCAGTCTTCTTCGCCTCCTCTGCCTTGGCGTTCAAGACCGGCCAGGTCGTACGACAGTCAGAGCCACCACCTCAACCCTTGCTCTCGACCTAACCTGACATCTCCAACCGAGACTCGCAACGATCAATGATCAATCCCCCATAGTCCCCAACTCTCCTACCGAGGAGCACCTGTGGACCAAACCCGCCCCTAGATAGAGCTCGCCTTTGCCACCACGACACTTAACGACCTCCTCTCCTGCCATCGCCTTCCGCACACAGATGTGGAGTCAGATTTGTCTCTAGGTAGTTCTTGATTCGTCGGAGCTCACCAATGTTCATCACCGACTCCAACGTGGTCGAAAAAGTTCCACGTGCTTTGCCAATGCCTCCCGCAGCCCAACCATGGCTCTGATACAGATCAAAGTCTGCAGCAGCCGTCAGAACCACGAACCCTAGAATTTCTTGTGACTTCAATTTCTGCCATGAGCGAGGCTGCTTAGCTGAACCGCCTGCAGGGCGAGTTGCTTCCGAGCTCTCCAAGCCGAGCCGCTTCAAGCAACTATGAGCCGCCTTTAAGCCAAGCTGCTTCTGAGCCAGAAAAAAAATTGCTTTCAAGTTGTGACGTGCTAGTCATGCCCAACTTGAGGGAAGCATGCACTCTACAAGTCTTTGGCATTAATATCATTTACGGTGACACCCTCTCAGTTGAGCACACACTCGTCTACCGACGACTCTTTAGTCGAACGTCTACATGACTCCCGTGTCGAGCACAATAGCATGTCGATAATTCTCTCGATCGAGTGCCCTCATACACCGACATCTACTACTAGTAGTATTTTAGGTGCCTTTTGGGTTTGTGTCAACCTTCACTTTCAAATGTTGGTCACTTTTATGATGTTTAGCTTTTCTCGTTGATATTTTGTTACAAGCTGTACATGCTTGACATGTTCCAGCTTGAGAGAGAGTGTGTTAAAGATGGTGTTACAATATGTGAGTAGTGGTTTAGTCCCACATTGCTTAGAAATCAAAATGAGAGGCCCGTCCTCTCCTATATGTGTAGCCCAATCCTATCTATGAAGGGCATTCCCCTTATTCATAATGTAGCCTATATTTCTATACCAACTTTTGTCAGAATGCCAACACTTAAATTACACGACAACCACAGCCGATTGTCGTATACTTAAGCTCATATTTTAGTTTTGTTCCTCATGCTTCAAATGCAGATAATGGATATTAATAAACAGCTAAAAGATTCTACATATAATCCTTACCTGAAATCTTTGTAAAAGGAGGTAGTGGGATTTGTGAAGGCAGTGCAGCCAAACGAGTTTGATCTCTATGTTTGAACATGAAAGTCAATGCAGCACCAATACATAAAACTAGAGCAACAACAGAAGCTACAATGAATACAGCTACTATGGAGCCGTTGTGTTTTGCTTTTGGCTTTTTCACGTTAGCTGCAAGAGGATGTATTATCATGGGGTTATTGCCATAGGCAAATGTCATTGCAGGTGCTGTAGGCGGAGATGCAGGAAGGCCTGCAAAGTACGAAAAATATATTAGTAGGATAAAAGATCCAGTTATCCTCAGAGTCTTAATCAATGTTGTTTTCTATTTGTTTTTAATTTTTCCCTCCTTTTTTACTATAGGGGATGTCCAGTTGCCTGCAAATGGAAATACATGCAAGATTTGTTGTAGCATTTACAACATTTCATGTGTTTGCTTTGCTGTAAGTTGGTGCAACAACTCCCCGAAATACCGCAGCTTTCGTTGCAGCCAAAATGGCTGTGACACCAGTAATGGCAGCATTTATTACACCATTTCCTCCCATTCTCTCTTCAGTGTCACAAGTTCATAACCAAACAATAACATTCTATTTACAACAACAAAAGTAGCAACCAAGCATCCTAATTACATCATTCCGAACAATAGATTGGTAACCTTCAACAAAACTTTGATGCAAGGCAAGCAAACAATGTATTTCCAACACCACTAACATCAAGAAATGTGACATGCAACATGTTGCATGATATTGCCAATTACGGGCAACCGAACAGCCCCCTAAATTTGTGGTGCAGTGCACAGTGTGTCTACACTCATGAGAACAGCCCCTAAATTTGTGGTGCAGTTGGTGCAGTGCACAGTGTGTCTACACTCATGAGAAGGGTTTCGTTCACTAGCAAAGCACAGATGTTCCAACATTTTCCCCTTATTTTGCGAAGTTTCAGATAACTAAAGAAACGATCGGAGGATTCAAATTTTGATTTTCTGAAGTCTCACAACTTTCCTATACACAAAACCAATGTCCTAGTGGGTAATTCCAATCCCCTACTTCACTGCAATATTTTTAGACTCAACATCTTGTTCAGATACAAGCCCAATGTGGTATGCCAATTCAGTAGTAGATGGTTTGTTATATAGTCTAGCTTACATTCTCAAAGACACTTCACAGTAAAGAACAAGGGGAAAAAATGTTACTAACCTGTGTAGGTAACATATAATACATCACAGTCCCCAAAAAGCGATGTTTTAATGGGAACCATCTTGTTCCAAAACTTCTCATATGTTAAATATGCTGTGTTGTTGTCAAATTGTTCTCCACGTGGCACCAGATTGATAAGAACAATGGTCTTCTCTGGCTCCCTGCTTGCAGCATTTGCTCCCATAATGCGAACCTGACTTTGTTCCATTAGGACTCCAGATGCAATTTCTGCAGCAAGCTCAGAGACCAATGGGAAGAATGTGTATAGAGCAACGCTCACTCGAAGACCCACTTTCATCGGAAGCACGCAGGCACATGGAGACCCTGGTGGGGTATTTATTAAAGGCTCCGTGCAAGTGAATAGGCTGCAATCTGTGTGAATGAAAATTAAACTATTATCTTTTCATGTATAAGTAATCACAATGATCAAAACAAACTAGACTAGTGCTAACTAGGGTTTAGCACCTCCCCTAGAAAAGTTCATGTAATGTGCACGTTAATGACATGTTCACATAGTAGTAGGCCGCAAAGCTTTCTAATGAATCTCATTTTAAGTGTGTGTGTGTGTATAGAGAGAGAGAGAGAGATTTGGATCCTTTTGAGAGGAAGGAAAGGAGCTTTCATCTTTGTTAATGAAAATTAAAAAACAACCATTTGTATTAAAAGTCTAATCCATTCATGTTGATGGAAACCACTTTAATTGCCTATAAATGAAATTTCAAAATTATTTGGAGGTCACTTGGTCATCATCAAACAGCCCCAACATGAATAGTTCAAAATAGTAAATTTAATATATCTACGGTGTATAATATTACCAATTTACTAAAAAAAATGTGATTATTGTATTTAAGGTCTAGATCAAGATCCATGGACCTGGTTATTGTATATAAGGTCTTATGATCCTTTCATTCTAGGGTTACCTGATAATAAGCAAGTAATGTCCAAATGATTTTTTTTTTTCCAAATGATATATATTATATATATTTTTATTTCTTATTTTGTATATATATATATATATATATATATATATATATATATATATATATATATATATGTGTGTAAGTTTACATTAAAAAAAAAAGTACATCTAATGTCCGACTTAAGCTCGAAACTTTTCTTAGTACATATATCACCCGGGATTTTCTCAAAGTCTGGTCTTGTGCACGATAATCATCGATTTTTGTGTCTGATGATCTACGGCTCGAATCGATCTCCATTACACACTCTACTCGAGTTGACCGTTGGTACCACGATCGTTTTATCTAGGTAGATCGATCCTCCAAGTGCCGCTCTCAACCAGCTACTACGTGATTGTCTCGGTTCATCCCCTTTAATATTTAAAGACATAGCGTGTCCAGAAGGATCCGAACCTCCGACCTGGTTTTCTAGGTCTTTATGTCTTCGATTCATTGTCACTTGAGACAATGCTTGTTGACTATATATACCTAGGAAATCAGGTCGGAGATTTAAATCCTCTTGGACGTGTGGTGTCCTTAAGGGACTGTTTGGTACGGGAATTGTGATATTCTTGAAAATTTTATATTCCTCTAAATTATATTCCAGGCATCAAATCCATTGCATTAGTTATAGAGTATTTAGTAGAATACATGCAATTCCTAGGATTATAATTGCTAAGTTTGGTATCGGAAATTGCCGACATCAAATTAATTGTCATGGAATTTTACATTTGTGAGCATATTTTTCCGAATTGTCCATGCCTCACAAAATTACATCATAATAATCTAATCAAGTCAGGTCATGTTTGGTTCCAGTCAAGTTGGGTGGGAGTCACTTTCGGTCAATTTGTGTGGAATTTGGGTCTAGTTGGGTCGGATTTGGTTTGGTCGTATTTGTGCTAGGTTTGGTTTTAGTTGAGTTGAATCAATGTTCTAAAAGGCATCCTAGGCGGCGCTTAGGCGCCTGGTACCCGCCCGATGGCCGCCTAGGCGCCTACCTAGTCCCCCTCAATGTCCAACTATGCATATTTTGGGGTTTTATGGACTTTTTTTGTAATTTCAGTATGTTTTTTGGAATTATTTTTAATATTGTTGAACGGCCTAATCTTGGCGTCCGCCTAGACGAGCTAAGCGGTAGGCGGCGGGTGCATACCCGACTAGCGCCTAGCGCTTTTCACAACCTTGAGTTGAATTGGGTTTGGATCCGGTGAAGCTGGGGTTAGTTTGGTTTGGTTCGGGTAGGGTCAGGATTTGGTGAACTCGGGTCCAGGTCAGTTTTAGATGTTGGTTAGGGGTAGTTTGGAAAATTTTCAAAAATATCAGTATTCCCGTTAGGTGGGATTAGAAAATACCTACCTCTCACCATGGGAATAATATTCCCTCGTATGGTAGGAATATTATGTCCAAGGGAATAAACTATTCCCAAAAAAATTGATTAGCCTATACGAAATATAGTACTATGGATGGGTATAACTTATTCCCATCTGTATTACCAAACGGCCCATAAATATTAAAGGGAAGATGAACCAGAATATTTAACTAGCGGTTGATTGAGAGTTGAACATGGAGGAACGGTTTACCCAGGCAAGAGGATTATGGCATCGACAGTCAGCTTGAGTAGAGCATGTGATGGAGATCAAACAGAATGGTGGATCGAGTTGCATCAGATGCAACAACCGATGGTCGGTGCACAGAGAGCCAGACGCGGACATTGTCCAAGGTGATATATGTAATAAAAGATCCGGGCCTTATGTCGGATAATAGATGTAAACTTATATATATATATATATATATATATATATATATATATATATATATAGTACCAAAATGGTAGGTATACTAAGTATATAGGTAGTTGTTGTCCTCATTGATACATATGGGTAGTTACATTTTATTTTCTCGCCAATATTGTATCAAATCAAAAAAAAAAAAAAAAAATCAGGTACCATGGTGCACGTGGTGTGTAAGCAGACATACACAGACTTGATGCAGTGAGGCTACGAGCCTACACGACTCATAAGGTGCAGTCCCAAACAGGAAATTACATTGTACATGTGTGCGTGTGCATAAATAACAAGAATATGCATTTGAATAGATAATAGGTGCAGATGTATAGACTACAGGTAAGATTGGTAAGCCAGGAAAAATATATTACTGACTACAGAGCCTAGAAAACTTATTTAGAATGCTTAGAAGACTTTTCTAGAACACTTAGAAGATAAAATATTAGATCGCAAGAGAATTATTACATATGCACTCAGTATGTTATACCCAAATTAGGTGGAGGAGGTGGTAATGCCTTAACGGGTTGTGGCCATGGTGCCCTTGGCCTCCTTGAAAAAGACCCAGAAGGAGAAGGGACAGGGGAGTGGATTGGCCCTGTAGGCATGACAATAAGCATACAGAAAACTCATATCAGACATAAACTCAGTGCATTGCAAATTAAAAGAAATAACACAAGTATAAGGATAATTGGAATATTTACTCCGTGTAGGTGAAATTGTTGATGGTGATGGTGTGAGAGGATCTTTTCTATCACCTCTAGGGAACGGAGCAGGGATAGGTGAAAGATAAGGACCTGAAAGAAACAGTGTCAAAAGATATATCAACAGTAGTTTCGTTTCCTAAAGTTTAATTAATTTGTACCTTCAATATAGGGTGCTGGGGAATGGTCCCTTTGTCTAGTATTTTGTGATTCTGCTGGAGGACTTGAAGGAGATGGAGGAATCACAAGGCCTTCAGTTCGAATAAAAGGGGTAAGAAGCAAGTAGATTCAGAGGAGGAATTCAACAAACTATTATTATACTTTTACTGGTTGTAGTGTTATATTACCTGGATGGTATGAAGGTCGAGGAAACAAAGATGGAGCTGGCGAAGGGCTGGGAACAATCATTCCTGCTGAAGGTTGAGTATGTGAATTGAAAGGAGCATGTGAATTATATGAGTGCTTCCTAGATTTACCTGGCCCAGGACTTGCCGTTAGAAAAAGACCTGTAGCCAATATCAGCTGTGTTTCAATAATGTAACATATCTATGAGCTTTAGCATATTTCAACAAGGAGAAAATACCTTTTCCATGTGAATGATGCTTAGGGCTCATATGGTTGTATAGTCCCCTTGGAGGTGCTGTAACTGCTATGCCATAGCCCTTATGGTGAACAGCAGATGTCAAAGAGAAAGCAACACCTATAAATATACAAGAAGAAACCGTTACTTTACCAAAGTTCTTTGAGCAAGAGATCCTCAAGCATGGGAATATGTGCTCAATTTAGTATTTGCATATATGTAGCACGAGAATATGGCATGACATGAATGGACCTGATACGGCACAACTTGGTAGCTTGGCAATTCGAGCAAAGTTCTCTTGCTAAGTGAGAGGAGAAAATTCACGAGGAGAAAAGAGAGCCAAATGCAGTAACACATAATAAACAATCTACATCATCATCCATGTACTACATATGTCATAAGCGTACTCCTTAATATGTTATTAGTTATTTATTTATTTTACTTATTATATATTTAGTGTCCTTAATCAATAATTATTAAACGATTTATAATAAAGAAAAGATTTAACAAAAAAAAAATATGAGTTTTTATTTTTTTTACACAAATATTTTTCATTTAACCCTTGGGTTAAACTCGTAATTTCAGAAAAGAATATTTTTTAAGTATTTTTTTTCTTTCTTTCAAATCTTTCATGTTTCATATATCAAAAATGAACCTTATTTAAAAAACTTTCAACCTATTTGCATATGAACCATTAGACAAATTATGTAATTATACAAACTAGCATGACACCTAGCCATGCTAGGTGTCATGTAGCAGGACAAGAGGGATTAAGTGTCTCCTTGCATGTAAGGGTAGGATATTTTGGTCTTTTCCTAAGGCTAAGTTAATAATGAAGCATTAAGATATTTTTCTTATATGAAGTATAGAATGGAGAAAGCCTTCATTTCCCGTCTCCTTGTCAGCCGAATGCCTCCCTCCATCTTTATTTTCTTCACCTTCTTATTTCTTCTTCCTCTTCAACCTTTCTCCTCTCCTTTAACTAACCAACACCAATACTTCCACCACAACCATTACCTACACCTTACCATCATCTCTATCCTTAATATCAACACCACACCCAAATCCAACAACACCCACACCACCGCCACTCTCACCGGCGTGCGGCTGCCGCCCTCACTGTGGACGCCCCTCCGGTCCAGGCCGGTCCCCCCCCCCCACCAGCCTCCGGACCCGCAACACCACCATCATTCATGTGGTCCTTCTACTTTGGGTATACTTCTTTCCCCAAAATCTTCCTTACCTAGGTTAAATCCTACCAAATTTATTGGTATCAATAATTGTTTTCAAATTTTGAATAGAATCTCTTGAGGAAGAGAAATAGAGGATTAAGTCACAATTTCCAAAATTTGGAGTCAAACCAAAGGCAAGTGCTTTTCCTTGACTTCAATTTTTTTTTTATTTGTTCATGCTTATAAAGTGTTTGTCTAAATATCTCTTCCAACTATTATTTTAGAAAATCCTATTATACACCCATAGTGTGCAAGCCCTCCTTCCCTGAATTCAATTTATATCCCTATGTTATTTTGATTAAGAAGTTTACAAAAGATTTTGTTATTTGATTTAGAATTTAGGAATTAAATTCTGATTTTAATAGAGTTCTTTAATTGAAATTATATATGTGTCAACACAACACCTGCACGAAATTAGGACACGATACGGACTCGTTGGTACAAAGTGGTATCGAAGTTGTGTTATGATTGTACTAAATATATATGGTTGTGTCTAAATGACCACATATAATTGCTTTTGTTATATACAAATATATATATGCTAGTCTAGGTTTGGATTTCAAATTTGAGTGCATAGGACCTCCATGGTATGCACATTTTGTATATGTTTGATTTTTAAACATGATAAATTGTTATAAATAGTCTAAAACTACTTGGAACTTATAAGAATTGTCCGAATTAGAAAAATATGAATAGGTTCTCTGATTTATGAGTTCAAGTATAAATTATTTGGGTCCTAAAATTGGGTTGTATATTAACATATCTATCCCTAGTTTTTAAAACTAGGAATATAAGTATGTGTAAGTATGTATTTATAGTTCCAGGTTGGAATATAAATATTTGACCTTAGTATTGGCTAGGTTACGGGTTTAAGTTTATAGAGAAGGCTTTATTTCTTGTAAATTACATTTGTCAACTTAATTAACAAATTCGGATATTCACCGAATTGATCTTGGAAAGTATTTACTGCTGTTCGAAAATCAATTTAGGGGCAAATGCAAGTATTTAGTAATAGAAAATAAGATGCACAACCTAGATATTCATAAAATAGAATAATATTAATGTATCGGACCCGAAATTGTCATTACGGTAATTTTAAACTAGATTTTGGTAAAAAATTCAGCATATACACTAAATAATGACTCTAATTTAGTGTACATACGTACATGGGTTCGACTACTATGGAGGTTTTAAGTTTCTAGTAATTCAAAAGTTACGGAAATACTAAATTCCAAGTTTTAGAGTAAAGTATCACCAAGTCTTGAGAGTACATATTATTTAATTAAGGAAATTCTAGTATATGTATATATAATGATCACAATCTTGAGAATAAGATGTGTGGTATTCAAGCTAGTATGTGTTGTATTTTCCATATTTCAACTTTTGTTATCTAAAGTGTTATGGAGTTTTATGATTTCTGACTTTTATGAAATTTTCTGGACTTTGTGTAGTGAACCCAGACCAGTGCTAATTACTAAGATAAATGTTGCATTGGTAAGAAAGTATTATTTATCACTTGAATATCAATGTATATTAACTGTGAGATTTCCGGTGTTAAGTTGTTCCACCGAAGGGGTCGTCGTATCCAAGAGGATTCTACGGAGGGTTGCTCTGGGTCTATTATAAAATTGTGAAAATTCCGGAGTCCATAATACAAAAAAGGCTCGGCCGAAATTTCAAGGAATTCTAGAGAAACAATTTTCGAAAAATCCGAATAAATTGGTTAGTCTCTATTTCAAGATATTTAGAAGTTATTTGTTTTAGGCTCAAACTCTAAAAATCTTAGATTCCGGATTTAGAATATAAGATGCATAGGACACACTTGCACATGCACATGCACAAAAGAACAAAAAGTTTTAATGTTTTATATTCCAAGGTAAAGAGTACAGCTTCCATACTTTTCGAAATTGTCCTACCAAATAGAATATTACCGTTTTAACGTGATACCGTGAGCACACAAAACAGATACATGTTTGGATATTATTATTTCCGCAAAGACGAAACTACTTACAGAGCAGTATACTCGTAAAGCATAGAGCAGTATACTCGTAAAGCGTATAGTTACTGACACACGAGACGAGATTTGAATCGGACTTGTAATTCAACTTAATTGTATGTTAGATAGGATTTGTTTGTGAATTATAGAATTGCATTGGGTAGGAGAAAACATTTGGATCACACCGTCGAACTCTTTGCAATATTAATTGTTTTAAAAAGTAATGTTGATCAGTAGTTCCGACATCCGTATGGCTATACGATGACCAAGGTGAGGCTTAGCTCACTTTCTTGCCATTGGATCCGAATTCTTCAAAGAGATCAAGAGATTCAACAATTGTGTATATCCAATATTGACATGTTTTTCGAATTCTTGGAAAAGTACAAGATATTCGACAATTGTTTATATTATCAAAATGATCCGAATTCTTAAAATAAAATAAGAAATTCGACAATTGTTTATATCATATGTTATCACATTTTAATGTAATTCAATGGTAATTATAATTATACAATTATGTCACGATACCTGTGGGATTGGAATCTAAGCACCGTTCGTCCAGAGAATTTACCTGATACCGGGTATATGGAATTATTGCCGAGACAATAGGTGTTGGTGTTGTGATCCAAAAGCGTTCTCTAAATTGTATTTGCATATAAAAAAATTGTTTGTGACTTGTGATTATGATTTATACACTAAGTAGAATAGGTTTCGATAAGAGTTGGAATACCTCTTTCAGGAATTCATTATAAGATTTGGAATACCCTGCTTCATAATTCACTAAAATGTATCTAAGAAATTTACTATTCTATTTCTCTATCTTGAAATTTGATAATTCAATCATTTTCCATATTCTCTTCTTCTTTTTTCTCCGTCCTTGACCGAGGGCTTACTTGTCGTTTTAATTACCTAGTGTTGTTCACTAGATTTGTAAAAATATTTTCAAGGAAGCTACTACTGAACTTTGATGAAGAGCAAGAGAACATGAACGATATGCTACAATTGAGGACGGATGTATTTGATCAGATTTTATTTTCATCATCAGTAAAGGTATTATTATGTATTCAGGATAAAGGTTGTAATTGGGATGAACAATCAACTTCGTATTTATAGTTTGAGAATATCATTTATCAAGAATAATATTCATTGATTTATGCAACATGTGATCTGTGGTAATACCTATCCTAGAACATTTACAGACGACAATCGCAAATATGGGTACTAGGGTATACGTATGTCGCGTAGCCTAGAGATGATGTTACGTACTCTGCTCGTTGTATTCTGGAAGTGGGACGTGACAACATATTTCCATTCATGGTATCTTTTCACTCAGCATGATGATCATGGTTGTGGTTATAAATCAACTAATTTGTTAATCAGCCATGCATGCTTAGCTTGCGGTAATGTTACTTGAGAATTATAATGTATAGAACTATGTTACATGGACTTGGGTACGGGTGTCGGGTACGGGTACATATCCAAGAGTCGGATCTTTCAAACTCATAATTGAAGGACATACGGACTCGGCTAAAAATGATCCAAATTTTGGATACGAATACGGGGGATATGACTATTAAAATAAATATATTTGAATATGGTTTCATAAAAAGACACATCATGTAATTAAATTTGTATGGCTTCATAAAAGACATGTAATTAAATTTGCACGATTTCATAAAAAGACATAATCTCTAATTAAATTTGTATAATTTCATAAAAAGATAGCTGTAATAAAATTTGCATTATTTCATATATTTAAGCTTATAATTAAATTTGCATGGTTTCATAAAAAGACATCATGTAATTAAATTTGTAGATTTCATAACTTTACTATCAATCCACCATATTAAAATAAATTATCTACTTCACTACCACATTAAAATAAACTATCTACTTCACTACCAATCTTCTGATTGTCACCAAAAAGGACCATGAAGGATTCGATTGTCACTATGTAGGATCGGATACGGATTCCATACCCATGTCCTACCCGGTGGACACGGATACTTCTCCTAAAGTGGAGAGTCCGGGTAACATAGGTATAGAACACATCTCCCTACTAAAATTTGTTGGGTCCATCAGTGTCTGACTCGATGCATGTGTACATATGTGTCCAACACATCTTTAAACACAAAGACGTGTTCATTTTATGAATTATAAAATATCCATAAGGTTCTTATGAGCTATCGCCAACTAGCCTTCTGAGCTTTAGGACAAGGTCTATCAAAGAATTCCTTGTTAAGTCCTGAACCAATCTCATGTATCTTATACCTCATCCTCCTACTTTCTAATCGACGTGGGACTAAACTTCCTATACAACTCCATTTATGTCATCACCAAACTTAAGCGCGCAACCGGATGCGACATATAACACAACGATCTCCATCTTAGCTTGTATCTTGATGAGCCCTATACAGGAGATCCAACATATTGCCATCTTGATCCATTCGAGCAGTGTTCAACCGACACGTTCACCAAAATGCACCACTCCAGTGTACAAGTCTTTGCTCCACCTTTAACCCATGTTTGAAGCAAACTGTACCACTACTAGGTGTGAACCGTAAGACGCCTTCAAACCATATCATCCTTGAACCCCCCCCCCCCCCCCCCCCCCACACACACACACCCCGCCCCCCGAGCCAACTTGGGAGGAGTCAAATTGATTCTGATTATACACACCAAAAACGTATCAACACAATTTGTCACGTAGCAAACTGCAACGCTCAAGTAGCTCGACGTGCAACCTTGGGCTCTGATACTACTTTGTTGAGAATGTAGTGCGACATGAACAAGAGTCGATCCATGAGGTATGATATTGGACTCGACCTAATTGTTAAGTCCTCGACCTATTCCATATATCTTATACCTTATCCTATCACTTTATATCCGGTATTGGACTAAATTTTATATACAAGTCTCTTTATGTCATTACCAAACTTAAGCGTGTTACCTGATGCAAGATACAACACAATATAATTAACTGAACCATGAATCAGTGTCTCCATGGAAAGTTAAGATATGTATTGCCGATCATCCATCTCAACAACGATAAGGCATAGCTAATCTTATCGCCATCTATAGAACTTTCGGTTTCAAGGGTATACAATAATCACAACGGACTCCATAATGCTCCTCTACTTCAAACATTTCGATTTCGTCTATAAAGAGTGTCCTTCTCAATGCTTTTATCATGGTGAATGATTAATCCTAGCTGGCAAAATCACTCCTATGGTAATAGGAAATGGAGATATATCTCCACCAATTGTTTTCATAAAAATTGCAACTCAATCATACAAATCCTTCATAACCTAAATGTAACTAGTGGAAAATCGTTTCCAAGGTTGTGAAAGCGTTAAGCACTAGTCGCACAGGCAACCTCTGCCTAGCGTCTAGTTCGTCTAGGCTGTTAAAAAAACAAAAACAAAAATACTGAAAATTGTAAAAAAAATCCATAAAACCCAAAAACATGCATAGACGGATGCCGGGGGGCTAGGTAGGCGCATAAGCGGATATCGGGAAGGCATCAGGTGCCTAGGCGCCACCTAGGCAGCCTTTTAGAACCGTGCTTGTTTCTATGCAGAGACCCGCCACATAATCTCTCGGGTCCTATGATAAAGCTTTTTCACAAAATCTACTTCAGTTAGATGAAGCCTTATTTCTTATTCGGTTTTGTTTACTAGGATGTCGTTGTTTTTCCTTGACAATGTTGTGTATAGCATTTGGCCTTTGCTATATGGACTTGGATGTTTAGTTTCTTTGATGTATCATGGCATCACCATCGTAACTCTTAAGGAATTTTGTTTTAGCAAGTTCTCGTCGCTAGCTGCTTTGGCCAAATTTGATGTTCAAATCTAAAAACATATGCATAATATATACAGATTATGCTGATTTTAGAATACATGATGTTTTCATCCTTTATGTGTATAACAGACCTATAATCTTTTATAGTTTGATTTATCTTATCAATCTTAATTTTAAATAATCATCTTATTTTTGACCCCTTTGGTCAACAGATTCATCTGAGTTTGGAAAGCTTGGAACCAGACTTTAACATGTGAGTTTTCTCGATCAATTGCCAAGTTGTTCATAACATGAAGGACATATAAATGAATGTAAAGCTATAAATGAAGAAACATTTCATACAAAAAACATAAGATCTGTTTCATACAAAAAAACATAAGATATGCAAGAATAGTTACTTTGATTCAGTTATACATCGTCCAAGAAAGTGAAAAGGTTAACCTAGAATATTAGGGAAAACTGAAACAACTATACTAAAATGTCAGCTATAAATTTTGAAGATGATGTGATAACCTTATACTACAAAACTTCCAGAGGCTTGGAAGTGATTATCGGGTTCCAAAATACAATAGTGGAAAAGGAGTCATCGCTAGTGATGGAAAATAGTTTGCAAATTGATGAAATTAAGGAGCTTGGAGATGGAATAGCTAGGTCTTCTTGCAAATCTTGATGCAAATTACGTTTCCAATGCACAAAAAAGTGATCTTACTACAGATTGGTCTACCAAAAAACCTCTATCATGGATCGGCCAACAAATTGGTTTGGTTTATTTTTGGCAGGATTAATTAGGATTTATGTACTCTAGGTCTTTGTGAAGGAAACTCTTGGGTCTTATAGAGATGTGAGGACTACCAACAGAGAAAGAAAGAAGTTCTTGGGTTCTTCACGTGTACTATCTAGGCTTTTCTTGGATTCTCTTTTGCATGAGCGTCGGGAACTTTGAGTCGGTCTTGTAAATTCTCGAACCTTGATACAGTAGATCTTTCTCTACTTGTGTTACTTTTCCTTTTCCTTTTCCTTTTATCTTTCTTCCCATTTGGAATTTTCACCGGAAGTACTCATGTTTCTTTGTTCATGGTCTGGCTAGTGAACTCATCTTTGCATAACTATTGCTTGTAGTAGTTCTCTGGTCTCGATCGTGTGTTTGCTTGCAGCAGCAACCGTAACTGCAATTCCCTTGTGTGGATGCTTGCAATCCACACAATGTGGGTCCGGTCGAGCCCAACAAAATGAACACGCAATCCCAATCTCACAGTTCAGCTGCAAATGGAGTTGCCATAACTGCAGCTGCAGCAAATCCGTGCTTGCAACCAAACACACCCTCCAAGAAACCTTCAACACAATGGGGATTTCAGGACCCTAACCCTAAACAACAAAGTTCGGGACTAACCAATCTTGTCCAGTCCTAACATGCAATGTCATAAGCTAAACCTAATTTTCGAAATCTCCAACTACGATGTTTTTCTTTTCTTTTCTTTTCGGCAAAGAAAATTAACACTGAGATGGAAAAAGAGGCATTACCAGTGGATCCATGGATGGCCAAGAGAGCAAGCACAATGCAAATGGCCCAGGCCCTCCTCAGCAACCCCATTCTTCTTCCTCTCCTTCTTCTTCAACGCTCACACAGCAGTCACAGATTCAAGAAGGAGAAGGAGAAGAAGAAGAAGAAGAAGAAGAAGAAGAGCAGCACGTCTCAAATGAAGACATTGGGGGAACAGGGGCAGAAGCTAAGCAAGCAAGCCCATGTCTCTCATTAATGGCAAGGCAGAAGGAGAGAGGAAGAAGTGCTCAAAATCAAATAAATAGATAGATAATAATAGAAATATTGAGATGGGAATGGGAAATAAGGAAGAGATTGATGTTGTGGTGGTAGAACAGAAGAGAAGAGAAGTGAAGTAGAAGGTATAAAGAGAGACTCACCAAATGGTTTAGAAGATACTTTGTTTGGATCTGGAACAGCCTACGTCGTTGGACTATATGAGAGAGATGCCCAGTCGCTACTTTTCAACAATAAATATAGGATAATTAGCCTTTAGACCCTAAATTTTATATCAATTTAGAGTTTAACCTCTAACATGTCCAATTTAAAAGTTTAGATTCTACATTTTTATTTTTATTTTTATTTTTTATTTTTCAATTATATCCTTCTTTTTTAATATGGGTTGGTTGTTGCACTTATACACAAGTTGAGGGTAAAATGAAAAAAATGATAAAAAAATAATAATAATTTATGGTCTAAACTTTTTAATTGGACATGTCAAGACTTAAACTCTTAGTTGATTCAGAATCTAAATGTAATTAGCCAATATATATATATATATATATATATATATATATATATATAAAGAAAACAATATATATATAGAGGGAGAGAGAGGGAGAGAGGATCCACATGGTTCTCTGATGCGCGGATTCGACTAGCTTCTACGATCTGGCATGTCTGACGTGAGCGTAAGAGACGATTTTTTGAAGGTTTGATTTCTCCTCTGATTAAAATTATTCATAATATTGAATATGATGTATTGACTATGGTAAATAGGCGATCGGCCTCAGGTCGTGTTATATAAGTTGTGAAATTTATTAATATAATTATATTTTTTAATATATATATATATATATATATTATTTATTTATTTTTTGTGTGTGTGTATTTGTGTTTGTTTGTTTGTTTGTTTGTTTTGGTTGGCAGAATTTATGTTTTATTTTTATGACTTTCTTTAAGGAAATACTAATGATCTTTTTGGCTGACAAATCTTGGGGGTTTGTAGTGGGGTTTGGAGTTTTGAATTAGTTTGATGTGAGAGAAGCCTTTAGTAGGGGTGCAATCGTCAGTTTGAGGAGGTTCCATAAAATATCTATCCATTTTTGTCCCCCCAACCCGACCTAACCCAACAAGTTATAAATGCAAATTTTGACAAGGTTCACATTATCATACGATACATGTATACATCATCTATATAGTATCATATTCAATACTAACTCTACACATTAATATTGAAATTCTGGTTCCTTTTTCCAGTCAATTAAACAAAAAATTATAATAAAAAATAATGTCGACTTAATATTCAATCATCAAATAGCTCAACCTGCTACTAGTATCTATATAAATTTCTTATCAACGTTATAATTATTACTATTTGTCAAAATTGTGTATTGTATATTTTTTTATATATATGTCAAAATTGTGTACTGTAAACTCACAATATCAGTACATAATAAAATTAATTTCTTTGACAATAAAGATGTACAATAAGCAATAATCTATACTAATATATATCTACATTTTATATATATAATCCAAATAAAATAGGTATAAAAAAATATAAAACTTTCTTACCTAAAAAATTATTATTTATGTATAAAAATATCATTTACTCGACCATCAACTCAAATTTTTTACTTTATTTATTTATATGGGTCTCTGCAAGTTATTTTTTTATAAAAAAAAAAGGATGAATTATTTTTCAACCGTCCATTGCTAATTCGTCATATCCCTAACACTCTGTTTGAAAACTTGTGTAGGAAGAAAAAAAAAAATTTGAGAAAAAAAAATGGAGGAAAGTAAAACGAAAGCGAAATTAATTTTTTCATCCCTTATTTGGATAAAAAAAAAGTCAGGAAAGAAAGAGTAAAAAAAAAAAAAATTTAATTTTTTTGATAGAGATATAAATACTATTTAATCATTTGTGTTCTCAAATCATAATTTATGCTTACCGTTTTGAGGGACTTTAAACGTAGCTTTTGGAAAGTGGCAGAACTTGTTTATGAAAAAAAAAATCTTGCTTTTGACGGACCCCACCCCCACCAACACCCCCTTCCCAATTCACTCTCCCTCTCTCTCCTCCAAGAAAGAATTTTTGGGGGGCTCTCCTCCTCTTCCTCTCCCGGAGGAAACTCGACACGACGGCGGCGACTCGACCGCAACCTCTACTGGAGGAAAGTCGACACTACCAGAGGGAACGACACGACGACGACCAGAGGTGGTGGGGTTAGGATTTTTCTAGATGCCGAGGTCGGTGGTGTGGAGCTGCAACTCGACGACGACATGAGCAGCTCGAGGACGGTGGTGAGGGTGGTGTTGGTGACGACGACCCTCACGCGCGGTCGCCGGACTCCGTCAAGCTGAGGAGCTCGGCCACGGGGTGCTCACACTGGCATTCAGCCAAGGGTTCAACGGTGGATCTCGAGCATATCCGACCGGCGGTTGGACACGAGCAGATCTCGAGCATTTCGAACTTAGATGGTCGTCTCGTCGGTCGTGGAACCGGCGGAGTGGGGCTCGGATGCGGAGGAGGGACAATTATTGGAGACACCGAATGGACACAACTGTGGAGTTTGGGTGGACTCTGACACGAAAAACATCGGACACAAGAA
This sequence comes from Iris macrosiphon, assembly GCA_036927795.1. Lineage (NCBI taxonomy): Eukaryota > Viridiplantae > Streptophyta > Magnoliopsida > Asparagales > Iridaceae > Iris > Iris macrosiphon. The sequence continues at coordinate 2,754,361 of JAYESA010000009.1, forward strand.
CATTTCATTAAGAAAATAATTTTATAAATTTTTTTGACTAAACAAAATTTTCAACTTTGAATTTTAAAAACGAATTTTCAAATTAAAGTATTCAAACGTAAACTCAGAATTTCTATACTCAGAAAATAATTTTATAACTTACTTCAAAAAAACTATTTTTAGAACAAAAAAAAAAAAAAAATCTGAATGCCTATCCAAACCGTTTGGACTAAACGGACCCTAACTAATTCAAAACCAACGGAAAATGAAAAACAAGATATAAAATTATTCTTAAAGGTATAAATTGTTTCTATAGGTTATAAATCATTTCTTAGTAATATATATTTTGGCTTTTCATAATCTAAACCTTTAAAACCATCTTAAGGCATAAAAAATGGTCCAAAAATAATTTTGACATCGGAAACAACTCGTACACATAAAAAGGGGCCGAAAATCAATTTGGATATCGGTAATAATGAATCTTGGTTGAAACATCCATATATATTCCAAATGCATATGTGATTCCGAAAAGAGAAATTATGAGCCTAGGGTTTATGTTGCATTTCTTAGCGGATTTGGACCCGCATAAGGATCCTAAACATGTTAAAATAGAGCTGAAATTGACCTAAATAATCCAAACCCAAACTGGTCGCCAACCCTTGAGTAAGTACATACTAATCAATCACACCAAGAAAGTGAAGATTCCAATTAATTGATGCAATTGAGATACTTATAGCTCTCAATTGACCTTCCAGCTGTCCCTAATCATAGTATATATATTAAATCTAAATGTCCCATTTATGAAAATTCCAAGGAACCTTGTCCACGCAGTTGGTGCCAGTCTAAGGAAACAATGACATATTTAAATAGATGGCAATGGGCAGTAGATGCCATTGTCTTTCATCCACCAATATTAATTTAGAAAAATTTTAACAAATATATCCATTCAAAATATAATAAACTAGTATATATTTTTTTTAAATTTAATAAATGTCCTAATTTCTTTGTATTAGTTTTTAAAATAGTGGAAATATGTGTTTGTTTCTATATTTTGAATTAAGATATTTGCTAAAATATTCTATTAATTTATCAAAATATGATTTAACTATGCACTAAAAATATGTGCCAAACATTTGGGTTTCTCGTAAAAATGATGTGGGTAGTTTTTGGGTATATAAGACAAATAGTTTCATTAAGGAGATATTTATTTAGGTGAAGTAGAGCGAAATAGAAAATCTTAAAATTCATATTTTGCAAACGTATTGCGTTGAAGTGGAGCGAAGGAAAAAAAAATCGTTTGGATTTAAAAAGTGGAGGTTAGAAGTGAAAAATTATAATATTTGATATTTTGTTGGTTGTTGAAAAGAGTAACATTTTGCTGATTATATATATATATATATATATATATATATATATATATATATATATGTATATATATATATATGTGTGTGTGTGTGCGCGCGCGCGCGTGTGTGTGTGACTTCAAAAAAAAGTGATTAATTTCAACAAGAGAGGAAGGGCCCTCTAACCAAGAGTCTGTTTGGTTCGATAAAGTGCGACCAGTATTTTTCGTATACATTTTAGTGAAGTAGAGTGAAGTAAAAAAATATTCCGTTTGGATGCTTTGAAGAAGTAGAGGTTAGAAGTAAAAATTCAAAAAATTAATATTTGGTTGGTTGTTGAAGTAAGAAAAAGTATAATTTTTTTGTCAAAGTGACATGAATAGTATTTTTTTTTGTTAAAAGTAAAAAAAAAGAAGTGGTCATCCAACCAAACGCACGAAGTGGGAACGAAGATTTCCGACTTTCGCGCTCCACTTCGAAGGAAAAAAACTCCGATGTCAAAATTTTAATTTCGTGGCAGAGAAGTTTTATTGTTTATGTCAAATCTAAGCAAATATTGTTTGTAAATCTTCCAACCAAATAAGTGAAGTTGTCTTAAATTTAAATTTTGGCCACTTCGACACTCTAAATCTGCGAACCAAACAGTCCCAAAATACACAAAATAGGAATGAAATTATTTTACTTCCGTATTTCACTTCATAGAAAAAGATTTCGATTTCAAAACTTTAATTTTGTGGTTAATGTCAAATCACAATAAATATTGTCTTCAAATTCTCCAACAAAATACGTGAATTGATACAAAATTCAAAAAACTTTTACACTCCAAATTCGCGAACCAAACCACCCCTAAGACATCTATATGACTTTTTTTCAGAGACCGTGGGTGTCGGTTAAGAATGTTTGTCATGTGTTTATAATTTAGTGACGTACAAATAAAATTGGTTGTTAATGAAATACGTAACCATCCTACTTATCTATTTGTGGAGTTTTATCTGTTTGTGAAGTTTTTGGTACTTTTATATATATATATATATATATATATATATATATATATATATATATATATATGTGGAGGGTTCTATATATTCGATCTTTTTCATCTCTAAGCATTTTCAACCATTGGATCTTGTTTAAGTCATATAATCTTACTTGTTGATTTGAAACACACACACACACACATATATATATAGAATAATTTGGAGATGAAGCAAGAAGGGAACCCACTTGCCTTTAGGGCCTGATTGGTAACCGGTATTTTGGCCGGAAAGTGTTGTTTCTGCTGGAAGTGGAGACTGGATTTCTGAATCCAGTGTTTGGTTAAAGAAGAAAGTTGGATAAAAATTTGTATTTGTTGACAATGCCAGTTCATGTCGGGTGGAAAGCAGAGGCTCTCCACATCCTCTCCTCAGGATGGGATGTGGGTAGGAAGATGGTGGAAAACAGAGGCTTTTCTGACAACCGCGGTTCGCCAACGGCCAAAGGATCACTATTGTGCTTGGATCTGCCGGGAAGATGACGCCAGGCGGAGGACGGCGGGCCAAGAAGTCACCGCGAGGACGGGGGCTGGCTAGCGGGGAGGGTGAGAGGAAGCTAGTGCGGTCAATCGTGACGGAGATCAGTAGGGGCGAGGCCAGGGGAGGACCGAGTCTTCTTCTTCTTCTTCTTCTCGTTGTAGAAGCATGAAAAATGTGCATCCATGTGTCCGACGCCCATGCGTCCCTAAATAAAACTCAACAGATGTTGGACCGCATGGACACCATGCGACCCTTGTCACGTCCCAGTCCCAAAATACCGAGGGACTAGACTCGTGGCAATGGCCAGCATTACACACTGATGGATAACCCAATTTAATGGATCCATCGGGCATACTTAAGCTGTAATATAGGTCTAAAACCATAGTAAAAACTAATCTCATCCACACACAGAATAATGAGAACAACCGCAAATAAAGAAAGTACATCAAAGTCCAGTCTCAGCAAAGTATGTCGGAAAATAATCCGACAAGAGTCTAAAACACTGGTTCATCAGACCAGAACAAAAGAGTCCAAAAATAAAGTATCTGAAGAGTACAATTATCATAAGCTCAAGTAAAGTCTTCGGCCATCACCTCTGCTTCTATGTTAGGTTCTCCTTCAGCAATAGCTCCTGGTACAGCTTCAGCTCCTGTCCCGTAAACCTCGGGATAATGTTCTTTTGCTAAACCTGGGGACATCATCCATTCCAGGTCCTCAGGGGACATAGCAAGGTACAAATAATACAAGCCAAAAATAGATGCAGTGAAATAGAAAATTGTAAAACCCCTATTTCTAAAAATCGTATTTTTTTTAATTAATAATTTAAATATAGTATTTAGTGGCTAAATAGGAGAAATAAATTTTTAATAATTTTTATGTTAGGTGTTCGGGCACTTAGATGACTTATGGGACCATCAGGATTTTTCAGAATTTATTCCATGTAGGAGACCCCTTGAGCAGTTGCTAGCCTAATGTTGTGCATTACCATAATCTATAAATTTTCTTATGTGTGAATATATATATATATATATATACAAATATATATATATGTATATATATATTTAAAAGAAAGAAAGGTAAAAGAAATTTAATAATAAGTATACTAATAATAATAATAATATTAATAATAATAATAACATACTTAAGTTTGCTACAACTTAGCTTTAGTAACCCCTTAGCACTTTGCAGCAAACTTGCTGCAATACCAGACCACCTTCCGCCCATTTGACCCTTTAGTTTCAGCGGCCAATAGAGAAACCCGCTACCTTCAGCCCATTGCTTCACCCCGCGGACTCAACCATCCAACCCTCTCTCTTCCTAATACATATAATATATATATATATATATTAACTCTCAAAAATCCTAACCTAAATTTTCAGACCTCCTCTTCCCATCTAGAGCCGTCACCGCAGCCAGAGAAGCCCCACCAAGCCATCCAACCATCCCGTCGACTCCGACCTCGCGAACTGCAAATTCCCACTCGAGGCACCTTCGCTCCGGAGTGATTTTCCGTCGACTCTCTCGACCAAACGCTGTTCCGTCTTCATCGGTATGATCATCCCTTAACCCTCTCCAATATTTGTTTTATAGCCAACCTCGGAAAATGTGTGCCCTAGGTAAAAAACAGCGCCCAAGTTGGGCGAGCAGACAGAATTCGGGAATCGCAGATTTCCAGAATGACCACCCATATTGCCGAGTTCGTATCTCCCGCCACAGAGATCCAAATTCGGTGATTCTTTTTGATACCTGTAGAATTCCTGACCTAGTTTATTTTCTGTAAAATAACCCTATGCTATTAGTTGCTGTGGACATAATTATACTCGTCACAAAACTGTGCGCACCCACTTTTTCCAGAATTCCAAATGTTGGAAAACGGAGCGCGCCCCGCCAAACGGGACCGCCCCGCCGTGTGCCAAGTATACCGAATGGTGTATGCAGCATAACCGGACACGTAAAAATTCGTGGGGACTGATTCGGAAGCATGTGCGCGCCGGAATCGGACCGTATCCGCGGACACACACCGTATCATAATTTTTGTGGAACTCGCGCGTATTTTGTGCACGCTTGTCAGATTGCGATGAAACTTGCGCCACTGGACTCGTGGTAATGCGCTGGTCCTGTGACCCAATTTTCACGCATTTCTGAGATGGTTGACCAGATCGCCAATTGGCGGACCCCACAGTTGACTTTTTGGACAAGATGGTGTACGGCTCATCGGAATCCACATTTGGACATACCGTTGGGTTCGTATTAACATTTAGAGTTGTTTGACCTATAGTTTGTCCCATTTAGAGACTGTTACCCTTAGCACGCTTTTTGGTGCAAAGTGGGCCACATGTGGACCCAACTTTTACCCGAAATTACCGTTTTGCCCCTGTGTCTAAATTGGACGAAAGGGAAGTGCTTTCTAGCTATTTTGCTCATTTCGGAAACGTTGGTGATGTTTATTTCAGCATCCGGAGACAGTGTTCTGCGGCCATAGCTTTTGGTCCTGTGCGTTTGACTTCTGGACAGTACACCTTGCAGCTTTCTTACCAGGCAAGATACCTTGCCAAATTGTTTACAGTACTTTGCATGCTATTTATATTTCTGTTCATTTATTTCATTTCTGTATAGTTCTTGCATGTTTAGTTTTTCTTTAGTCATTACTATGTATTAGATATGTTGACACACACATGGCACATAGTATCATAGAGGACAATCATTAGGCGTATGGGCTTTTAACCACTCTGGTAAACCGTAGTATATAGCTCGCACTACGGGCGTATGTCGCGCTGGTCGCTACCCCCGCGGTATGTCGATTTCTGGAGTCTCGCTGGTCGCTACCCCCGCGGTATGTCAATTTCTGATGTCCATTGACGTGTGTGTGAGTTGTGAGGTAGATCGAGTAGCCTACCCTTGCCCATACGTCGAAAAGTTGTCCTCATTTGCATTCATATAGATTGTCTGGTACAGCGTACTTATTTATTTTCAAGTTATATGCATGTTTACTGTGTTCAAGTTGGCTCGTATTTTCTGTATCTTGTTACGTCCCTCTGAGGACCTGGTCCTCCGCCAGGTGTATCTGCTCTTGAGTATTTGCAGGAGTACGGGCCTGGACCTGACGCATTCTTTTCTGTCAAGGAGGTCTTACCTTCTGAGCATCGTTGATTATCTAGCGATGGATTCTTTTCGCTGGTGCACTTCTGTCTTCATATTATTTTATATTGGAGACTTTATACTCCTCTCTCATTTTAGTTTTGGTTATAGTCATTGGTAGTGGATTTGTCTCCACCCGACTATTGTTTTCTGGATATTTCAGACTCCTTATTCTAGTTAGTATTTCTTTTCTATGACTTGTTGTGTGGATGAGATTAGCATATCTGTGACTTGTGACATTATATATACCACATGTGAGTTTATATTCATATTACAGCGTACGTATGGGATATGGTTTCCATATATTGGAGTGCCATATCCATGCGGCTGGCATGCTTACGTGTTCTAGTCCTACGTATTATTGGGACTGGGGCGTGACAAAAATGAAATAAACAGGGTAACTACATAACCATCTATGTGAAAATGCAACTGAGAGCAACATTAGTACTCAGGCTGAGACTGCTACAAGCTCTGTGTCGGGGAGCCGGTAGCAGCAATATCTAGTAATGGTCTAGCTCTGATCGAGAGTCTACAACCTCACAATAGTAGTATATATATATATAACAGCCTGTAGCCTGTGTGTCTCTCCCCACCCAATGTAACCACACGTCTCATGTCCATGTCACGTGAGATCAGGGCTAATGCAACAGTCATAATCTAAGAATATAATAACTATGTCCATCCTGTATCCTACACAGAATCACCTTGAATATCTCAGGAAGATTCTGTCTCATGAAGGTGTCAAGTGTCCTAGGTTACATTGTACTTGTTAAACAAGCACGAGAATGTAAAGGGTCTCGAATGTCCATCACTAAGTGACATACACAACTCCGCGTACGGGGTTGGCACCCGACTGTAATCGGAAGCTGAGTATGTCATACGGTCCTAGGTTATATCATGCACACTAGTCACAGAAAATAGAGCAAGAGAACAACATAAACTAATAAACTGCAATTTATGGCAAGGTACACTTGCTTGGGGTTGGATTACCAATAGCGGTCCCGGTAACAGTGGGTTCAGCAATAACTCCTCCAAAAGCTGAAATGAACATTACCAACAGTCTCAGAACATAGGAAATAGCTAGAAACGCCTGTCCTTAAGTCCGGTTTAGACACAAGGGCAAAAACGATATTTCTGGGCCAAAGCGGGTCCATATGTGGGCCGCTTTGCACCGAAAATCGGGTCAAGGTCAAAGGTCTCCAAATCAGTCCAACTTAGTGTCAACAAGTCAGGAACGTTGATACGAACCCAACGGAACTTCCAGAATTGGATTCTGATGAGCCGTTCTCAAAATCGCCCGTCAGGTGGAGCCTGTGGGGCCCACGACACGCAATTTTTCCAACGTTCTCAGAATCGAGCCAAACTTGACCCACAGGACCAGCGTATTGCTACGAGTCCGATGGCGCAAGTTTCGTCTCGATCAGACGTGTTTATACTAAGTTACAGCAAAAAATAGAAGGGTCGAATACAGGGCGGTGTCCGTGGATACGCATTGATTCCGGTGTGCACGCACATCCGAATCAGCTTCTGCGAAATCCCGCACGTCCGTATCAACGAAGCGCACGTATCTGTGAAGACCGCACACGACCAAGTCGTCCCGTTTGGCGGGGCGTACTCGGTTCCGGGGTGAAACATGGTCTGGTTTTTTCCTATTTTTGGATCGCGGTGTGCGATCACCACAGGACGCGATGCCCCGAGCGGTTTGTCCGGACACCGAGAGGATCATGCAGGCTAAGCGATATAATTTACGGAATCGAATTCTGAGCTACGAGCAAGAAGTTATGGATACCTGATCTAGGTTCCACAAACCGAATTCTTCGTGTCCTCGAGTTGTGTCCTGTGTCCTGGACTCGGTGTCCGACACAAAACACAGAAGCTAGGGTTTACTGCTCCTGTGTTCGCGGCTTCTTGTGTCCGTGTCCTCTGAAGGAGGACGGTCGATGGGACCGGAGGCGGGCCGGAGGGACAAGGGTGGATGAGGGCGGCACTGTCCAGCGGCTTGGCGACCGGAGTCGGCGGCGCTGCGGCCCTTTGGCTGTTGCTGCTGACTGCTTCTGGTGGAGGAGCCCGCCGGAGGAGGGGAGGCTAGGGCGCTGCGGGAGGCGGGGACAGCGTCACGGCGAGGCCAGGGGCACGGCGGGTCAGTGGTCAGAGTCGGAGCGGCGCGCAGCGATTTAGGGTTGGCCGGAGGAATAGGTTTGGGGGGATTTATAGCCGGAGATGGGGAGAGGGAGCGGCGGCCGGTGCAGGGAAGAGGGAGGCGGAGGGTCGTCCGGTGAGGTCGGGGAGGCGATTCGGTGGCGGCGGCGGACGTTTCAGCGGCGGAAACGGCCGGAGGCGGAAGGCCAAGGGTCGGCTTCAGCAGCGGTTTGGGGGAGAGAAAGGTTTGCGGGCCGGGTCGGGCTTAGCGGGTCGGGTCTGACCCGGATCCGACCCGCTAGGAGGGTTGGCCCGGTTTAATCAGACCGACCGGTCCGGTCCGGTCCAGTCTCACGGTTTGGGTTGGTTCACTAATTAATTTGGTTTAATTTAAATAGTTAAATTTTACAATAGTTTTTAATGCTTTAAAAATTCATCCGGGATCCAATAAATTCCCGAAAAAATACCCCATGCTCGATTTTTAATTTTACACTAGAAAATATAATTTTCATCACATTTTAATATTATTTAATTTCATTTTAAAATTCATTTTTAAATTAGACTACTTTAATTTATAGGTTTAAAATTCATAGAAATTGCTAATTAATTCCAGAAAATTTAACTTTAAAAATTCTTAAAATTTCAGGTGATTACAACACTGAAAAGGAACACTCGTGCGGTCCAAACTAGCGTCCTGACAACTGGCTGCTGGTCGACCTGACATGACGTCCTGACAACAAAGATGGCGCTTGATACATAATTCTGACAAAAAAGATTTTTTTGATCGCCTCGAATGATGAGAACACACTAAGAGACAGAAGTCCCAAGGATAGTGCAGAGCCACGTGTACAACACGACAAAAGATCCCATACGACTCTGACCCATGCGTCCCAGACTCCATGCTTCTCATGCGACTCTAGCCCATGTATCCCAGACTCCATGTGTCGCATGCGACTCTGGCCCATACGTTCCAGACTCTATGTTGTCCATGCGTCTCTGATCCTATGCGTTCTAGACTCCATGCATCTCGTGCGTCTTTGGCCACATGTGTCCTAGATTTTACATCGACCAAAATTTGTTGTTACAACTGAGTGATTATCTCCAACCAAACAGCGGCCACGTGTCCATTTGACCAAGTCGCGCCTACAACAGATGAGAATCATACAGATATTCAGCAACAAAAAAATCTTAATAAATGTCCACGTGATAGCTGAAGTCCGAATTCTTGTGCACAGTTGTAACTCCTTTATCTTTGTAGAAGACACGGGACAACTCCCAACATCCATGCGGCACAAAATCTATGCGGCCACAGAACAACTATAAATAACAGGGTATTACCCTCATACAACAATGCTGACTATATGCGAATCTAAACTCAAGCAAGAGAGAAGAGCTTCTGCATCGGATCGTCATTGAGTAAAGAGAGTTGGTACACTCCTAACCCTCCATTGTCATCCCCCAGAAAACAACTTTGTACTTAGATTGTCTTCTAGGATTTTTCTTTGTACTTTCTTTAGTTTGTTAACTTGAATCAAGTTCTTTCCAACTTTTGTATTTAATGGCAAACACGATGGCGAATCTACTGGGGACGTCCTTCTCCTCTGTTGAGAAGTCGGTGATACAATCCGATGCGGCCAAGCTCCGCTCGATGCAAAAGATGCTGGTGGTCCGCTTCGACCAGCAAGCGTTCGAGGACATGCTCTCGGAAGAAAGTGCCAGTCATTTCTCAAGGATAGCCAAGCCTAAGAAGACCCGCAGAACGTGGGTGGCTAAGGCCGTTGGGCCTCACCCAGCTGCGGAGCAGACGCTTCCCGTCTCTCACTCTGTTGCCAATGATGATCGTCGGACGAACACCCAGAACATCCACGTCTATGCGGCATCCTGGGATGACGCAAAAACTGTTCAGCACCCAGACTCTAGCAAAGGAAAAAACTATGATGCCAGACGTTCTGGTGCTGAGGCAGCTCCTATGCAGCCAAGGAGGAGGCTACATAAGACTATCCATGCGATATCAACTCAAAGCCGCAGATGTAACGACCCGTTCCGCTCAAGCGGACAACCGATTAAAATGACGCAAGTGCAACAATCCAACCCACTTTGCTCAGCGAGAAGACTCATTTGAGGCAAAGAATTCTGACTTGTCCCTTCAGAAGTTCAGAATTAGACTTTCAAAGGCTCGTTCGGAGTATCGCTCGACCGAGGTGAATCATCACTAAGGTGGGTGGCTACGATGAACCTGTCTTTACTTAGCCTGCAAACTTAAAAATATGGACGATACATGTTAGTCGCTAGGTTAATCACCCCTTGCATGCTGATAAAGAATACAATGCACCTAGCTAAGGAAATAATCCCATCTGTATTGCTTGTGTTAGAACATGAAAATAAAACTTGGCTTATAACTTGAATACTCTACTCTGGCGGAGTCTGCCATGTCCATACTACCTCTGAGCAAAATTCTCGGCCTTGACCATCGATCATCACGTCCATATTACCTCCGATATCGATTATCTTCTAACTTATCATCCGTACCCAATCCGGAGTATGCCCGCGGTACTAAATCCACAAAATCTATCATATCCATATTACCTCTGATAGGGTTTATTTTGAATCTATTACTCGCACCCCAAGTGCGCAAATGATTTATTGTTTAATTAGGGTTTACTAGTTTAATTAGCCTAATTAGGGTTAACCTAAATTAATTAAGATTTAATATATAGTATTATAATACTTGTGCAATAATTTATTGTTTTAGGATACTACCTTAGCTGTTGCCCTAAAACGGATTCCACATATTTGACCTAGACCTGTAAACCCATCACATGGAACCTAGAACAAACCCCGAATACCGATTTTTGTGCCTGATTTTAGACGCACAAAAGTCGTTACAAACGTCCGTGCGCAAATTATTAAATTTGCGTAATTACGTTCGTTGTCCGTTCCAATCGAAATTGAGACCCCACCTCAACCAGTTTTGACCAACCCAGATCACGATAATATTGTACACTGAGCCTACTACACCAATGACCCTTGTCCAACCCAATTTAGACTCCCGGTTTTTAATTAAATTAAATTAGAAATACCGTTGCATTAATTACGAATTAATTAATGTGGAGACCTAACCTAAATGAAATTGGACCCAAATCCAACCCAAACCCACATCCACACCCACAAGCCTCATACAAAACACCAAACACCATCATAGACCAATGAGGAACACCAAACATGGTGTTTGGTCACATTAAATCCCTAATGCAAATTAATTGTGCAAATACCAAATTGTTAGGGGCCTAATTGCAAAATTGCAATGAGGTGTCCCCCTCTCATTGGCCCAAACCATCATGGAGAAAAGTAATGGTCATGACCAATCATGAGCATTTAAATTCTCTCCCATTTCATGTCCTTACATCACCTTTAGGGTAACCCATCTTGACCCTACAAATTTGAATGGCCTATTCCTAGCCCTCCACTCATCTTGATGGACAACCCCACTCCCCAAAGATGGTTGTCCAGCCGGCCCTAATCCCTAGGCAGCCCCCCCTCACTCTCTCTCCTACATATACATACTATTCACTCATTAAATGAGAAAACCCAAAACCTAAAGACTAAAATCCCAACCAAACCCATCACCAGCCGACCCCAACTCCCTCATCCCCGAGCTCCACCACCGCCACCAGCCTCCACCGACCGCCGCCATACCAACTCGACCACCCTCGCCAGTCTCCCCCCCACCTGCCACCGGAGTCTCCGGCCCCCACGACGTCGGAGTAGCTCCCCCAGCCGCCCGCACCGATCCAAACTCTCCCTGCCCGCACAGCCCAGCCGAACACCCCCCGACCTCGTACTCCTCCACCCCCGCACCTCCGGCCACCATACTTCACCGGAGCCTCCCCTAGCCTGTCCTCCACCACCCCATAAAATCTCAGCCGCCGCCGCCGCCGCCGCATCGAGGAGAAATCGGGCCCGCAGCTGGGAACTATTCGAGTCCGCTGCTGCTGCCCGCGACCTCCCCGAGCCTCGCCGGAGCGCCGACCGGCCACCCCCACCGGCGACGATCGACCAGCTCGACCCCTTCGACCTGTCGAGCAATAAGGTACAATATTTTATGTGTAATTATTAATATTTATACATGTATTTTCCGTTACAAGTTCTAATACATAGGAATGTCGTATATCCCGTATTTTAAATACGTATTCTATATTATATACTATATTTTAGGTATTTAACAGTATATGTATTTATTATATTCCTGTATAAATTTCATATTATATATTATAATCATTTCTTTTTAATTTATATTATATATGTATGTATGTATGTATGTATGTATGTATGTTATTTTTAAATACAAAGAATATAAAATAATCTAATATCTATAATATTAAATACATTTTGGAAATCAAGTATTATTTTTGTGTATATACTGTATTTTTATTTTTGGTATATTTTGTATATAAAATAAATATCTAAGTACGTATTTTTATAAATAACAAATGTATGTATATACATAGTATATATATACATGAGTTTTAAATACCCTATTTTTATTTGAATACCTAATATGTATATATATTAATATATATGTATATAAATGTATATATTTCAAGTTACCATACTATATAGGAATATGTATAAATAAATGATGTTATGGATATTATCTATTATATACATATATATGTATTTATTGAATATAACATAATTACCAGTGTATTGCTAAATAATACATAAATATTATTTTTGTACTAATAAACAAATATATTTTTAATATATTTAAATATGTTTTAGTGTATATATAAATAATAGTGTTAGCTATATATACATACAGCCCCGACCCCGTGTCAGTTGTAGATACGGACAGTGTGTCCTAGTCGTGCTATTGTAGCGACTAATTTGGATATTACTATATCCTATATAGGATTGCTGGACACTACTGCCGAGGCATCAGGAGCAGGGCTTTGGATTTTGTAGCTACCCGGGACAGGCAAGTATACCTTGCTGGATTACTGCTTTAAATTTAAATGTTAAATATTTCAATTATACATGAACTGTGCGTGTCCGAGAATGACTCGGGTGCGGTCGACATTGCGTCGATGAGTAGTGTACATGTCCTAGTTGTTAGCTGACTCACCCACTGTGAGGATATTTTGATATCTTCCTTGACCATGGCACTATACACGTATCGTGATGGTACACTCATATTGGGATGCGGGTCCGCGTACCCGATTCGCTATCGGTACGTACGACATGCATCACGGACTAGCTTGTATTCTAGAATAATATAGTTAATTGAGACTTGGCATCTAGATACGGTACACTCAAGTCGTGCATTCGACTTGCGTATCTACATTGGGCGGGAAGGACAACTGACAAACGTATGGGATACCCCCACCGGATTCCGTGGTATCCAGAGGAACCATAGACCCGGTGACTCCCTATATTCAGACACCGCGCTCTATGGAGTGTTACGGACGTATGTATACATAGCAGACACCACGCCTTAGAGTGGGGACGTTATACTTATATACAGATACCTCATTCTTCGGAATGATGGACGATTACAGATACCACACTCTAGAGGACGTTGGACGTTATACCTACACCTACTTATACATTCCTAGGTTGTCCTTATATTGCATTCACTTAGATGGTTAGCACACCCCTCCTCTTTACTTTTATTTCAGTACTATATCCAGCATGCATATTGTATCTTGTTACGTCCCTCTGAGGACCTGGTTATCTTCCAGATCTGGACGAGGCCTTTTATCCCACAGTTTACGGGCCAGGTGTAGAGGCGAGGTTTGCTCTGGACGAGGAGCTAGAGGTACTTCCATCAGAGTACCCCTTATCAGATTGGTAGGCCTTCCGCCTATGACTGGAGCTCCTTACCTAGTTAGATGTTGTTCCAGTCTCTCCTTATCTGTACTTTCATTTCAGACATTCAGTACTTTATTTCAGTCTATCAGTACATTGTAGTGGGTTTGTTTCCACCAGACTTATTTCAGTTGTACTATGTCTTCGTCCATGTCCTTATATTCCAGTCTTTCTTTCAGTATTATACTTGTTGTTTGTGGATGAGATGAGATTAGACACTGCCTGTTGATATATTAGACTTGTTAGATTTAGGACAGCGTAGCACACTTCGCCAGGATCCATTAAATTGGGATATCCTCGAAGACGTGTCAGCTGGCCAATGCCACGTGGCCTAGTTCCATAATATTTTGGGACTGGGGCGTGACACCGCAGCAAAACTCAATGCTTCCTGGATTATCCCTCCACAGTGCAAACCTCATTATAAGGAAAAGAATCCATACCGACAGATAGCAAGGGAGGAGCAGGAGTATGCGCTCTATAATCATACAGGGAGACCAACAAAAGGAATGCCAATTAATCCTAATCCTGTCATGCCGATAGCGAACCACATAAAAGAGAGAAAAATAGTTGACACGCTGTATAAATAAGGAAAGCTCAGCGTATGACGCGGGATGTTCATCCTCGTCTCCTGGATTAGTTCTTGCCAAACTGACCGCGTCTCCTGGATCAGTTCTTGGCGAATCGCCACATAAAGTTGGTCTTCACCCCGAACAACGAGTGTTATGATATCCTTCCATGCTCTATCATGAGCCGCGCGAGGGAGAACAAAACCTGTACAAGAAAAACATATGACATCAGCATACAAAAACAATGTTGACGTCTATGCGTCAGAGCCTAGCCGGCGCATGAGATGCCTTCCATGCGGCCGAACCATGGTGGTCGCATATCTGGATCAAGCTTCATCCACACAACAAATTCATGGGTGTCACATGTTCAGGATAAGCCTTTACCCATGCGGCAGGATCCTAGTTGCCGCATGATGGTTGCCCCTCCATGCGACAGACTAACGAAGGAAGCCTGCGCATGTTCGTGATGATCTTTCATCCATGCGGCAAGGTTGTGTAAGAAGTCTGCGCGTGTTCTAGATGATTTCTCGTCCACGCAGGAAGACCGTGCAAGGGTATATTTGTGTCCATGAAAGCCCGGTGTAACACCCCGTTCCGCTCAAGCGGACTGCCGACTCAATCGGCAATAGTGCAACTGTCCCGACCCGCTTTGCCTCAAAGAAGAAGCAAAGGATATCCAGACTTGTCCCTGCAGGAATTCGGCTTGGATTTTCAGAGGCTCGCTCAGACGTATCGCTCTACCGAGGCGAATCATCGCTAAGGTGGGTGGCTACGGTGAACTTGTCTTTGCTTAGCCAGCACACATAAAATCTGGAATATTTATGCTAGTCGCTAGGTGATTCACCCCTGCATGCTAATAAATCCAACGCACCTAGCTAAGGGAATAATCCCAACCTGTATTGCTATGCTAGAACATGGAAAATAAAATCCTGCTTATATATGTTCAGACCCTCACATGCTAAGTCCCTTAACGGTTTCATCTCTCGGACTACCTTCGGGCCCGAGCAAACGTGCTGATTATGTTCCTTAGAACGCATGCTTGTCTGCTTGATTGTTACCGTATTTTCATCCAAACCCCGGGAGACTACTACGTAGTCGTTCCGTGCCTGAATGAACCCGCAAGTATTCGGGACCGTTAGGTCACCAAGGCAGTTCCCGATCCAGGGGACTGTATCATGCCAAGTAAAAGAATCATGTTCCTGTGGCAAGACTCATTCAGGTATTTGGATCTCCCTGCAAGTCTCCCTCGTGTGCGGGCTTACAGCAGCCCAGGAGACTGTGCATATCCAATAGCTAAATGAATCTCGTGTGCTCGTGTGTAAATTAACAATCGTGTTCGATCATGGGCAACTTGTGCACAAGGATATAAGTTCTACGGACGGTGCTGGGGCACTGGCACCGATCCGATCCGGGCAGACTTCGTGTTTATAGTCAATCGTGTACGGACTGGGTAACTTGCAACGCATCGTGTTTTATGAGCTCCTCGTATTTTCTCGTTGCATGTTATTCACGTCCTTGACTAGTCCATTATGGCATCAGCCAGTGATCATCGTGTGTATATGCTTGCAATACCTCGTGTGATTATCGTGTGAATATGGCTTGCAATGCATCGTGTGTTTATCGTGTGTATTTAACCTGTGGCATGCTTGCTTGTAAATGAAAGATAAACAATTCATCCTCGCTTAGCGGCTATCCGCGTGCGAGGCACTGTATCGCATCAAGAGCAACTAAACACCTGAACGAACTTAAAATAAATACTCTTGTTGCATATGCTATGCCTCCTGAATGTTTATGCTTGCTCGTGCTTGAATTAATCATGTTTGCCTTGGACAGGGAAGGAGAAATGGTAAGTTGGTAAGTCTCGCCGTGTTTCCTCAAACATCGCACGGCGCACTGCCCGACACGTTAAGCTATTCAATGTTTGCATGAAACTGATCCTAAGGCAATTAGAAAGACAACTTAATAGTTGTGCACGGAACCTGTATTACGTGTTTGGATTTGTCGAGCGGGCGAGTAGCTTCCCCACCAGTGCATTCAATGTACTGATAATCCACCAGTTTGATATGCAGGGTGCGGGAGAACCTCGTGCGGTGCGGACGCCTCCTTCGTGAGTGCTAAGGCGTGAACATCACCCCGAAGCAACGGTGCGTCCGGAACTGAAGCACATATACAAGACATAATATTGGAGCGTCGCCTGACCATCGCATGTACATTCATTCCATAGTTGTAGCCACTTGGCACGCTTTTACTGTTTCAGAGAGAGAGGCTTGAGCGACTTGTAATCTCGGCTATACGCCGCCTGTAACACAAGTTATATCAATAAAAGAGCTTGCTTTACTTCAACTTGTGTTTCTATGCTTCCGCTATATTTGTCGACTCAGTGAACCTGTTACCGATCGCCTATGCGTTCATGACTCCGCTGCACTCGGACAATCTGTGCGACTCTGTGGCTTAGAACTCTTACCGTCAGCCAATGAACCATGGCCTTGCACGGGCGTGGATCACGCTCGTGCGGCATCACGCCCGGATGGGTTAAGCGATCGTTTCGCGGGAGCGCTGGCGAGAGTGATTCCCGCCTAGCGGGAACGGCCGATTGCCTGCGGGAGATCGGGGCGTGACAGAAATGGTATCAGAGCCTGGCTTCTACGCCTTTGGACTTCGATTCGATATCTCTGTTCAAAAGCTCGTTCGTGGGTTATGTGAACGCTCTCTCTCAATGCCTCGATGGGATGTTCCAACAATAAGTCTAAATACTTTTAAAATGCATTTTGAATGTTATGCTTGCTTGTCTGGTTGTATGCTGTGAGTGGCCTTTGTGCCAACCTGTGCGAACCCTTGAGAGTATCGCTAGTAGCTTGTCCGATTTTCATTAACCCTAAGTTTGGTTGAATGCATCTATTCGAGGGACGCCTTGAACTAGTGCACCATCCAAGACTTAAGAAAAGGTGAAACTCGAGTGCTAAGACTTCGCTATCACTAAGCTGGTTGACGTGTTCACGCTAGAGGGTACCTTCGAAAGTGTGCACGATCCAGTCTAAGCGATATGCTGATTTTGAAGCTTGTGCAAGTGAAGATCCAAATGAACAAGTGCAAACGACTTGTCTAGGATTGCCTCAACCCTAGATTACTGCTTGTCCTTAGTAAGTCTCGAGGACGAAACTTTTTCTAAGTTGGGTAGGATGTAACACCCCGTTCCGCTCAAGCGGACTGCCGACTCAATCGGCAATAGTGCAACTGTCCCGACCCCCTTTGCCTCAAAGAAGAAGCAAAGGATATCCAGACTTGTCCCTGCAGGAATCCGGCTTGGACTTTCAGAGGCTCGCTCAGACGTATCGCTCTACCGAGGCGAATCATCGCTAAGGTGGGTGGCTACGGTGAACTTGTCTTTGCTTAGCCAGCACACATAAAATCTGGAATATTTATGCTAGTCGCTAGGTGATTCACCCCTGCATGCTAATAAATCCAACGCACCTAGCTAAGGGAATAATCCCAACCTGTATTGCTATGCTAGAACATGGAAAATGAAATCCTGCTTATATATGTTCAGACCCTCGCATGCTAAGTCCCTTAACGGTTTCATCTCTCGGACTACCTTCGGGCCCGAGCAAACGTGCTGATTATGTTCCTTAGAACGCATGCTTGTCTGTTTGATTATTACCGTGTTTTCATCCAAACCCCAGGAGACTACTACGTAGTCGTTCCGTGCCTGAATGAACCCGCAAGTATTCGGGACCATTAGGTCACCAAGGCAGTTCCCGATCCAGGGGACT